>CM045988.1:58376909-58580381 GCA_025175895.1 Wurfbainia villosa
TAAAGTCCGATCCACTAATGATGGTCCAATCCACTAAAGGTCCATCATCGATCTACTCACCAACCCCATATGATAATATGGGCTCCATATATTATTTGTACATTTTCTCCCCGTGTTTAAGATCTCGAATGTCCGTCGATTAATTAATTTACTAACCATTAATTAATCAACATCTAACTCCTTGAGTAGTACCACTCAACCTTTTCATCATGCGGACAAGTCCACTGCAGGGTTTACATGATGAACCTTATGAGCTCCTCAAGGGGACATCATCATCCTAATATATAGGACACGGTTTCCTCCTATAATCAACGGCACACCATATAAATAATATCATCTCCCAACTTACCGAGTCTATCGATTTAATCTATAAATCTCGCCCATTGGTAAATCAAAGAGATGAGTACCAAGTATATGTGCCCATTATTATATCGGGATTAAGAGCATGTACTAAATAATATCTGAGGTCCGATTCGATTATGTAGTCAGCAATAAATCGAATCACCTCTGTGTCGGTCCTGCTCAATACACACAAAGTGCACTAGTGTGATTCTATGGTCAAGACAAACCAATACCAAATCACACTACAACCATTCCGATGGTTTGTCCAAAGCCATCTCGGTTGTGAGCCTTTACTTATACTTTACAAGGAGCCGATAACATGATCTCCCGTGTGACACCACACACCATGTTATCTACAATGTAACATATTAGACAATATTGCATAAAAAAATATGCAAACAATGATCATGTGATTCTTATTTCAAAATAAAGATGTTCATACAAAAAATAGACTTTTAAGTATACATCCCTACAATAACATGGTGTGTAGTGTCACACAGGAGATCATGTTATCAGTTCCTTGTAGAGTATAAGTAGAGGCTCACAACTGAGATGATTTTGGACAAACTATTGGTATGGTTGTAGTGTGATTTGGTATTGATTTGTCTTGACCATAGAATTACACTAGTACACTTTGTGTGTATTGAACAGGACCGACTTAGAGGTGATTCGATTTATTGCTGACTACATAATTGAATCGGACCTTGGATATTATGGTGTACATGCTCTTAATCCCGATATAATAATGGACACATGTACTTAGTATTTATTTCTTTGATTTACCAATGGGCAAGATTTATAGATTAAATCAATAGGCTCAGTTAGTTGGGAAATGATATTATTTACATGGTGTGTCGTTGATTATAGGAGGAAATTGTGTCCTATATATTAGGATGATGATGTCCCCTTAAGGAGCTCATAAGGATCATCATGTAAACCCTGCAGGTGGACTTGGTCTGGCATGATGATAAGGTTGAGTGATACTACTCATGGAGTTAGATGTTGATTAATTAATTGTGAGTAAATTAATTAATTGACGGACATTCGAGATCTTAAACACGGGGATATATTTGTACAATTAATATATGGAGCCCATATTTATTTATAGGGGTTGGTGAGGTAGATCAATGATAATCCTCTAGTGGAATGGATTATCATTAATGGATCGGACTTTATGCGGGCAAGATCCATTGGGTGGCCAAGATCCAACTCCTCTTCATGAACCCTATTGTAGCCTATTAAAACCCTCATGAAACCTAGATCCAATGGACAAGATTAAAAGGAGATTTGGGCAAAATCTATAAATAGGAGTCCAAGGCATGGGCGACAACTTATCTTTTGGAGATTAGGTTTTTCTTCCATTGGCTTGGGCGGCTAGGGTTTGGGAAAAGGCTTGGGTGGCAACAAGTGGAACGGTTAGGGTTTGTTTTCCTCTCTTCCTAAGGTGTAGCCGGCGCCCATCCTCTTCTTCCTCACTTTGGCCAGCGCCCACACCTCTTTTTATGTTTCTCCTTGGCCGGCAGAAACAAGAGTTAAGGTTCTTCCTTTGGAGCTCTTGGCCGGCACCCATAATTCCTCTTCCTCTCCTTGGTCGCCGGCAAGGATCAAGCTAGGATCTTGGTGGTCGACTCTAGATAGGAGAAGAAGTCTTTGATTATCTTCCTTTGTTCGGAGCGAACAAGGAAAGGAAGATACACGATCTAGGAGGTTTCAACTCTTGGAGGATCGTTGCCCACACAACGTTCAAGAGAAGGATAGGACATACAATAGAAGACCAAGAGGTAAACAAGAGGTATAATTCTTGTTTTGATTTCCTTTTGTTTCTTTGTATTATGTATGTAATTTCATGTGGCTAATTTACTTGGACCCCGAAGATAAACACAAAAATCGGCGATCCGTACATCATCTATTCCGCAGCTAGTCGAGGAAAAGAGTTAGGTTGCTTAAACAATAAGTTTGTTCAAGAGACCACTCTAATCGAATAGCACGATGATGGATCGATTGCTTGGGTAATCCGTCATCGTCTTGGATTAATTTTTTAAATCTGGGGATGTGGATGGGATCGCCAAGCACAAGTGATCGTGTTAAGGTGGGAAGCAAAGCTTCGACCTTCAAGTGGTATCAGAGCCACGATTTCCAATTTTTTGTGTTTAGGATTCAGTTACTTTTATGCACTTATCATATATTGTATGTGTCGGATAATAGTATGATGTGCGTAGGCTAACTTTTTGGTTGCAGGCAAAAGATCCAACTATTATGGCCATATGTGTGTGTATGTGATTGGATGTGTGTAATTGTAATATTATTTGAATCCTCGGGGTTATAGACTAGTATTTAATTTTTTATAATTAAGTATGACATTGTTTAGCCACTCTTTTATTTTAGTTTACTTTCGATCTAGATTTCATGTACACTCATTCATGGAGTATAGGATCGATGGATGTAAATTAAAATAATTATTCTCGGCTCTGATCTCCGGATGGCTTGTACATGGCCTAGGGAGGAGCGGACGACACGACGAGATGCATATTGGAAAACAAAAGCCATAATAGTTGGAAAATATTTTTTTTCATATTTATTGATTCTTGTTTGATATGCATTTTGTGTGCTAGGAAAAATCTCATTTTAAATTACTAAGTGGGAGAGGAATATTTTTTGAAAATTCCATGGCCTTCCATTACGATTGATTTGACATGTGATGCAAACAAACTTTGCATCATCTCTGAGTGCCTTCCTCCCCATCAGATGAGTTTGTTTTGCATATCACAGGGTCAAATATGGTTACAGGAAGTTATTTAGGAGCGTGTGTACTTCCCCATCGGAAGACACATAATCCGAGATAATTTCCTTGGTATCGAGTAATGGTGCACACTTAGATGCAAATAAGAGTATCCTCCCCATGTGAGTCACTGCTTTTATTTGTAGGGTCGAAGAGGAACCAACTATTAATTTTATTTGTCAAAAAGTTAGGTTGACAGGATAATAAAATTAATGGGTAAACCTCCTCTTACAAATGTAGAATTCGTATACGTCCACACTATCGTAACATACGATATTCTCAGTGTTTTGAGATGTTGGTTGATTTTAAAATTTTATTGTTTGAGGAATCAATAATTTTTTGAAATCTAATGTTTTGATCTATGTGATTCTTAGGTTTTTCAAAAATGACTTTCAACCCACTTGCTATGATACTAAAGGAGAATAAACTTACGGATCCCAATTATGTTGATTGGAAAAGGAATCTTGATATTGTCTTGACTGCTGAGGAGTACAAGTATGTACTCTTCAAAGAGTGTCCTCCTAAGCCTGTAGATGATTCTGAGGAAAAGGAGAAAGAGAGTTATAAAAAGTGGATTAAGGCTGATGAGATGGCGCGGTGTTACATTTTGGCTTCTATGTCAAATGTATTGCAACATCAACATCAAGCCATGCTCACTGCTTATGACATGATGCTCAATCTTAAGGAACATTTCGGACACCAGAATCGGGCTGCGAGGTAGGAAGCCATGAGGAACTTGATGATGACCACCATGATCGAGGGAACACCCATGAGAGATCATGTTCTCAAGATGATGGCTCATTTGAATGAGTATTAGAGCCGAGATCGATGGGGAAACCTGTCGATATCATTCTCCAATCTCTACCTAGGAGTTTTGAGGTTTCACCGAACTATAACATGACTAAGGGGTTGTATTCGTTGAGCTTCAATGTAACTCCAGCAGTAGAGGGCTTTTTCTTTAGAGTGCTCAGGCTCAGGCCATGGTTGCTCAAAAGGTTTCGACTTCTAAGCCGAAAAGCAAGAAGAAGAAGAAACAAGGTGAAGCAAAGGTGGTGAGAGGATCTCAGGGAGGAGTGAAGAAGCCGAAAGGCAAGTGCTTCACTTGCAAGTAGACTGGACATTGGAAGAAGGACTGCCCCAATTGGAAGCAAAACAAAGGTATATCTTTTGGTCTAGTCTTTGAAACATATTTAGCAATGTTATCTACCGACACCTGGTGTGTAGATACGGGAGCCACTGATCATGTCTGCAATACTTTGCAGGGGTTCTATGAAAACAGATGACTAGCTGAGGGGGAGATTACCATTTACTTGGGCGATGCTACGAAGGTGGAAGCTATTGCAGTGTGAGATGTTTATTTATCTTTTGATAGGAATAAAACTTTGGTTCTGAAAAATTGCCTATATGTACCTTTATTTAGAAAGAATTTAATTTCGATTTATAAATTGTTTTTGGATGGATATTCTATTTCTTTTAATGACAGAGTTGTTATAAAAAGGAATAGGGAGATTATCTATTCTGGTGCATTGATAGGAAATTTATATACCCTTGATCCAAAAGCTCCCACGATGCAAATAGAAGTAAATAACTCATCTTCTAAATCTAATAAGAGAAAAGAACCTTCGAAAATGAAGCAAACATATCTTTGGCATCTAAGGTTAGATCATATTAACCTAAGTAGAATTCAAAGGTTGATAGCTGATGGACCTCTGGGTTCATTAGTGGTGGAAGATTTCCCAACCTGCGAATCTTGCTTGGAAGGTAAAATGACCAAGAGGCCTTTTAAGGCCAAGGGGTATAGAGCCAAATATGTGTTGGAATTGGTTCATTTTGATTTGTGTGGTCCTATGTCTATCCAGGCTAGAGGTGGTTTTGAATATTTCATCTCTTTTATGGATGATTATTTAAGATATGGATACATTTACTTGATGTACCGCAAGTCTGAATGCTTTGATAGGTTCAAAGAATTCAAGGTTGATGTAGAGAAATGTCAAGGTAAATGTATCAAGACACTACGATCTGATCGTGGTGGTGAGTACCTCTTGGGAGAGTTTAGAAATTACTTATTAGAGGCTGAGATTCAATCCCAATTGTCTGCACCTGAAACACCCCAGCAGAATGGTGTAGTGGAGCGAAGGAAAAAGACTCTTATGGAGATGGTTAGATCGATGATGAGTTATTTTGATTTACCAGATTCGTTCTAAGGATATGCTCTGGATATGACAGTGTATATTCTAAACTTGGTACCATCTAAATCAGTGCCTTCTACTCCCATAGAATTGTGGACTGGGCAAAAGCCTAGTCTGAGACATATTCGGATTTGGGGGAGTCCAGCACATGTGTTGAAGGAAGATGCTGGCAAGTTGGAACCTTGTACAAAAGTGTGCATGTACGTAGGCTATCCTAGAGGAACGAAAGATGGTTTATTCTATAGTCTTAGAGATCAGAGAAGACTATGTGATGAACCACAAGCCCATGAGTAAGTTTATTCTGGAGGAATTGAGAGGGGAAGTCACTACTTCAGTACCACTGGTACAAGAGGATATACCACAAGTGACTACACCGTGTGTCACAGAGGATACACAAGTGATACCTCCTCGTAGAAGGAGGGTTGTTAGACAACTTGATAGATTTATGTTCTTGGGAGAATCTTTTGATTTGGTCCCTAGCGAACATGAACCTGATCCTTGAATATATGACGAGGCAATCCAAGATAAATATGCGGTATCTTAGCAAAGTGCAATAAATTCTGAGATAGAATCTATGAATTCAAATCAGGTCTGGGAGTTAGTAGAACCACCCAATGGTGTAAAAACCATTGGATGCAAGTGGATCTACAAAAGAAAGAGAGGAAGAGATGGGAAGGTTGAGACCTTCAAAGCAAGGCTTATTGCGAAAGGGTATACTCCGAAAGAGGGTATCAATTATGAGGAGACCTTTTCGCCGGTGTCCATGCTTAAGTCTATCCGGATTCTCTTATGTATTGATGTTCATATGGATTATAAGGTGTGGCAGATGGATGTCAAGACAGCTTTCCTTAATGGAAGTCTTGAGGAAAACATCTATATGGAGCAACCAGAAAGATTCATTGCAAAGGGCAAACAACATCTTGTGTGCAAGCTTAATCGGTCCATTTATGGATTTAAGCAAGCTTCGAGATCTTGGAACATCCGCTTTGATGAGATAATCTAGTCTTATGGATTTATTCAATGTCCGGATGAGTCTTGTGTATACAAGATATGTGACAGAAACGTAGTGGTATTTCTTGTACTATACGTATATGACATTTTGTTAATTGGAAACAATGTCAAGGTGTTATCAGACGTAAGAGTATGGTTGTCCAAACAGTTTGATATGAAGGACTTGGGAGAAGTGGGACACATCCTTGGGATCAAGGTTATAACGGATCACAAGAAAAAGATATTGTGCTTATCTCAAGCCTCATACATAGACACCATTTTGGCTCGTTTTAGCATGTAGAACTCCAAGAAAGTTTTCTACCTTTTAGGCATGGAGTCCCTTTATTTAAAGAGATGTGTCCTAGAACATCAAAGGAGATAGAGGAGATGAAGGCAGTTCCTTATGCTTCAGCAGTAGGAAGCCTCATGTATGCTATGTTATGTACGAGGCCGGATATCTGGTTTGTCGTGGGCATGGTTAGTAGATATCAGAGTAATCTAGGATAGGGACATTGGACTACGGTAAAGCATATATTGAAGTACCTGAGAAGGACTAGGGATTATATGCTAGTATACCAGACATATCAATTACTTCCTGTGGGTTACACAGATTCCGACTTCCAATCAGATAGGGATAATATTAAGTCTACCTCAGGTTTTGTGTTTACTTTTGAAGGTGGAGCCATTGTATGGAGGAGTGTAGAAGTGCGTGGCGGACTCCACCATGGAAGCTTAGTATGTGGCAGCCTTTGAGGCGGCCAAAGAAGTTGTATGGCTTAGAAACTTCTTGATGGACTTGGATGTGATTCCTGGTTTGCCCAGAACTATCACAATTTATTATGATAACAGGTGATTTCAAACTTGCAAGGAACCACGAGCCCATAAGACAAGTAAACACATAGAGCACAAGTACCACCTGATACGAGAGATCGTAAAGCGTGTAGAAGTGGTTGTTGCCTAGATTGCATCAGAGGATGACCTGGTAGATCCTTTCACTAAGGCCCTTCTAGTGAGAGCTTTGATAGGCATGTGGAGGGAATGGGAAATAGATGTATGACAGTATGAGGACAACACAGTCTTTTAGTATAAGTGGGAGATTGTTGGGATGTATATTGAAAAGTATATCTTTTGTATGAACATCTTTATTTTTGAAATAAGAATCACATGATCATTGTTTGCATATTTATGGTTATGCATATTGTCTGATACATTACATTGTAGATAACATGGTGTTTAGTGTCACACGGGAGATCATGTTATCAGTTCCTTGTAGAGTATAAATAGATGCTCACAACCGAGATGGTTTTGGACAAACCATTGGTATGGTTGTAGTGTGATTTGGTATTGGTTTGTCTTGACCATAGAATTACACTAGTACACTTTGTGTGTATTGTACAGGACCGACTTAGAGGTGATTCGATTTATTGCCGACTACATAATTGAATCGGACCTCGGATATTATGGTGTACATGCTCTTAATCCCGATATAATAATGAGCACATGTACTTAGTATTTATTTCTATGATTTACCAATGGGCGAGATTTATAGATTAAATCAATAGACTCGGTAAGTTAGGAAATGATATTATTTACATTGTGTGTCGTTGATTATAGGAGGAAACCGTATCTTATATATTAGGATGATGATGTCCCCTTGAAAAGCTCATAAGGATGATCATGTAAACCCTGTAGGTGAACTTGGTCCGGCATGATGATGAGGTTGAGTGGTACTACTCATGGAGTTAGATGTTGATTAATTAATTGTCAGTAAATTAAATAATTGACGGACATTCGAGATCTTAAACATGGAGAGATATTTGTACAATTAATATATGGAACCCATATTTATTTATGGGGGTTGATGAGGTAGATCAATGATAATCCTCTAGTGGAATGGATTATCATTAATGGATCGGACTTTATGTGGGCTAGATCCATTGGGTGGCCAAGATCCAGCTCCTCCTTATGGTCCCTATTGTATCTTATTAAAACCCTCATGAAACCTAGATCCAACGGACATGATTAAAAGGATATTTGGGCAAAATCTATAAATAGGAGTCCAAGGCATGGGCAGCAACTTATCTTTTGGAGATTAGGTTTTTCTTCCATTGGCTTGGGCGGCTAGGGTTTGGGAAAAGCCTTGTGCGGCAACAAGTGGAAGGGTTAGGGTTTATTTTCCTCTCTTCCTAAGGTGTAGCCGGCGCCCATCCTCTTCTTCCTCACTTTGGCTGGCGCCCACACCTGTTCCTATATTTTTCCTTGGCCGCGCGACAACAAGAGTTAAGGTTCTTCCTTTGGATCACTTGGCCAACACCCATAATTCCTCTTCCTCTCCTTGGTCGGCAGCAAGAATCAAGCTAGGAGCTTGGTGGTTGGCTCTAGATAGGAGAAGAAGTCTTTGATTATCTTCCTTTGTTCATAGCAAACAAGGAAAGAAAGATACACGATCTAGGAGGTTTCAACTCTTGGAGGATCGTTGCCCACACAACGTTCACGAGAAGGATAGGACATACAATAGAAGACCAAGAGGTAAACAAGAGATATAATTCTTGTTTTGGTTTCCTTTTGTTTCTTTGTATTATGTATGTAATTGAATGTGGCTAATTTACTTGGACCCCGAAGATTAACACAAAAATCGGCGATCCGTACATCATCTATTCCGCGGCTAGTCGAGGAAAAGAGTTAGGTTGCTTGAACAACAAATTTGTTCAAGAGACCACTCTAATCAAATAGTACGATGATGGATCGGTTGCTTGGGTAATCCGTCATCGTCTTGGATTAATTTTTTTAATCCGGGGACGTGGATGGGATCGCCATGCACAATCGACCGAGTTGAGGTGGGAAGCTAAGCTTCGACCTTCAAGTCGTATCTGAGCCACAGTTTCCGGTTTTGTGTGTTTAGGATTCGGTTACTTTTATGCACTTATCATATATTGTATGTGTCAGATAATAGTAGGATGTCCATAGGCTAACTCTTTGGTTGCAGACATAAGATCCAACTATTATGGCCATATGTGTGTGTATGTGATTAGATGTGTGTAATTGTAATATTATTTGAATCCTCGGGGTTGACGAGGCTAGTATTTAATTTTTTGTAATTAAGTATGACATTTTTTAGCCACTCTTTTATTTTAGTTTACTTTCGATCTAGATTTCATGTACACTCCTTCGTGGAGTATAGGATCGATGGATGTAAATTAAAAAATTATTCTCGGCTCAGATCTTCGGATGGCTTGTACATGGCGTAGGGAGGAGCGGACGAGATGGCGACACGACGAGAGACATATTGGAAAATAAAAGCCATAATAGTTGGAAAATATTTTTTTCATATTTATTGCTTCTTGTTTGATATGCATGTTGTGTGCTAGGAAAATTCCTCATTTTAAATTACTAAGTGGGAGAGGGATGTTTTTTTGAAATTCCCATGACCTCTATTACGATTTGACATGTGATGCAAACAAACTTGCATGTCGACTCTGAGTGCCTTCCTCCTCATCGAATGAGTTTATTTTGCATATCAAAGGGTCAAATATGGTTATAGGAAGTTATTTAGGAGCGTGTGTACTTCTCCATCAGAAGGCAAATAATTCGAGATAATTGCCTTGGTATCGAGTAATGGTGCACACTTAGATGCAAATAAGAGTATCCTCCCCATCGAGTAATGATGAATTATGTATAATTACTTATGTTTTTTGCAATTTTGATTCTAATAACTAAAATATTAAGCTTGATGGCGATGATCGATAATAGTGATCATGGTATCTGAAGGAGTCGACTGCGAGTTTGATTTTGGGTAAACAAGGTATGTTTAGTCTGATTTCAGCTATGTTAGAGTTCCCTAACTGCTCCTAACCCTAGGATATGCTTTAGGAAGCATTAGAAAGGGTGAAAATCCATTGGATATGTATTAGAAGAGTTGTTAGGATGTGTATCAATTTTAAGGTGTTGGAAACTTTAATGTTGAATTTTTAACATTATCTTTAATGGTTTAGAGTTCCTATAGGCTTAGGGACTTCCCAAGGACATTGTTGGTGCAATGGTCAAGGGGGAGCAAGCCTTTAGGGGGAGGTATCCATCATAAGATGATGGTTGTATTTTTCCTCATGAGTGGGAAAAATGGGAATTTGAGATACCCAATTTGGAAATTGGAAGAGTTTGTAGGATTGCCTCTCTTGAATGATATGAGACTTATCACTAGGAAGATTGTAGACATCCTAGATATTTTATGACCAAGGGGGAGATTGTAAGATCTCATTGGGATATGAGACATTGACCTCCTTGGAGAGAATCTTTTTGATGTTAGTCAAAAAGGGGGAGAATTTATGAGAAGAATTTATGAGGAGAATTTATGGGATTACCAATTTGGGAAAATTGGTAAAGAGTTTTTAAGTTAGGTGGCCTAACTCAATGGTGTTTATGGTTTTTGTCAAACATCAAAAAGGGGGAGATTGTTGATGCAATCGGCCCAGGTCACGATTGACCAAACTTGAGTTTGACTCGACCGATGTTTTGATGTTCGACAAAAATATATGACAATGTGATTATCATGGTAAAGTCAAAGTCATGGGTACTTGGCATGGAAAGTCCAACTGGGACACTTGGCATTGAAAAAGTCCAAGTCTTGTGTACTTGGCATGTAAAGTCCAAGCATGGGTCTTGGCAAGGGAAAGTCCAAGCATGGGTCTTGGCAAAGGAAAGTCCAAGCATAGGTCTTGGCATGGAAAGTCCAACATGGGTTGGCAAGGGAAAGTCCAAGCTTGAGTCTTGACATTTGGAAAGTCCAAGGGGAATATTGGTGGCATAAAGTCCAAGCGGGAGTCTTGGCAGCATAAAGTTCAAGCGGGAGTCTTGGCAGCATAAGCTCAATGTGCCTTGGCGGTGTAGATACCGTTAACATGACAAAAGCGGATGGAAGCACTTGAAGCCTAGCGTATGGATGAACAAGTCATGGATGACTTGGAGGGATCCGATAGGCGCGAGGCTGACGGAGGTGGCTAGAAGGCTTAGGTCTAGGCTACGGGTGGTCTAGCAAGTATGGGGGCACCATACTTGGCTTAAAACCTCATGTTTGAGGTGTATCAGTCGACTGGGACTATGGTCAGTCGACTGATGGGAGTCAACTAGGGTTTGACTATGAGAAGTGCCCTGGCAGTCGACTGCCAGAGTTGAGCAGTCGACTGCTGGCCTGAGCAGTCGACTGATCTAGTGATCAGTCGACTATGGTCAGGATTTCAGCCACAGAAGGCTCTCCAGTCGAGTGATCGGCCCAAACACTCGACTGATTGAGCCATCAATTGAATGATGGGTATGATCAATAGACTGATGGTCTATCTGTTAAAACTTATCCAACGTGGCACATGCCATTGTCTCACAATGACTATAGGGGAAGTAGACTGATGGTCCCGATCAATTGACTGCTAGGCAAAATCCAGCCCAAGGAGCAGCTTTAATGGGAGCTCGTGGAGGAAGGATTTGGCAGCAGTTCTTGGACGTGTTTAGGGCAATTTTTTGCTGCAAATCAGGGTCTCTAAGTGAAATTCAAACAACCAAAGATCAAGCAATCAAAAGAGCATTTGTAAAGTGTTTTTCCTTTACTTGTAGTGTATTTCATATTTGTATTTGCTTGTATCTATTCGTTTATTATTGTAAACACTTGTACGAGATTTCTCCGTATCCGACGTGTTGTCAAGAAGAAGTTTTTATTAGTGGTGTTGTCATCACTCGAGCTCGTAGAGCTCAATCCGTGGAGTAGGAACCATTCGGTTTCGAACCTCGTTATATTTGGTCTTGTTCTTGTGTATTTGTATTTGTATTGTATTTTCTATTATTTTCACTGTGTACTAATACAATTGTAGCAAGCACGCGATCGCGAATGAATTCTATCAAGCAACATCGATGCGCTATTCACCCCCCTCTAGCGGTCACAAAGGTCCCTACACAATCTCCTTCGGGCACTTCAACTTATACCTAATCATCCCTTACCCACACCTCCATAGAGATGTATCGACTAAGATGTCAAAGTATAAGTCTCCATGACCAAGATGACTTAAATAGCTCAAGTCGAAGGAAACTCACACTCGAGCTGTAGTAATAAATTCACTGACATATCTTATATGTAAAGAACCATGTAAAGTCTTATAGCAGGTCACTCCAATGAACTAATTACCCATAACCAGTGCCCACGTTTAACTCTCGATATCACAATGTCTCCGGCCAGTGAGAAGCAGCTGTTTGGATAAACCAAGGAGTATAACCCATGCTAGTCTCATAGAATTGATGATGTCCGAACTCATCAATTCATCGACTAGGCAATATTTCAATACTTCATAATTACACATATAGAGATACTCACTAGTTGTGATCCAATCACAAATGTTCTCATGCTATGAATCGTATTGCGGACATTCAGTAAATGAGTTTAAGATCCAATCAAACACATATGAGATGTGCACTCAAATAGTGAATCTTTATTTATCAAATAAATAGCCATAAGGCGATTGCCTTAGGACATCTCTCAAACATAACACTATGTACCAATTATACCATGTAACTCTTGCATAGAACAACACTATTTGTTCGTTTACCCATGAATGAGATATGCCTCTATGTTTTTCAATCTAATTGAGATAACTCAGTTAGGTCACACCTAAAGTTCAATAGTCAGACATCACAACTGTCCATTTGCACTCTACCAAGGTAAATCGAGTCACTTCGCTTTGGCAAACATGACTACAATTGATCTAGGTAGTCGTGAGTACTAAACTTTGGTAGGAATATATTTGTTGACCTAATTATGATAACTAATTTAATTATGGATGCATCACATACAATAATTATCATTACACAAATCACTTTTATGCAGAAAAGAAACGTGACATGGTTATGACCCATAAGATCTTCTCAAGCCAATGAGAAAATCAATGGGTCAACCTAGGGATATCATCTTCTCCAAGTGCGTCCTTTGGTTGTTGTGTGTTGTTGACTATATCTTCCTTTCTCATCTTCATCCAGTAGACTAGTAGTAGTTTACATGGACATTACAATGGAGAAACCTCACGTTACATTCGAGGATAAATTAATAGTACAATCGAAAATATATATAAGTGGAAGGCACAACACATAGGTCGTATTATGAATTATAATACACACACACACACACACACACACATCCAATCACATTGGGGTCAGGGGCCATATATGTACCATGACATACATCATTCATAAAGATCCAAGACATGTAAAGTTTATTATGATGCAAAACACAATTTATAAGCCGCTACGCTACGGCGATCCCAAATTTTTTTTCACTAACTCATTGATTGAGTTGCTACCCTTAGTCCATCAGAATAAACTCGAGAACCTTTCGACCATTGTTCATACCAAAAAGAAATTTTGGCAACAGATCAATCAGGAAAGGTTACTATCCATCAACAATTACCAATCGTTACTAAAAATCAGTAACCATTAGCATCCGTTGATGACAAATTAGCAACCATTGGTGATTTAACAAATATCCAACAATAAAGAAAACCATCCATCAACAATCAACACACTTGTTGATCGGATAACACACTTGCTGTTCGGATAGTACTGTTGCTATGCATGTTTTGTCGAACAAATTCATCTAAAAAATCGTGCACTCATAATAAACAGTTCTGGTAGATTTATATCACATATAACATAACCATACAACGTGTTTATTGATACACAAGTGTTTCTGATACCACTGTAGGGATCTTATGCCAAAAATCATCACAACAACACAGTGGAAAATTGTATCTCTCCAGAGATCCATGTGTGTACATAATAAACATGTTCTTCCTACAACTACATCTAGTTGAGAGATTACCCTTGATGTGTAGCCCTTCACAATTCCGGAACCAACCTTTTGTAATGGATATCAGTGCAATTAGGATGGTCGTGCCTCTATGGTATCCACACAAACACTCACTTAGGAGAGGAAGAAGAAGCCTTTCGTTGTGCTAGCAACCTCACAAAAGGTTTTTGCCCAAAGAAAGTTTTGACCAAGGAGATGAGGAGGAAGAACAAAAGGCAATTACCCAATCCATCATCATCCAAAGACCTTTTATATTCTTCCCATTAATATGAAAGGTTTTGCATCCTTTTGTATTCCCTCTTTAATGCATAATTAATCCACATTAATCATGCATGATGAATCCAAATCCATTCATCTTCTTCTATTCATGATTAATCCTCATTAATCATGCATGATGAATCCATATCCATTCATCTTCTTCAATTGGTTTAATTTGAGTCTAAATGAAAATAATCCAACTTCAGTCTAACTCAAGTTTTGGGCCAGCTATGAGTCTAATGGTTCCTTTAGTTTAACTAAATTGAACCCATCTCCAAAACAACATGTTCTTTGTGTGTGACTTTATAGGTCTTCGTAACGTTGGCAATGTTCTTAAATACTATTTTAGAGACACAAGTAATGAGTGGCATCTAACAATCCATCATTGCTACCCAAGTGACAAGAATGTCGAGATCTGACATAATCTTTCTGTGACTATTATTTTGTATAACTCAATCCTTCTATCCTTGATATCTAGATTGATCAATAAGGCATAGATCGTGTCATCCTCTTATCAATCTTTGTGTTTCTTGATCTCCAAGTAGACAACCCCAATCAAATGAGCTCAATATCTCATATTGACTTATTTGAGCATGACCATGCATTTTAGTAGTCTTACATTATCAAGGGGCCTACATATGTCACTTCTGTCATATGGAAGGGATAGATCCCATCTCGATCACTTACATCCCTCTGCATAATTCATTGCATACCCAGTATTCGACTTTATAGTCCACCTTGTTACAGGTGACGTTTGTCGATACCAAAGTATACAACTCCTTATGTAGGGAACATAGTGATTTCAAGTCTAAGGACTATTCATACAAATAGCCACTCTTAGATGTTTATGCCACTCATATGACAATCTATGAAACATTCTTATGGCGGATTAGTTCAGTACATATTCTCTAATATATACCCATGTGTCAACTTGATATCTTATATCCATGACTTGTGAGATTAAGTCATCAATTGACCTACATGCCAGTCTCAATATATTAATGTTATCCTTGTATATTAATACTTGACTAGGAATAGTTACGAGTAGTGTTCTATATATATCTACAGTATCCCACTATCAAGTCACCAACTTGATATGTCGTAGACTATAACCAACTACCCTAGGATATTATTATATTTATTCAAATGACACATCAATGAAGTAAATTCAATAACCATAAACTTTTCCTTTATTATAAAATATGATACAAAAGTCCCTTTACCAATCATCTCTTAATTAACACTTAGGTCTAATACTAACAATCTCCCACTAGCACTAATGTCAATCACTGAAATATCTAAGACCTAGTGACCTAGTGTGACCATTATGCTTCCTTTGTGCCAAAGCCTTGGCCAAAGGGTCTATAATGTTAGCATCGGTCGATATTCTGCATATCCTCACCTCTCTTCGTTATGATCAAAAGCTCGATAATGAAATCTTTAATATAATGAACTGAAATGACAACAACTAAATAATACTGAGGACTAATAGATGTTGAGGTTGAGGTCGTGTCGTCGGCATTGCGGTAGCATTTCGATGTCGTAGCATTGTCATAGACCTTCGGCATTGTGGGATCACTTTGTAAGCATTTAAGATGACCTAAAGGGGTGAAACCCCCCTTCTTTTATAGCCTTGGAAGCTCCCCAATGTTTAGTTCCAGCTCATGGTAAAAAAACCTCATCTTCCCAAGATAAGTGGAGCTTATCTTAACTCTCCTCGAGGTGGGGTGTTTGACTGGCAGTCGACTGTTCACCTTCATTAGTCAACTGATGCCATCGGCAGTCGACTGCTAACAACCATCAATTTATTGATGGCTAAGTTTTTCAATTGCAGCAAAGAGTTAGCTCAAAAACATAATAGTAAAGGTAATTCTGACGACCACTTACCATCCGATCTCGACCTAGACCTTCCATGCGAAGTCTTAATCGGATCGCCGCCTAAAGACGTCCCTGTACGGAGGACCCGACCTCACCTTTACTCACACTCGATCTTACCTTTGGTACTTTGTGACTTGTAGTTTAGCTTCTGGTCTTCACCTGGGTTCTTTGGCTCCCTCCGAAGTTCTCCCCGTGTCGCCCGACCACCATAGTTTCTCGACTCAAGATTCTCTGGGTGTCACCGACCTTTAGCATAGCTTAATCATTCCTGCACAATTGGTTTAGCTCATTAGATAACAATATGACCTTAACTTTGGGTCATTTCCATAATCAAAACTCAGGTTTGATTATCTGGTGCCTACTGCACCAACACTTAAAGTATACGAAACGTCAGGGCGAGTACATAACATGGCGTACATGATAGACCCTATAGCAGATGCATAAGGAATCTGATCCATGTGATTCCTTTCTTCCTTATAAGAAGGGCATTGAGCCTTCGATAGGCTAACACCATGTGACATAGAATCCCTTCTCTGAATTCTGCATGGCAAAATGTTTAAGCAACTTGTCAATATATTTACTCTAACTTAGGTCAAGCAGTCTCTTAGATCAATCTCTATATATCTTGATGCCCAATATATAGACTACTTCTCCTAAGTCTTCCATTTAAAAATAATTCCCAAGCTAAGTCTTCATAGACTGCAGCATAGGGATATCATTTTCAATGAGAAGTATGACATCTACATACAAGATAAGAAAAAAGGTTGTGCTCCCTCTAACCCTTTTGTAGACATAAGGTTCATCTTCATTCTTTATGAAATCAAACATTTTGATCACATCATCAAATCGAAGATTCCAACTTCTAGAAGCTTGCTTTAAACCATAGATAGATCTTTGCAACTTACATACCTTTCCAGCATCCTTTGGATCTACAAAACCCTTAGGTTGTGTCATGCACACATCCTCAAGTAGATTTTCATTAAGAAATACAATATTGACATCATTTGCTTGATTTCATAATCATGGTAAGCTACAATAGCAAGTAGAATTCGAATATATTTAAGTATTATAACCGGTGAAAAGGTTTCATCATAGTCTATACCTTGAATCTGCTTGAATCCTTTCGCTACCAATCGCTCCTTATAAGTATGCATCTGACCATCCATGTCAGTCTTTCTTTTAAAGACCCATTTACAACCAATGGATTTGACCCCTTCAGGTAAATCAACCAAAGTCCATACTTGATTGGTGTACATGGGTTCTATTTCGTACCTCCTGACCTTTAATCATTTCTCAGAATCTTGGCTCATTATAGCTTCTTGATAGGTTGTAAGCTCATTGAAATCAAAAATCATTACATCACCGTGGTCACACAAGAGAAAATAATATCTCTCAGGTTGACGACGTATCCTATCAGATCTACGCAACGCATGGTCTACTCGAACAAGTTATGCCACAACTTCATGAGGTGTTATAGATTGATAATCTTCACCACCTTGTGGTGCCTGTTCGATTTTCATCAAGGCTTCATGGCTATTTTATGTATCTTGATTTTCTTTAAAATCAACTTTACTCCCACTAGTTCATTTAGAAATAAATTCTCTTTCCAGAAAACTACCATTTTTGGAAACAAACACTTTGCCTTGTGTGGGATTATAAAAGTAATGTCCCTTAGTTTCCTTGTGATATCCAACAAAATAACACTTATCTGATTTGTCTCCTAATTTATTTGAGACTTGTTGTCTAACGTAAGCCTCACAACCCTAAATCTTCATAAAAGACATCTTGAGACTCTTCTTAGTCAATATCGTATATGGTATTTTTATGATTGCCTTAGACATAATGCGATTAAGAGTGAAAGCAGTGGTCTCTAGAGCATATCTCGAGAAGGAAGAAGGAAGATCTGTCTGACTCATCATTGATCATACCATATCTAATAAAGTATGATTTCTCCTATCTAATATACCATTCCACTATAGTGTTCTAGATGGAGTGAGTTGAGATATTATCACAAACTCAACTAGATGGTCAAGAAACTCTTGGCTAAGGTATTCCCCACCTCGATCTGATTGAAGCATCTTAATACTCTTACCAAGTTGGTTTTGTACCTCATTCTTGAATTCTTTGAACTTTTCAAAGGATTCAGATTTGTGTTTCATAAGATACATATAGTCATATCTACTGAAATCTTCAGTAAATGTAATGAAGTACTGATAGTCTTATCTAGATGCTACTTTGAAAGATCCACAAACATCAGTATATATGAGTTCTAATAAATCATTAGCTCTCTCGCTGTGTCCACTAAAAGGAGTCTTTGTCATCTTGCCTAGTAGACAAGGTTTGCATACCACATATGATTCAAAATTAATTGAGTCCAAAAGTCCATCCTTATGGAGTTGTGGTATGCGACCTCATTTGTGTGACCCAAGCGACAATCCCAGAGATATGTTTGGTTCATATCAATATATTTGAACCGTTTAGTATGTATGTTATAGATTGGGTTATCAAAATCTAGAACATAGAGTCTATTCATAAGATGTTCTCTACAATAGAATATTTCATTTGAATAAATAGAACAATATTTGTACTTTATTATAAATAAGAAACCACTCTTATCCAAACAAGAGAAAGAGATAATGCTCTTAGTTATAACAAGTACATAATAGCACTCTTCTAGTTCCAAGATAAAACCACTAGGCAAGGGTAAGGAATATGTTCCTACAGGTATAGCAACAACCCTTGCGTCATTGCCTACGTGTAGGTCCACTTCCCTTTTTGTCAATGATCTACTATTTCTTAGACCCTACACATTAGCACAAATGTGAGATGCACATCCGGTATCTAATACCCATGAAGAAGAAATAGATAGATTAACTTCTATAACATATATACCTGAAGAAGAAATCTCACTTCTCTTTTTCTTAATTCCTCTAGGTAAAACTTGCAGTTCCTCTTCCAATGTCCACTCTCATTACAATGGAAGCAGTTTCCTTCCTTAGGCACCCCACCTTTATGTTTTAATGCTTTTGCCTTGCCTTTATCTTAGGTCTTACCCTTTCCTTTGGACTTCTTTTTGCCTTTTCTCTTTTTAACCATGAGTACAATACTAGGTTGAATCTTCTTAAGAGTCATTTCAATAGTTCTCTACATGCTTAATAACTCAGGAAAAGGTTTGTCAATTTCATTCATGTTATAGTTGATGACAAATTGACTATAGCCTTCAGGTAATGATTGCAAAATAATGTCAGTGGCCAATTTTTGTACCAATGGAAATCCAAATCTTTCAAGGTTCTCAACATACCTAACCATTTTGAGTACATGAGTTCTACAGGAGTTCCTTCTTGAATTTTTTCATCCAAATAATGCCTTTGACACCCTAGATTTCTCATGCCTTGCCTGCCCATGATATAGTTGTTTAAGATGTGCAACCATATCAAAAGCATCCATGTTCTCATGTTGTTTCTGAAGCTCAGAGTTCATAGTAGCAAGCATAAGGCATGATTCATCTAATGCATCATCTTGATGCTTTTTATAAGCATCCTTATCAGCACGAGTGGCATTAGTGGCGGGTGGTTCTTGAATGGGTTACTCTAGGACATGCAGTTTTCGTTCTTACTCTATAATAATTCTCAAGTTTCTATACCAGTCCAGGAAATTAGCTCTATTCAGCTTGTCCTTATAAAGGACAGATCGTAGAGAGAGAGAGTATTCGACGTATTTGACTACATGATGATCTACAACATGAAATGCAGAAATAAATATCATATTTCAATCATTTATTTTGGTCTTTAATTAAATGAGTTTTCCACTTCACAAGTGGAGCATTATCCATATTATACTTCATCTTGAGTTAGCTTTGGCTAATCGCCCAAGACTTGTATAACTTAGGTAGACACTATGTACCAATTACACGTGTAATCAAGTTGCATAGAACAACACTATTTGTTCATTTACCCATCGTATGAGATATGCCTCTACGTTTTTCAATCTAATTGAGATAACTCAGTTAGGTCACACCCAAAGTTCAATAGTCCGACATCATAATTGTCTAGTCGCACTCTACCAAGAAAAATTGAGTCACTTTGCTTTGGCAAACATGACTGCAATTGATCGAGGTAGTCGTGAGTACTAAACTTTGGTAGGCATATATTTGTTGACCTAATTATGATAACAAATTTAATTATGGATGCATCACATAAAATCATTATCATGACACATCTCACATATATGCAGAAAAAAAATGTGACATGGTTATGACCCATAATCTATGATCTTCTCAAGCTAATGAGAAGATCGATGGGTCAACCTAGGGATAGCATCTTCTCCAAGTGTGTCCTTTGGTTGTCGTGTGTTATTGACTACATCTTCCTTTCTCATCTTCATCTAGTAGACTGGTACTAGTTTACATGTACATTGCAATGGAGAAACCACGAGTTCCATTCGAGGATAAATTAATAGTACAATAGGAAATATATATAAGTGGAAGGCACGATACGTAGGTCGTATTATGAATTACAACATGCACACACACACATACATCCAATCACATTTGTGTAAGGGGCCATAACCATGCACCATGGCATACATCATTCAAAAAGATTCATGACATGTAAAGTTTATTATGATGCAAAATACGATTTATAAGCCACTATGTTACGGCGGTTCCGAAAGCAATTTTTATGACATATCAATCAGCAAAGGTTGTTGTCCATCAACAATTACCAACCGTTGCTAAAAATCAGCAACCATTAGCATCCATTGATGACAAATTAGCAACCATTGGTGATTGAACAAACATCCAGCAATAAACAAAACCATCCATCAACAATCAACATACTTACTATACGGACAACACACTTGCTGTTTGGATAGTACTATTGCTATGCACATTTTGTCGAACAAAATCATCTAAACAATCGTGCACTCATAATAAACAGTCAATGCAGTTTTATATCACATATAAAAAAACCATACAACATATTTATGTATACATAAGTGGCTTTGATATCACTGTAGGGATCTTATGAAAAAAACCATCACAAAAATACAACGAAAAATTGTATCCCTCCAGAGATCCATGTGTATACATAATAAACATGTTGTTCTTACAATTACATCTAGTCAAGAGATTACCCTTGATGCGTAGCCCTTCGCAATCCCGACAACAACCTTTTGTAATGGATCTCAGTACGATCAAGATGGTCATGCCTCTATAGTATCCACACGAACACTCACTTAGGAGAGGAAGAAGAAGTCTTTCGTTGTGCTAGAAGCCTCACAAAAACTTTTTGCCCAAAGAAAGTTTCGGCCAATAAGTTGAGGAGGAAGAACAAAAGGCAATCACCCATTCTATCATCATCCAAAGACCTTTTATATTCATCGCATGAATATGAAAGGTTTTGCATCCTTTTGTATTACCTCTTTAATGCACGATTAATCCATATTAATCATGAATGATGAATCCAAATCCATTCATCTTCTTCTATTCATGATTAATCCACATTAATCATGCATGATGAATCCATATCCATTCATCTTCTTCAATTGGTTTAATTTGAGTCTAACTCAAAATGATCCAACTTGAGTCTAACTCAAGCTAGTCCATTCAATGTGTCTAATGGTTCTTTTTGTCGAACTAAATTCAACCCATCTCCAAAACAACATGTTCTTTGTGTGTGACCCTATAGGTTCTCGTAATATTGGCAATGTTATTAAATACCATTTTCGAGACATAAGTAATGAATGACATCTAGCAATGCATCATTGCTACCCAAGTGAAAAGAATGTCGAGATCCGACGTAATATTTTTGTGACTATTATCTTGTATGACTCAATCCTTCTATCCTTGATATCTAGATTAATCAATGAAGGATAGATCGTGTCATCCTCTTATCAATCTTTGTGTTTCTTGATCTCCAAGTAGACTACCCCAATCAAATGAGCTCAATATCTTATATTAACTTATTTGAGAATTGAAGCATTTTAGTAGTTTTACTTTATAAAGGGGCCCAAAGATATCACTTCCATCATATGGATGGAATATATCCCATCTCCATTACTCACATCCCTCTGCATAATTTATTGCATACCCAGTGATCTACTTTATCGTCCACCTTATTACACGTGACATTTGTCGATACCAAAGTATACAACTCCTTATGTATGGAACCATAGTGATTTCAGGTCAAAGGACTATTCATACCAATAACCACTATGAGAATGTTTATGACACTCATATGACAATCTATGAAACATTCTTATGGTAGGTCAATTTTGTACATATTCTCTAATATATTCTCATGTGTCAACTTGATATCTTATATCCATGACTTATGAGATTAAGTCGTCAGTTGACTTACAAGCTAGTCTTAGTGTATTAATATTATTCTTGTATATTAATACTTGACTAGGAATAGTTACGAGTAGTCACTACAAGAAAAAGGGAAATTAGCAACGATTTATTTTGGTTGCTAATACCAAATATTCGTCGCTAAATACATTTTATGATGAAAAATTTCATCACTAGAGTCGTCGTAATAAACATGTCGCTAAGACTAGTTAGCGATGAATTAAAATATTTTTGTCGTTAATATTACCGATGGAAATAGAAACGTCGTCAAAAATAGATTTCGTCGTAAATTCTCGACACCGAAAAATAGGAAAATCACCGATATTAGCGACGAAATATAAATAATTGCCGCTAAACATCAGTCACCTGCAACTTGACTATTGACTCGACTGGTAGTTAACGATGAAAACACCTTATTTCCTCACTAAAATCTATTTTTTAGCCAGCCACAGAAGTGGGAGCCTTTCGACTGGTGCCTCGACTGGAGATACTTTTGCGACAATATTAATAAATTTCGTCGATAACTTCTATTTTTGGCTAGCCATAGAAGCGGGAGCACCTTGACTGATGCCTCGACTGGAGATACTTTTGCGACGATATGTATAAATTTCATCGCTAAAGTCCTACACCAGTCGAATGTGTTGACTGGCAATTCCACTGATACTCCAAATTTAGCGACGAAATTTATAGTTTCGTCTCTAACCCTCAAAATTCTGAAGCCATATATCGACCGTTAGCGATGAAATATTAAAAAGTCATCCCTAACCATGAAAATATAGATTTCCAAAATTCATTTTAGTTGTATTCGAAATCCTGTAATACAATATCAACCACACCAATTAACTTAATAACATAGAACTGAAACAATAAAACCAACATATACATTTAAAAACAACTAACATAACATCAAATTTAAAGTCCAAAACATCCATTTTCATAAATTCATAGTATTAAAATGCAAACACATTCAAATCGAGCATAATTTCATTAGCTCAAAATATAAATGTTCACAAACTCTATGGTGGAGGAGGAGGTGGAGCTGAAGATGACTCATGCGCTAATGATTGTAATGCTCCAGGTGCAAGCCGATTTAGAATTGCTTCAAACATATCTTGTCTTGATCTCATTGATGCCAACTCATCTTGGGTGCTAGGAGCTTGAGTGTTTGTTAGCTCCTCTTGGGTGGACTGAAGTTGTTCACGCAGTGCTGTGTTAGTTGTTCTGGAGGAGGAGCTGACATATGAAGAAGTGGATCTAACTAGTTTTGGCCCACTTCCAAGTCGTCTAATATATCCAGAGCGAAAATCGAGTACTTGATCACACACCTAACTTGCAATATGAACTACATTGATGTCATCTCCGGTTTCTTGTGACTGGATGTGTTCATCTCACTATCTCACCATTTCACCCTAAGAATAACAAAACACATTATCAATATGTTTACAAAGAATTACTAATATTTAAAAATAACTTTACTAAATTTTATGGATTATATCTTATGTATGCAACCTCGACTCTCTCCCCACTCCATCCTTTTGACGAGGTACAGTGGATTGTATTAAAGACAGTAATCCGATCTTTTCTCTGAGACTGATCGGTCTGTAAAATATTATAATGTATTAACATTAAAAATACCAACCATATAGGCAGCATAGCTGTGACATAAGCATTATATACAGATCGACGTATAATAAAAGATTATATTAAATACATGAAATATAAATGAAGAACAATATAAATACCATTTAAATACATCTAATCACTATCATCATATGAAAAGGATAAATAATCATCCGCCTCATTGTCAATTTTACTATCTTCCCCATCGGCAATACGATTACTTTGAGCGCCCATATCTTGATCCACTTATGCATTTGCCATATAAATTTGGTGATGCTCAACATCTAATCGACAAAGTTGAGTTATTGCTAAGTCTTCACAGACTACTGAAGTTGAATCATTGGATGAAATCTCTTGGTTTGTCTCCATGATCAAGATATTACCACCCTCAAAATCTTTAGATACTTCATCAACTTCAGTTAATTAATATATATCACGGTGGTGAACCCTTTGCACGCCCTTCCAATGACCTCCACGTTTGATATCATTCAAATAATACACTTGATTTGCTTGGTTTGCCAAAATGAATGGGTCATCATCATACCATATTTTAGAAGTGTAAATACACGTGAGATCATACTCTTCCTGTCACGCCCCGAGAGTATGCCGTGCCGAAAAGCAAACGGATGACATCTCCCCTGTACGTGGCAACATATCATGTTAATACAAGGCCCTTAGGCCCACAACCACAAAATAATAAGCATTTATATATTAAAACACAACAGAAAACATAAAAGCAATCACCCATAACCACTCATACTGACATACAATCCAAAACCAACATAGGTGTACACCACCTAACAAGTCCACAGTACTAAACCGTACATAAAACATCGAACACAAATGTAAGTACACAAATAAACCAAAATCCACGGGAGCCTTGGAAAATGGAGATGGGATGGAGCTTTAAGATGTCACAAAGACTTCAACCTATTACCTGGGCGACAGAAAAACCCAGGGTCTGTGGTGGTGAGTATAACTCACCAGGTAATAGGAAAAACATGTATATATCAAATATCACATGTAATTCAACAAAAAAATCTACAAGTATATCAGGTAACACTAGCATGATAAACATATACATGTATATACCTTCTAACTAAATGGCCAACGTAAAATGCAGACATACTTGAAAGTCTACTACACTACACCTATCCAACTTGAGCACATATTAACAATATATGTATATAACAGGAAATCTGGTCTAAACCAGACAACATCATAAATATGGGTCAAAGAATGCAATAGTCTAACCAACAAGTATACAGGTATATGACACAACCATATAACAGATGCGGGTAGCATGTATGAAGATGATGTAGAACCAAATGCAACAAGCATAGTACAATCAAATGCAACATCACAATAAGTATATATATATAGACTGTATCTATATATATATACAAATCACAATCATCCATATATATATATATATATATATATATATATATATATATATATATATATGCATATATATAACAATATGCAAAAATACCATAAGTCACAACAATGCAGCATGCATGGTCATGTCGGCTCACCCTAAAGCTACCACAACCCCAGTGTGGCCTCGGTGGCTCGACATGACAACTGTCCCAACTCAACACCAACCACTACTCTCGAGTGGTCGAGTGGGCAGTATGATCAAGTAGCATATAAGTGTAAAAAATAAGCTACTCGATGGGGGTCCCTGTCGTTGGCCACTTCGACAATCACTACCAATGAGTGGTCGAGTGTCACACATGCAGGACAATGGAACACAAATCCAACTACCACCGTCTATAGTGGTAGAGTGCGACACCACAATGCTCTTCCCTCACACCGATTACTCTGAAGGGAATTGCTTCCCACTTTGGTCGCTTGGCATGGCGATACCATCTACGCCCCCGAATTAAAAAAAGATTAATCCAAGATGATGACGGATTACCCAAGCAACCAATCCATCATCGTGCTATTCGATTAGAGTGGTCTCTTGAACAAACTTGTTGTTCAAGCAACCTAACTCTTTTCCTCGATTAGTCACGGAATAGATGATGTACGGATCGTAGGTTTTTTTGTTTATCTTCGGGGTTCAAGTAAATTAGCCACATGTATTATACAAAAGAACTAAATCAAAATAAACAAGATTATACCTCTTGGACGTTGTGTGGGCAATGATCTTCCAAGAGATGAAGCCTCTTAGATCACGTTCTTCCCTTCCTTGCTCGCTCCGAACAAAGGGAAGATGAAAACTCCCTTCTTCTCCTATATAGTTCTGGACACAATCCCTTTGGAGGAAGATCAAACCTCTTCCTCCTCTTTGTTGTTGCCGTCGGCCACTAAGGAGAGGGAGATGAATGAGTGACGGCCAATGGAGAAGGAAAATCGCCGACCTTGGGTGGACAAGAATTTTCTTGGAAGAAGATGGGCACCGCCTAAGAGGAGGTGGTGATGGGTGCCGACAATAGGGAGAGGATACCAAGAGAAGGTAACCCTAATCCTAATCCTTTCCTTGCTTCTATTACCGCCCAAGACCAATGAACCAAAACTTCTGTTTTCCGCCCAAGCCCTAGCCCTCCTTTTATAGAGTTAGGCTTAAGCCTCCTTTCAATCTCCACTGTTGGATCTAGGGTTTCATTTTTCACCGTCGGATCTAGGCTTTCATGAGGTATTTATATTAGTGGATCCGAACCATACAAACTCGATCCATTAATGATGATCCATTCCACTAGAGGATTATCATTGATCTACCTCACCAACCCCCATAAATAAATATGGGCTCCATATATTAATTGTACAAATATCTCCCCATGTTTAAGATATTGAATGTCCATCAATTAATTAATTTATTGACAATTAATTAATCAACATCTAACTCCATGAGTAGTACCACTCAACCTTATCATCATGCCAGACCAAGTCCACCTGCAGGATTTACATGATGATCCTTATGAGCTCCTCAAGAAGACATCATCATCCTAATATATAGGACATGCTTTTCTCCTATAATCAATGACACACCATATAAATAATATCATTTCTCAACTTACCGAGCCTATCGATTTAATCTATAAATCTCGCCCATTGGTAAATCAACAAAATAAATACTAAGTACATGTGCCCGTTATTATATCGGGATTAAGAGCATGTACACCATAATATCCGAGGTCTGATTCAATTATGTAGTCAGTAATAAATTGAATCACCTCTAAGTCGGTCCTGCTCAATACACACAAAGTGTACTAGTGTAATTCTATGGTCAAGACAAACCAATACCAAATTACATTACAACCATTCCAATGGTTTGTCAAAAACCATCTCTGTTGTGAGCCTCTACATATACTCTACAAGGAACTGATAACATGATCTCCCGTGTGACACTACACACCATGTTATCTACAATGTAATGTATCAGACAATATGCATAACCATAAATATTCAAAAAATGATCATGTGATTCTTATTTCAAAAATAAAGATGTTCATACAAAAGATAGACTTTTTAGTATACATCGCAACATACTCCTCCTATTAGTAACTGTGGAGGCAGGATGACTGATGACCCTCTCAACCATAAGGGAGACCACGTTGCCAGCATGCATGCAAATGACATGAATGCAAAGTAACACATACATGTTGGCGCAATCGGCCGAGTTTGACTCGAGTTTGACTCGAGAAGTACTTTGATAGTATTTTGATGATAGACAAAACTCATGACATGGGATTGTCATGGGAAAGTCCAACATGGTGTTGGCATGGAAAATCCAAGCATGGAGCTTGGTGTGGGAAAGTCCAACATGGAGTTGGCATGGAAAATCAAAGCATGGGCCTTAGTGTGGGAAAATCCAAAGCATTGTGAAGCCGTGCACTTGGTGCTTGGTGAGAAATGCATTGCGAAGCTGTGCGCTTGGTGCATGTGGGAAGCCTTGAGGACTTGGAAAGTTCACTAGGCTCGGGGTCCTTGAGTCGGTGAAGGATGACATTGCGAAGCCGTGCGCTTGGTGCATCCGAGGGATCACCGACGGGGAGCGAATGGAGTGAGACCAAAGCGAAGCATACTTCGAGGGCATGAGATGTGAAGGATGGCGTTGCGAAGTCGTGCGCTTGGCGCATCTGAGGGACATAGGTCGAAGAAAGAGAGCTTCAGTGGGGAACTCCATGAGGGATGAGGTGGACTTGGCCAAGTGGCTAAGACTGGTTGTCGGATGCTCAAACAGCTTGATGTTTGAGGTTTTTTCGGACATCAGTCAACTGACATAGGTGCCAGTCGACTGCTCTAGGTCGTATGGGTTTGACAAGTGTTTGACTGAACAGAGTCTGGCTGATCAGTCGACTGTTGAGGACATCAGTCGACTGCTTAAGGGAAGCAGTCGACTGATCGCACTGTGCACATGCATAGAAGCTAGTCGAGCTCGCCATCACTCGACTGATGGGTACCAGTCGACTGATGGTTACCATCAGTCGACTGATGTGTGATTCGTTAGAACTTAACCAACGTGGATCTAGCCGTTGTGAGATAACAGCTACAGGACCAGTTGACTGATGGTCACGATCAGTCGACTGATGCACGCGAAATCAGCTTGATGCAGGTTATAAATGGAGCTCAAGTGGGAGGATTTTGCCAAGCCTTTTGGGAAGCTATTGGAGGGGAATTGCTATTGCATTCCAGACCTTCAAGAGCCATCTAAAGCAACCAACAAGCAAAGCGATCAAAGCAATCGGTGGAAGTTTTCTTGTGTATTGTATTTGTGTATTTGCTTGTATTTCTATATTACATTGTAATTGCTTGTGAGAGGTTTCTCCACCTCCGACGTGTTGTCGAGAAGGAGTGGTTTAGTTAGTGTCATGCACATAACTAGAGCTCGGAGAGCTCGCTCGTGGAGTAGGAACCATTCGATTCCGAACCACATATATCATGTGTGTGTTTGCGTATGCTTGTATTATTGTTAGTATTCATATTTGTATTAGTATTCCACTGTGCTGACGACAATTGTAGACGAGCATGCAATTGAGGGCTATTCACCCCCTCTAGCCGGCCAACACATATCGACCCTACAAGTGGTATCAGAGCCAAGGAGCTTGTCAAGGACTAACCGCCGACACAAGCACTACAAGATGGTCGGCTACAACATCCATCCATCAAAATTCGATGGAGATTTTGCTTGGTGGAAGAAACGGATGGAGGTATATATCGAAATCGATTTTGATTTTATGATTATTGTAGAAAACGGTTTTGAGATGCCTAGTGACAAAGACAACAAGCCCATTGAGAAGTCAAGGTGGACCCAATACCAAATCAAGGACTTCAAGATAAATCTCGAGGTAATAAAATTACTTAGTGATTTGTTACCTAACCATATTTGGTCTAGATTGGGTGACTATAGGGATGCAAGGGAACTATGGAATAAGATAATAAAATTCCAAGAAAATTCCCAACCGACACAAGTAGAGGAGAATGCCGAGGAAGAAGCACCCACCACATTTGAAGATGTTGATGATTTGGTGGAGACCTCCACCTCTAGCATTGAGGGGGAGGAAAGGATTTCCATTATGGAGCAAGATCAAAATGAAGCTTCTACCTCCAGAAGAAGTGAAGAGGCCTCCACCACCTCCCTAGGTAACTCAAGTGTTGTTATTTTAAATAAAAATCACATAATATGATTTGAGTGTTGGGAGAAAGGGCATTACAAGAGCAAATGCCCTAAATTGGCTAAGGAAAAGGCATCGACAACAAAGTCAACCCAAAGTCAAAGGATGCCGGAGTCCCCACAACTAGAAGCAAAGATCACATTGTGTGCTTTAAATGCAATCAAAAGGGGCACTATCGAAGCCAATGCCCTAGGGGGAGGAAGAAAGGGAAAGAAGGTGTATCTCATGTAGGGGGAGCTCCCAAAGCTAACCCTAAGGTATATTTAAATAATGCACTTTCAATTCCTAAAGTTAAAAGGCATGCTAAAAATTATTTTAGTTCTCTTGCAATTATTAATGAAAAGCATGCTAGTAGAAATAATAAGGTTTATTGTTTAGGTGCTAAGCATGTTCATGTAACTAAGAACAAACCTAGGACTCATAATTCTAGAAATATTTTACCAAAGGAGTCCATTAGGAGAATAGAAGAAAATTTGGGTATTAATCCCAAAAAGTCTAGCCACATGCCTAAGAACAAGAGGCCTTCCCAAAAACCTAATGAAAATTCAAAATTGAGGAAATTGGAGTTAGAAAGCCAAGTCTTGAGGTCAAGACTTGAGAGAATGGAGAAAACCCTTAGAATCATAGAAAATTCAATTCTAGGGTCAAATGCTCAAAAGTCAAAACCTAGAAAGCAAGAACGGTCTAAGGGCAAGGAAGGTTTGGGTCACAAACCTAAGCCCAAGAAGACTTATCATAATGTTCCATTTGATTATGGAACAATTTCTAGGTCTAAAAAAACCAAGGCTAATAGGGAAGTTATCCCTAAGTCTAGCCATGGTATTTACTTTGTGGCTAAGGACTTTAGAAAATCTAAGAAAGCCACTAGTAAGGTCATTGGGGGAGTTACCTCTAGAGTTGACCTAGGAAAGACCCAAAAGACAATGACTTCAAAGCCTAAAAGGGTCATTAGGAAGGTATCTAGGGAAGTTATCCCTAGGGAATACCTTGTTAACCCAAGGAGCTCCAATAGGTATTGGGTTCCTAAAAGCATGATCGATTCACGCTAGATGGGTTAGGGTGTGTCAACCCTAAGTGGATGGGTAGTTAACCTAGCCATGGTGAGTTGACACATTAGAGTATGCCAATATGCCTTGAGAAGTTGAAAAATGATTAAATTGGCACATTTAGGTCTTAGAGGTATTGGTGTGCCATTTTGGGTTTATGACACACTTGGGAGATAATGGGTTTAAGGCAAAATGGAATTAATCCTAGAAATGACAACTTGGATTTAACACTTAGGTATTTCATACCTTAGTATATTTTACTTGCCATGATTTATTTTCCTTGCCATGTCATGACATCATTTTCATTTTTATCTCTAAAAATGTCATGATCATGTTTAGACTTATTCTTTATATGTCATGTATGCTAAAATGTCATTCACATGCCATGACATCATGATTTTGGCACAAGCTTAGTTAAATCATATTTATGCCATAATCATCATCATGCATATAACTAAAATGAAATTAAGGACTATGACATGATTTGATAGGAATCAAATAATATTACCTAGAAATATGCATGAAACCATTAGAGATCAAAACCCCACATCTCACTAAAAACTTGACTTGTATGTGTTTTACACATCTAGATACAAGTGAGATGTTTAGGAAAAAAGAATTAAAGGTTTCAAAAACATTTTGAAAACATTTTGAAAAACCTTGGTGAAGTCTATTTTTTGATAACTATCACCATTGAATGAGATGATACAAAGAGGGCTCAATATTGAAGCTTTTCTTAACTTTTGGACTTTGTATAAATCTCTTAATTTAGTGGGTAAAATAATTTTCAAATATTTTTCACCCATAGTGTTTATGATAAGTATTATACGTATGAATTTTCAAGATTTTTAAAACTATGTATATTTACTTATGGATTTCAGAAATTCATTTCTGAAAATGCTGAAAACTGCAAATGCAGTTATTAGTCGATTGACATGAATACTACCAATCGATGCAAGCTGATCGGTAGTGACGAGACGAGACGACTGGCACAGGTTGATTTCGGGTAAACCTTGATAGTTAGGCCCATGTTCAACTATGTTTTGGTCCCTTAACCACTCCTAACCCTAGGACATGCTTGGGAGAGCATTAGAAAGGGTGGAAATCCATTGGACATGAATTAGGAGAAGTGTTTAGGGAGAGTATCAATTTTAAAGTGGATGGAAGTCCATTGTTGAACTTTGCATTAATTTTGATGGTTTTAATGTTCCTATTGGCTTAGGGACTCTCCAAGGACATTGTTGGTACAATGGTCAAGGGGGAGCAAACCTTTAGGGGGAGGTATCCATCATGGGAAGATGGATATGTATTTCCTCATGGGAGGAAAATTGGGTTACCTCTCTTAAGTGATATGGGATCACAAGAAAGATTGTAGGCATGTGTTCCTCTAAGGGAGAGATTGTAAGATCTCATTGGGATATGAGACATTCATACCCTTGGGGAGGACCTTTTTGATGTAATGTCAAAAAGGGGGAGAAGTTACCAAGTTACCAATTAGGTTTGGAATTATCATTTGGGATGTGAGAATTACCAATATGGGAGAATTGGTAGACTTGAGATGATAGTTTTGTCAATCATCAAAAAGGGGGAGATTGGTTGACTCGAGTTTGATCGAGCAGTACTTTGATAGTATTTTGATGATAGACAAAACTCATGACATGGGATTGTCATGGGAAAGTCCAACATGGTGTTGGCATGGAAAATCCAAGCATGGAGCTTGGTGTGGTAAAGTCCAACATGGAGTTGGCATGGAAAATCCAAGCATGGGGCTTGGTGTGGGAAAATTCAAAGCATTGCAAAGTCGTGCGCTTGGTGCTTGGTGAGAAATGCATTGCGAAGCCATGCGCTTGGTGCTTGGTGAGAAATGCATTGCGAAGCCATGCGCTTGGTGCATGTGGGAAGTCTTGAGGACTTGGCAAGTTCACTAGGCTCGGGGTCCTTGAGTCGGTGAAGGATGGCATTGGGAAGCCGTGCGCTTGGTGCATCCGAGGGACCGCCGGACGGGGAGCGAATGGAGTGAGACCAAAGGGAAGCATACTTCGAGGGAATGATACCTGAAGGATGGCATTGCGAAGCCGTGCGCTTGGCGCATCCGAGGGATGTAGGCCGAGGGAAGAGAGCTTCGGTGGGGAACTCCATGAGGGATGAGGTGGACTTGGCCAAGTGGCTAAGACTGGTTGTCGGATGCTCAAACAGCTTGATGTTTGAGGTTTTACCTGACATCAGTCGATTGACATAGGTGCCAATCGACTTCTCTAGGGCGTATGGGTTCGACCAATGTTCATTGAATAAGTCTGGTGATCGATCATTGTTGAGGACATCGATCCATGTAAGGGAAGCGATCGATCGCACGACTGCGGGCACAAAAGCTAGTCGAGCTCGGCAACACTCGACTGATGGGTACCAGTCGACTGATGGTTGCCATCAGTCGACTGATGTGTGATCCATTGGAACTTAACCAACGTGGATCTGGCCGTTGTGAGACAACGACTACAGGACCAGTCGACTGATGGTCACGATAAGTCGACTGATGCGCGTGAAATCAGCTTGATGTAGGTTATAAATGGAGCTCAAGTGGGAGGATTTTGCCAAGCCTTTTGGGAAGCTATTGGAGGGGAATTGCTTCTGCATTCCAGACCTTCAAGAGCCATCTAAAGCAACCAACAAGCAAAGCTATCAAAGCAATCGGGGAAAGTTTTCTTGTGTATTGTATTTGTGTATTTGCTTGTATTTCTATATTACATTGTAATTGCTTGTGAGAGGTTTCTCCACCTCAGACGTGTTGTCGAGAAGGAGTGGTTTAGTTAGTGTCGTGCGCATAACTAGTGCTTGGAGAGCTCGCCCGTGGAGTAGGAACCATTCGGTTCCAAACCACATATATCGTGTGTGTGTGTTTGCGTATTCTTGTATTGTTGTTAGTATTCATATTTGTATTAGTATTCCGCTGCGCTAACGACAATTGTAGATGAGCACGCAATGAGAACGATCCTATTCCACCATACGATGATTGAGGGCTATTCACCCCCCTCTAGCCGGCCAACACATATCGACCCTACAATACAGACATCCACCATAGACTCTCTATTCTACAGAAAGTCGTACCAATTTGATCAATGCACTCTCCATCCTATAGAGAGTCATACTCAATTGATTATAACACTGTCTATCCTGTAGAGAGTCATACCAATCTGATTGACGCACTCTCTATCATACAGAGAGTCGTACTCAACTGATCTTAACAAGCTAGGACCACCGGTCCGTAGCGACAAACTAATCACAATTTATTTGACCATTTAGACAATACATGATCGGTAGTAAACAAGCAACATAAGGGTATTGATACAAACCTACATTCAAGACATTACCTACTTATGAATGACCACTTTCCCAATTTACAAATCAGGTCATCATCCGTACTCCACTATTTACACATTACTAAGCATTTCTAAGTTTACTCACATCACATCTGTAACTCCTAATCATGATGAAGTGAAATTTGATAATAGTAATAGAGCATAATAGGCCAAAGATAAAGTATCAAGAACAAGTGTAAATAAGAGTAGGGTCAAGGTAATATGAACATATAATATGATAATATATATATCTAAATTTGTATGAAACAACAACTACCTGACCAAGGTAGGAAATTACCCACCTGTTGTAATGCTCGTAATAATAAAGCTCTCATGCCCGCGGACCATGTCTCGTATCCACATCCTGCACATATCAAATATTATGGTTAAGCGCACACACACAATGAAGGATCAAATCGAATCTTACATCGACTTCGTATTCCGATAAACTATATTGATCTAATTATCCAATTAACCTAATCAATCCTCCACATTCATCCCTATCAACCATTAGGCCACTTAACAACTTATTATGCATTTATAACCACATCCAACCATTCATATAGCATAAATATTACAACCATCCCAAACAAAACAACATACTATATCCCACAACCAAATCACCAACACTGCAAAGAAGATAAACACATGACCACAATCATCGATCCACACCACTTTACCTTAAACTCGACCACCTTGCCCACAGACCCATCCACATAGAACACAGCCTATTCACAGCCAAGAATAGAGCAGCTCATTCCACAACCCATAGTTTACATGAATTCAAGGGCCTAACCAACCCTATTTGAACTCCTCAACTTAACCCACCTCCATCCACTCCATCACAGCTGGCCATTTCTCCTAAACAGCACCATCCGACATGCTTCATCGAAAGAAAACCCAATGTCCAGATCAAATCATGTTGATACACAAAAAAAATATCACACACAACAATTGACAGATAAAAAAAGCAAAGGTTAGATCAAGCTTACCAGCCCCAAATCTCCCCCGGCAGTAAATCTTCTCCTATCCCCTGTTCCTTGGAGCAATCCTCACTCAAGATCCCTGCCCAAACATGAAAGAAGCGCGTTCACAGGTGGATGTCTTCTGAGATCGAGGATAAAACAAGGAAAGAACAGTGCCTTACCTTGCTTTGGCAATGATCAAGAAGAACAACTCCCGATTGAAGCATCGCATACCCTAAATTCCCGACCACGTGCATGCTCGTTGCCAGCACATTCGTGGGCACCGTCAAGGGTGGTCGGTCGTCGCTTTCAGAGGGGAGGGAGAGTTGGACAAGAATGGGGAGATGGCACAGGGAGGTGCGGTCGTGAGAAGAAAAGAAAAAGGAACGTTGCGGTGAGAAGGAGGAGGGGTCGCGCAGTGAGAAAGAAATCGGGTAAGGGTGAATAAAAACCAAGAAAATGCTCGGTGGGGAGGAACGACAGAAAACGGCTGGGCTATAATAAAAAATGGGTCGGGTTTGACCCAAACGGGTCGGGTTTCATGGATAATGGGTCGGATTTTAGACCATATAAGCAGTTAACCCTAACAGGCTTTCCCAAAGCCTATTAAATCATCCCCCACAACTGCCATAGAAATTTCCATTTAAGTCTAGGAAAGTTTCTAAAAATTCCTGAAAAATTCCATAGGATATTTTCCTAATTAACAAGTATTATTTTATTATTATTATTTTTTTCCGGTATATTACATTCTCCCCCACTAATAAAAATTTGGTCCCCAAATTTCATACTAACATGCAAAAATTACTTCAAGCAAGTTTCTGAAAGGACCACATACATTCTTCAAGTGAACAGATGAGGGTATCGAGCTCGGATAGTACTTCTAGCTCCCACATAGCCTCCTCATCCGTCCAACCTTTACAAGTCGGATGGTTTGTTCTGTACTGTCGCTCCTTGCGACCAAGAATTCGCCTTGGAATCTCCTCATAGGTCGCATTAGACTGAGGTAGAATCGGAACCTCTTTCAGAACATGATCTGAACGCGGAACGTATTTCCTCTACATAGAAACATTAAATATGTTATGAACACCCGCAAGTGTCGGAGGTAAAGCCAATCAGTAAGCTACACCCCCAATTCGCTCTAATATCTCAAATGGATCATTATAGTGTGGGGATAATTTTCCTTTCAACCCAAATCGTTTCACCCATTTCGTAGGTGAAACATGCAAAAATACCTGTTCCCCAACTGAGAATTCCAAAGGCCTTCACCTCCGGTCTACGTAACTCTTCTGTCAACCTTGTGCCTCTAATAACCATCATCCGATGATGCGCACCAACTCTGCATCATGTTGGATACTCTGTGGCCCCAATAGCTATTGTTTCCCAACCTCCTCCCACAACACAGGAGATCTGCAGGGTCTGCCGTATAAGGCCTCTGAAGGAGCCATCTGAATGAAAGAGTGATAGCTGTTGTTATAAGTAAATTCCACTAACTGAACGTGGTCTTCCCAACTACCTCCGAAATCCATGAAACAAGATCTAAATAGATCCTCCAGAGTCTAAATGGTACGCGCTCGGCATCCGTCTCTGCGGATGAAACACTGTACAGAGTTAAAACTCTATGCCCATGGCCTGCTGCAGACTCTGCCAACATGATGAGGTAAATTGCGGGTCTCTATCAGATATTATATTTAAAGGCACTCCATGAAATTTGATAATCTTCGGCAGTACAACTCTGCAGACGATCCAACGAGTCCGTTCCACGAATAGGCAGAAAGTGAGTTAATTTGGTTAGTTGATCCACGATCACCCAAATCGCATCATGTCCTTTACGGGTTCTAGGTAATCCTGTAACGAAATCCATCATGATTTGCTCCCACTTCCATTCCAAAATCGGAATTTTCTGAAGCAATCCAGCGAGTTTCTGATGTTCAACATTCACCTAATGGCATACTAAACATCGAACAACAAAATTTGCTATATCTCTCTTCATATTGTTCCACGAGTATAAACATTTCAAATTTTGGTACATACTAGTACCACCAGGGTGTATAGCCCATCTCGAATGATGTGCTTCATGTAGCAACTCTTTCTTAAGTGGATGCGTGTCCAGAACACATACCCATATTAGAGATGGGAAATTATCTTTTAACAAGAGAAGTTCATCTACTGTCCAAAATCTACTCCACCACACACTCTGTAAGTGCATGAGAGACTATAGTGACAAATCTCACTGTTGCAACTATTCGCGTTCCAGCAACTCTATAGTAGCTACCCAGTAGCTAGTGAAAATCCCATGAGCATTCCTACTCCATACATCCCCAAATCAGGATAATAACTACTAAAGTCACGACATGTATATGACAACTTATCTCGTAGTTTCTTAACTGACGTAGGCATATGATATGCCTCATTCAACTGCATCGGGATCGCTCCGATCCCTAAAATGATGCATCTGCGTACAACATCCTTCCATCCTCATTGGAAGGATTAACTAACACTGATGCAAAAGTTCACCATCGACTGAGTCATGAAAACTAGTTTCACAGGCTTCAGACCAAGTAAATTCCATCACCTTCCTGGTCAAACAAATATGTAGTATAGTAATGCTAAAAGCATCCTATCCACATTTGTAGGAATAACCAAATCAATACAAGGAAACAACAACTACGGTGGTCGAGTGCACAACTCCAACTACCACAATCAATAGTGGCCATGTTATGCAACACCAACAACCACAACCTGATCTAATCATTTCCGATCCTGAATACATGATTTCCCAAATCCAAGGATGACTAAATCGTTTAATAGTCTAATAACATAATCAAAACTCATAAAATTCATACCAAGTATGAAATTGTCGTCTTTACACACCTGCATCCTCTTTACTCTACATTGATGATATATCAATCATCACAACAACAATGATAATTGTATGACATCATGTCACTACAATATCGACACTCCAGTCGTAAATCAACCCTAGAGTATATACAGGTGTCCTTAGCTGATCTAAACAGATCATTTATCCTCAACGAAGGATATTAATTTTAAACAACTACCATATTTCATCATCGATAATCGATGTCTAATCTCAAAGGTCCATCTCTCTTTCAACAAAGAGTTTCGAATCTTCTCAAGGAGAAATACTGGAATAGATAAATATCCCCTCCAACATCTCCTATAATCGCAACTTATGTTCTTCCAATTTTCCATAGTGTTTAGCAACACCATATACCAACAAAATTTATCACTCGTATGAGGAATTCAATCTCGACACTATCTCCAAAATCATAATCGATCACCTACTCCACTTGCCTATGCAGCGGCAAGCCTAAGAGTTCATTCAAAACTACATCTGATTACTCTCGGATTATACACACATCCGAGAGACATATCATACCATAATTCCAACAATTTAACCATCCATAAGGATATGTCTCTGATAAGGTATGTCTATCAAAGTCTAAGGGCATCCCTTAACTTTAATTATTGATCCCCACCTCACACGGTAGAGATACCACAAGTCGATGTAAAGGAACCCTTCTAATCGAACTAAAATGTTCTAGACAAGGATACACCTGTAACCTACAAGTATCTCCCAATATATTAACCGGAGGATAAACTAAAGTAATATATTGAACAATCAATTATCTGCCGATCTGATACCAAAGGCTCCCCACAGGTCTCAGCCTTTCTTCGAAGAGAACAAGATTAGATCCAATAGTTTGCGACATAGCGGTCGCATTTCTACGATGAATGACCCGGGAATTTTCCTAGATCATCTGATCCCATCACTCAATCCTATGAGGCAAGTAGAATCAGAATAGATATCGACCATCATCATATACTCTCTCCTCTGTACAAACTCAATCCACATCTGGGGGGTAACTGTTGTTGTCTGCATGAGTCTTCTATGATGCCTTCTGCTAATACTACTGCATAAATCACTTCCCTTGAAGGGAATTATCACAGAACTCCAACCACGCCTGAGGTAGTAGGTCGCTGCTGATGAGATAACCCAATCTTTTGTGCTGATCTCTACTGTCAAGACTGTGCATCATCCTCCTGGAATACCATCGATAGTCTTTAACTGAGTCTTTAAAATACATCTCCTCAATCGTACTGGTTGCTTGCAATAACAACAAATGATTTGATCCAACGGATAATCCGACTTTGTGTGACTTCGTGATCTTCACTGCACACACATAATCCCTTCGGAGTCTTTGTTCTGATTTCGCTGATAACATCAGACAGTTATGACAATCTGCAGTTGGTCTTCTATGATCAGAAGAACTCTCCACTAGTAGCTCATGGCCTATGACTCCGATCTTACTCCTTTTGTCCAACATTCGGAGGCTTCTCATTCCAACAACTGACTTGCAATGTCTACTTATCGATCTTTATCTCCTAAACACTTGTACGGAGTCGTTTCTAAACTCTTGACTCAATCCAATGTCTTCCAGTAGGATCTGATAGAAGATCCAGTCATTTTAATCCAAAAGTAAGCCAATAACCTTAGGTGGCTTAAAACCTCCATTCATAATCTTGAGCTATTAGGTGAGCGTAAACTTTGCAAGTCTAACGACTTTGCTTGATATTCCCGTTACTGACGATCACCCTACTTGAAACTCAAGAATTCCCTACAATGTATCACAGAAAGTGACGCAGGGAAATACTCTCTCTCAACATCACTAACCATGATAAGTGATATATTATTCCTCGAAGGTTATTTTTTGCATTTACCACCAAGTACCGGCCAGATCCCCATAATGGTATGCAACTAAATCTACTTCGTCAGTATAACACGAGTGAAGTACTCAAAAGTACATTCAAAGTTATACAACCCAGTATGAACGACTCGGGGATCAAAATCCCTATGAAACACCTTAATCTCACCCTCCGCTATCTGCATCATCTATAGCCTACATGTCTTGCTCATTACTCATCAGGTAATGATCTGACAAGCATCATTAGTGAAAATCCCTAAGACTAAAGTCTTTGATTTCCACAAGCAATGTGATGACTTGATCCCTGCTTTCCGACTCGGTATCAGTTGGTTCTCAAAGGTAAATCACCTTTTCGACACAGGTTCAAGACTCACAGACTCAATAGGTCGTTCCCATGGTCAACTCTAAGCATGATTACGAAGAATAACCAACACACTACCTGTTATTCCCTGTTATAAACCCTAAATGCATAGCCAACAAAATCGAGAGTATAAACCCTAAAGGCAACTCCGGCAAGTCGCCTCGGTGGACGACCCCTACTACGAGTTTGTACATGTGGCATAACTCTGATTGTATACACCTGTTGAACAAGTTTAGATAAGTATCTAACTAGGCTATAAGTTATCAGGAATTCTTACCTCGTGTTGTCCGGAGCTTGTGTCGCTGTCCATCTCATCTCAGAAAACCAAAATCGAAATATAAATCGACTCACGAGAATCCAAGACTCGACACCAAAACAACATTGTATGGCATCGTAGAACCTAGGGCTCTGATACCACTAAAGTTGTCACGCCCCAAGAGTATGTCATAGCGAAAAGAAAACGGACGACATCTCCCCTGTACGTGGCAACATATCCTGTTAATACAAGGCCCTTAGGCCCACAACCACAACATAATAAGCATATATATATCAAAACACAGCGGAAAACATAAAACCAACCACCCATAACCACTCATACTGACATACAATCTAAAACCAACATAGGTCTACACCACCTTACAAGTCCACAGTACTAAACCATACATAAAACATCGAACACAAACAGAAGTACACAAATAAACCAAAATCCACGTGAGGCTCGAAAAATGGAGATGGGATGGACCCATTTGTGACTCAGTATCACGAGACTTCTACACTGCTACTGGCGTAAAAACCTGTGGTCCGTGGTGGTGAGTATAACTTAGTAGGTAATAGGGAAAATATGTATATATCAAATATCACATGTAATTCAATAGAAAAATCTACAAGTACATCAGGTAGCACTAGCATGATAAACATATACATGTATATACATTCTAACCAAATGGCCAACGTAAAATGCAGACATACCTAAAAGTCTGCTATGCTACACCTATCCAACCTGGGCACATATCCACAATATATGTATATAATAGGAAATCTGGTCTAAACCAGACAACATCATAAATACGGGTCAAAGAATGCAATTGTCTAACGAACAAGTATATATATATATATATATATACACTAATCACAATCATCCATATATATATATATACATGCATATATGTATATATATGGCAATATGCAAAAATGCCATAAGTCACAGTAATGCAGCATGCATGGTCATGCCGGCTCACCCTAAAGCTACCACGACCCTAGTGTGACCTCGGTGGCTCGACATGATAACTGTCCCAACTCAACACCAACCACTACTCTCGAGTGGCCGAGTGGGCAGTATGATCAAGTATCATATAAGCGTAAAAAGCAAGCTACTCGACGGGGGTTCCTACTGTCGGGCACTCCGACAGTCACTACCCATGGGTTGTCGAGTACCGCACACGTAGGACAACGACATGCAAATCCAAAAACTACCGTCATAAATATATAGTGGTAGAGTGCGGCACCATAATGCTCTACCCTCACATTGATTACTCCTCCTATGAGTAACCGTGGAGCAAGATGACTGACAACCCTCTCAACCATAAGGGAGACCACGTCGCCAGCATGCATGCAAATGACATGAATGCAAAGTCACACATATAGACATCCACCATAGACTCTCTATTCTACAGAGAGTCATACCAATCTGATTAACGCACTCTCTATCCTGCTGAGAGTCGTACTCAACTGATCAAAACACTCTCTATCCTATAGAGAGTCATACCAATCTGATCGATGCACTCTCTATCTTGCTGAGAGTCATTCTCAACTGATCATGACAAGCTAGGACCACCAGTCTATAGTGACACACTAATCACAATTTACCCGACCATTTACACAATACATGATCGGTAGCAAAAAAGCAACATAAGGGTATTGATATCAAACCTACATTTAGGATATTACCTACTTACGGATGACCTCTTTCCCAATTTACAAATCAGGTCATCATCCGTACTCCACTATTTACACATTACTAAGAATTTCTAAGGTTAATTACATCACATCTGTAACTCCTAATCATGATGAAGTGAAATATGATAACATCAATAGAGCATAATAGTCCAAAGATAAAGTATCAAGCACAAGAGTAAATAAGAGTGGGGTCAAGGTAATATGGAACATATATATATCTAAATATGTATGCATCAACAACTACCTGACGAGGGTAGGAAATTATGCACCTGCTATAATGCTCGTAATAATAAAGCCCTCATGCCCGAGGACCATATCTCATATCCATGTCCTGCACATATCAAATATTATGGTAAAGTGCACGCACACGATGTAGGATCAAATTGAATCTTACAACGACTTCATATTCCGATCAACTATATTGATCTAATTATCCAATTAACCTAATCAATTTTCCACATTAATCCCTATCAACCATTAGGCCACTTAACAACTTATTATGCATTTATAACCACCCATATCTGAACTCACCAACCTTATCAACACTTGCACAACTTCACGATCTCAAGTGGAGATACCATACCCAACCATTCACATATCATAAATATTACAACCATCCCAAACAAAACAAGATACTATATCCCACAACCAAATCACCATGAGCAACACCTGCTGCAGCATAAACACATGACCACAATCATCGATCCACACCACTTTACCTCAAACTCGATCCACCCCTTTATTTCACACTGCCACCGACCCATCCACACAGAACACAACCCATTCACAGTCAAGAACAGAGCAGCTCATTCCATAACCCATAGTTTACACGAATTCAAGGGCCTAACCAGCCCTATTTGAACTCCTCAACTTAATATAGCTCCATCCACTCCATCATAGCCAGCCAATTCTCCTAAACATCACCATCCGGCATGCTCCATCGAAAGAAAACCCAACGTCCAGATCAAATCACGTTGATAAACAAAAAAAAGATCACACACAACAATTGACAGTTGGAAAGCAAAGGTTAGATCAAGCTTACCGACCCCAAATCTCCACCGACAGTAAATCTTCTCCTATCCCCTATTTCTAAGAGCAATCCGCACTCAAGTTCCCTGCCCAAACACGAAAGAAGCGCATTTATAGGTGGATCCCTTCTGAGATCGAGGGTAAAACAAGGAAATAATAGTGCCTTACCTTGCTCCAGTGACGATCGAGAAGAACAGCTCCTGATCGAAGCGTCGCATACCCTAACTTCCCCGCCATGCGCACGCTCATCGTCGGCAGGTCTGTGGGCATCGTCAAGGGTGGTCGGTCGTCGCTTGCAGAGGGGAGGGAGAGTTGGTCGAGAATGGGGAGATGGCGCAGGGAGGTGCGGTCGCGATAAGAAAAGAAAAAGGAACGTCACGGTGAGAAGGAGGAGGGGTCGCGCGGTGAGAAAGAAGTCGGGTAAGGGTGAAGAAAAACCAAAAAAACACTCGGTGGAGAGGAACGACAGAAAACGACTGGGCCATAATGAAAAATGGGTCGGGTTTGACCCAAACGGGTTGGGTTTCGGGGATAACGGGTCAGATTTTAGACCCTATAAGCAATTAACCCTAACAGGCTTCCCCAAAGCATATTAAATCTTTCCCCGCAACTGTCATAGAAATTTCCATTTAAGTCCAGGAAAATTTCTAAAAATTCTTGGAAAATTTCATAGGGTATTTTCCTAATTAACAAGTATTATTTTCCTAATTAACAAGCATTATTATTATTATTATTATTTGGTATATTACACTTCCACCAACGATTTTTTTTTTGGATTACATTGGAACCATTCACACCAAAATAATTAAAATTTATATCTGAAAGAGTACAATATTTGGACCACATCCTTCAACACACCAAAAAAATCCAAATTGTCCCCATCGTCAGAGGATGGTACACTGACCCCACTATTCTGAGTAGTTCTACGTGAATCACGGGACGTCGTATGATATCAAATCCCATTTACTATGCATGCATCATATAGTTTAACTTTAGCGTCAGGTCCTATTGCTAAATGATACAACTTATCTGTGATCTTTGAACTTGTTAAATTTTTTAGCGTTACAATTTTATCCCTAAACCACAGTGAGAAATCTCGCTCATGATTTTGCATCACTTGATCAACATGAACCTTTTGGGACACAAGTTGTAGATGCTCACTGTATAAAACTTAATCAATTTAAACTCTATGAATGAAATAGAATTAAAGTAATAACTTAATGTAAACACTTACTTTCGATATCGGTCAACTTCTTTACAATTATTCAGAATGTACCAATGTGCTTTCTTAAACAATGACAATGACAATTTCAGACTTTGTTGGTTGCCAAAGACTCTTGTTTCCTGTGAAAAAATACCTAATTTGCATTTTGATGGTTGGACATCTTTATTCCATTCCGGCCTAGAAAAACTTGTTTCTATCTGACTCATATATAATGAACTGAAAGTCAAGGCCTCATTTACAATATACCCCTATGTAATAGATCCTTCAAGTCGTGCTTTATTACGAACATATTTTTTTAGCCTTCCCAAATATCGCTCAAAGGGATACATCCATCGTGATGAAACTTGCCTAGCCAACATAGCTTCATGAGATAAATGGACTTTCAAATGGACCATGATATCAAAAAAATCATCTACTTCAACATCAAAATCATTCTCATCTTGATTGATAATATTTATACTATCGGATGATGGAGAAGCTTCTCCATGAAAGTTCCAGACTTTATATAATCTATCGAAACCCCACCTATAAAGATGTCCTCGCACATAATCCAATTCATACTGAAACAAATTGCCACACAATCGACATGGACAATGAATTTTTGATAAATTCAAACTGATCATGTAATTCTCTACAATATTTATAAACTGATTCAACCCATTAATATATTCAAAACCAATCCGATTCTGAATCATTATCCAACTTTTTTCCATATTCTTAAACCCTAGTTAAACATATATACAATAATTTTGATCTTAATTTTCAATCAAATGAATTTACCAACTCAAATTTAGTTATCACATATAAAATAATGACATAATTTATAATTTAAACCTCACACAACATAACCTACAATTTGCATTATAACCCTATGTTTATCATCGAACATTATAATCTAAAAATCAAAAAATCCTAAACTTATCCTCTAATCGCAAAATAATCCTAAAAACCCTAAATTCATCGTCTAATCACTAACAAAACCTTAACAACCATATATATAATCTATAATAACATTAAACCCTAACAAAACCCTAAATTCATCGTTTGAGTATAACAAATCCCTAAATTTATCATCTAATCATAACAATCATAACAACAATATAAAAAACCCTAAATTTATTGTAAAGTTGTGAAGGAAGAATTTGGATAAACCTAAGCCTTTGCATCGAAGGATGAGCTTGAGACATCGCCGAGAAGAAGTTGGAGCTGGAGAAGAAGGCGTCGAGTCACACGAGCCAGAGAATCACCGGAAGAGAGGAGTGCTCAAACACGCTAGAGAAGAGAAGTCACACGTGCCAGAGATCTTGCACGCATCGGAGAAGAGAAGCCGGAGGATGGAGAAGCCAAAGCCGAAGCACGGAGATGAAGGAAGATTCGCGTCGAGCTTATTGTCGAAGAATCGCCGGAGAACAGGAGAATCGCCGAAAGAGGAAGTCACGTCGAGAAAATGGGGGAATAGACACGGGCGAGGGTTTTTTCACGGAAATTAGTGACGAATTAACAATATTCATTGTTAATATTTATTACTTTAGCGATAAATTTTTACACTTTTGTCGCTAATATTTGATCATCAGTCGACTAGTGGGATTGACGACTCGACTGGCAGTCATTTAGCTGGCCACAAAATTGACTTAACCCGACTGTCGTCTCAACTGAATATTTTGCGATGAAATTTAAATATTTCATCGCTAATAGTCAATTGATTGACCAGATTGATGACTGTTGGGTTTTCGGCACCGCGGCGTGTGTGTGTTCGATCATGTTTCGTAAACATGAGCACAGCGGAAGCAATAAAAATAATAAATACTCCTATTTATTACAACACACACAACACACGCATGCTATTACAACAAGTGTAGACATAACCGTAAATTAAAATTGCAATAAAAGGAAATTAAACTACGTTATACCTTCCGTATGACGTGTAGCGGGAACGGCATCAACCGGAACGATCCTCGTAAGAATCGTCTCTATCCGTATCCACGCCGAGCTCCTCGGGATGACTTCGCTAAGTCACGAGCTTCGCTCTCGACGGGTTACTAGCCTCGTGTTGAAGACGACGTGATCGAGAGATGATCACGATCCGAATCCAAATTCGATCCAAACGAAGTTCTCAAAACTCGCTTCTCCGAGAGGTATTCACAACCGCTTGACGAATCCTTCCCTCCACTCAGAGGATTACCGGAGATCAAATCCCGTATGTTAGCCGCTGTCGGAGCACTCAACCGCCGCCCAAACGACGCCCGACGAGAGGAGAAGCTGTCCAGAAAACTGGACAGCTTGGTGGAGGAGTAGGCGCCGCCAAACAAGGAGAGAAAAGCTCACCTTGATGCCAAACCTATAGGAGATCAGAGGGTCGCCGAGGTTCACCGCTTGGTCGCCGCAAGGAGCTAGACGGCAGCACAATCAGTTGGGCGCAGGAGGTTGGGCGGCACAACCAGGTTGGGCGGCGCAACTCCTGAGGCTAGGGTTTTGATTTTGGATTAGGGTTTAACAATCCCTTAAGCCCACTTTTATAGAGAACTAATTCTCTTAATGGTTAATGGATCATATCCATAAAGCCCTAACCCGCCTCCATTAAGATAAGTTAAAATAAACCAAACCATGATGGTTTATTTTAAGTTAAAACGAACCAACCAACTTTGGTTCATTCGCTTAATATAAACCAAACCCTTTGGTTTATTCTCATCCATTGGATTAGAACCAAACCATTTTGGTCCATCCATTATGTCTTCATAAGACACGCCCATCCACGCCTCCATTGCGATCAAATAAATTTCATGCTCGCTTATGTTTGGTCCAACCAAACATAGTTTCTCTCGGCCGAGAATCCCATTCTCAAGCTCGCTTTAAATCCTTTGGATTACACTCACAGTCGGTGACCAAATAGGTTCTCGGTTTATGTTGGCCGCCTATAATTAACCATTAATTATAGAACGATCATGAGTGGCACCTAGTAGTACATCATGATCCCCAATTAACCAAAAGATCAACTGATCCGTAACTATTTCTCAAACCCTTCAAGAGCTCGAATGAATCGTGCCCCATTCCTTCACTCATCTTATACCCACTTGGTTCAGACATGGTCTATTGTGTCACCCTCACTAGGTCGACTACGCCACACCTAGCCCAAGTATCATTTCTCGCCCCACGGATTCTAGTTACTCCACATGTATCAAGAGTACCTTTACTCTAAACATGTAATGCTTTGGCCAAAGACTTTAGTAACAATCCGACGAGAGGCCATGGGTATACATCTCTCGCAAGGAGTGGTGAATTTTATAGGCTATTCAAACACCTTCGATCACTCGACTTATACCTAATCATCCCGGGTCCACATCTCCTTAGAGATGTTTGCTTAAGATGTCAAAGCATAAGTCTCCATGATCAAGATGACTTGAATACCGCAAGTCAAAGGAACATCGCACTTAAGCCACAGTAAGAACTTCATCGACATATCTATATATGCAGAGAACCATATGAAGTCTTACGGCTGGTCACTCCAATGAACTAGTTACCATAACTAGCATCCACGATTAACTCGACATCACTATGTCTCCACCAAGGAGAATCACCGCTTGATACACCAAGGAGTATACCTCGTTAGTCTCATGTAACTGATGGTGTCCAAATCCATCAATTCATCGACTAGGATAATTCCGATACATCACAATTACACATGTAGAGATACTCACTAGTTGTGATCCAATCACAAATTCTCTCATGCCGTGAATCGATCGTGACATTCAGTAAATGAGTTTAAGATCCAATCAAATACATAAAACATGTATACTCAAATAGTGAATCTTCATTTATCATATAAATGGTTCATACATAAGGCGATTGCCTTAGGACATCTCTCATATATTACTACTAACAGACTCCCACTTGGCCTAATGCCAATCGCTACGGTATCCAATACCATAAGCTCTAACATGACCCTCAAACTTACTTTGAGGTAATGCTTTAGTCAAAGGATCCGCTAAGTTCCTTTCAGTGGGAATTTTCTCGATTTGTATTTCGTTCCTACTTATGATCTCTCTGATAAGATGATAGCGGCGAAGCACATGTTTGGATCGTTGATGAGACCACATCAAGTTCAGAGATGAACTTCTTGATCCAAACCGCTTCCTTTGCTGCTTCCAAAGCGGCAATGTATTCTGCCTTAGTGGCAGAATCCGCTATAGTGTCAAGCTTGGAACCTTTCCAACTTATTGCGCCTCCATTCCAGGTGAATACATACCCAGACTCAGACATGGAATCATCCTTGTCTGTCTGGAGCTGGCATCCGTATACCCACGTATCACCATGTACCCTTCTCCATATATTAGGAACGCATCCTTAGTTCTTCTTAAGTACTTAAGGATCGTCTTACTTGATCACCCTATGATCCATTCTGGATCGGTGAGTATCTGCTCGTGACACTCAGAGCATACGATACATCGGGCCTCGTACATAACATAGCATACATGATAGATCCTATTGCGGATGCATAGGGAATCTAACTCATGCAAATCCTCTCGTCTTTTGTGCGCGGACACATAGACTTCGAAAGGTGTACCCCATGCCTGATGGGTAAGAAACCTTTCTTGGATTCCGACATGCTAAACCTCTTTAGCACTCGGTCTATATATGTAGACTGCGAAAGACCAAGCAACCGTTTCGATCTATCTCTATAGATCTTAATCCCGAGGATGTAGGTTGCTTCTCTCATCTTTCATGGAGAATGTCTTGGATAACCAAACCTTAATCGATCAGAAGATTGACACATCGTTTCCTATAAGTAATATGTCATCGACATACAATACTAGGAACACGCCTCCCACTAACCTTCTTGTACACACAAGGTTGCGGATTTTATGAGAAATCAAACTTTTTGATTGTCTCATCAAAACGGATATTCCAGCTCCTGGATGCTTGCTTCAATCCATAAATGGATCGTCGTAATTTGCATACCTTGGTTTTATCAACCGATGTGAAACCCTCAGGCTGTATCATATACACGTCCTCGAGCAGGTTTCCATTAAGGAAAGCTATTTTCACATCCATCTGCCATATCTCATAATCATAATGAGCCGCTATGGCCAGGAGCATCCGAATGGATTTAAGCATAGCTACTGGCGAATAGGTTTCGTCATAATCAACACCTTGTTTTTGACGATATCCTTTCGCCACCAATCTAGCCTTATAGGTAATCACATTACCATCCATGTCGGTTTTCTTCTTGAAAACCCACTTGCACCCTATAGGCTTTATGCCTTCAGGTAGGTCAACCAAGTTCCAAACTTGGTTTTCGTACATGGAATCCATTTCCGACTTCATGGCACCAAGCCACTTATCCCTTTCTGAACTTGTCAGCACTTCTTCATAACTGGTAGGCTCCTCATCATCAATGAGTAACACGTCGTTCGATTCACTTACGAGAAATCCATATCTCTCAGGAATATTGCGTGTTCTACCATATCTATGAAGATGTGGTGTTACAATAGGTCCAGCCGATTGCTCATCACTATGAGTTGTCGGCTGTTGTGCTTCACCAGGTATCTCATCAATGTCTATTTGAGTCTCTCGAGCCTCCTCAAGCTCAACGACACTCCCACTGTTTTCTTGCAAGAGAAACTCTTTCTCTAGAAACACAGCATGCCTTGAAACAAACACCTTTTGTTCCACAGGATGATAGAATTGGTAACCCCTTGTTTCCTTAGGGTATCCAATAAATAGACATTTATCAGACTTAGCATCCAATTTGTCTGATACAGTCCGCTTCACATAAGTAGGACAACCCCATATCTTCAAGTAAGATACATGAGGTTTCTTACTATTCCATATCTCATATGGAGTAGTTGAGACTACCTTGGTAGACATTCTGTTTAACAAGTAAACGGTATGCGAAGTGCATAACCCCAAAAGGACTTGGGAAGAGTCGCATGATTCATCATTGACTGACCATGTCCAACAAGTCGATTCGCCTCTCGGATACACCATTATGTTGTGGTGTATAGGGCGAGTCCATTGAGACAATATGCCATTGTCTCTTAGATAATCAAGAAACTCTTGACTTAAGTATTCACCACCTCGATCCGATCAGTATTTTAATACTCTTGTCATGTTGTTTCTCTACTTCATTTCTGAATTCTTTGAACCTTTCAAAGGCTTCAGACTTGTGTTTCATCAAGAACACATACCCAAACCGTGAGTGATCATCGGTGAAGGTAATGAAGTAGCTATAGCCTCCTAAAGCTTGAGTTGACATAGGTCCACATACATCGGTATGTATTAGACCTAGTAACTCTCCCACTCGTTCACCTTTTCCAGCAAAAGGTAACTTTAGTCATCTTGCCTTTTAAGCATGATTCGCATGTATCGTATGAATCCAATTCAAACGATTCCAGAATTCCACATCGGTGTAATTCGGACATGCGTTTCTTGCTTATATGGCCAAGACGACAATGCCACATATAGGAGTCTATTTGATTATCCTTCGAGCAGCGTGTTGCTCGCCCGATATTGAAAATGTCCTTTGGATCGTCCAAGCGTATAAACACCATTGCTTAAAGTTCCGGTCCATAAAGAACTCCATTCAAAGTTATGTAACAACAATTGTTACTAAAAGTCAAATGGTACTCATTTCTATTTAAACAAGAAATAGAAATGATGTTCTTTATCAACGAAGGAACATAAAAGCAATTGTCCAGTTCTAAGACAAGTCCTACAGGGAGTTCCAACAAATACGTTCCGATGGCGAGTGCAGCAACCGTTGCTCCATTCCCAACACGTAAATTTGACTCTCCCCTTGACGAGTCTTCTTCTATTCCTTAGCCCATGTATGTCATTACATATATGTGAGCCACACCCAGTATCCAATACCCAAGTGTCTAAGGACATAGAATGACAATCAATAAAGAAGATTTCTGAAGAAGATGGGGCATCCGATGCCTTATCCTTCTTCACGGACTCAAGATAAATCTTGCACTTTCTTCGCAAATGGCTCTCCTTGCCATAATGATGGCAAGTTTCCTTTTGTGCTAGTTCTACCTTCTTAGCCCTTCTCTTCTTTCCCTTCTGTTGTTCCTTTGACTTCCTCTTAGAACCTTTCTTCGAGGAATCAACTAACAGCACTGTCCCCTGCTCATGCTTCTCAGAAGACTCCACAGTCTTCAGCATATTGAGCAGTACCACAGATGAACCTCCTAGCATCTCAGAGGTGAAGAGGAGCTTTGAGACTTCGAACCTTTCGAATCTCACTTGCTCATCAACCAACTCACAAAGATGAAGGACTACGATATGAGCATCCATATGCTCATGCTGCTTTCGTAGCTTGGGTTCCATCATGGCTAGCATGATGCAACTCATTTGTTCAGAATCACTCACATGTTTCTGATAGGCCAACAATTGGTCCAGAGTTGCATCGTCACTAGGACGGGCGGGAAGAGGCGCTTCGAGGACATACGCAAGCTTTTCCACCTTGAGAACAATTCTCAAGTTTCTAAGCTAGTCCAAGAAGTTCGGCCCAGTCAATTTATTTGAATCCAAAATGGAGCATAAATTCAAACACATCATGATCAATATATTAACTTAGAAATACAAAGCGAGCATATATGAGAAAGATGATTTTAAAATGCATCAATATACATTTATAAATCCCATTCATTTTTGAATTTCAAAAACCCCAAAATCACTTGGAGATTGTAGGTCCATCTCGAATGGTGATATCCATCATAGTTATGAACAACCTTGGAGAGAGTCAACAAGCCATTCATAACTACGACGGTAGGTATCATCTATACCGATTGCATATCCGTATATGCAACTATCACAATGTGCTATCAACTAATTGAATGTTCACACATACATCGGGTTGTTAACACATTAACAAGTATGCATCATATGCATAGCACCCAACTTCACCTCCCTTTACATCGACCTTGGAGAGAGTCCAACAAGCCGATGCTCCAGGTTAAAGCCAACCCATTAATCGGGACATAGTTTTAATATGGTTAGGCGCATTCAACCAATTAGCCCAGCTTGGAGAGTCCAACAACCAAAGCTAACGATTGACCTCGACTCTTACCATATTAGTATTAAACTATTCCATGGTTTGAACATATTCGAGTTGAGCCGGGCTTGGAAGAGTCCAACAACCCAAACAAGAAATGAACTCGTTCTAACCATATTAATGGAAGGTGTAGGCTTTAATATTGATTAAGGGTTTTATGTCTCATCCTCTTTGCATGCAAATAACTATTATCTACATGGCATGGCATACATGGCATACATCTACATGTCCTGACACGCATGGCATAATGTTATGCATCTAATGCAATTACATGGCATACAATTATGTCATGTATATAATTTCCTTATATGTCATAACTATTTATGGAAATAAAATATGTTTAAGATTTGATTCTCCAAATCAAATCATAATTAAATTAGGAAACAAATTTCCAAATCTAATCACATATTTTATTCATGGAATTATTTGATTAAGGAAAATCTATTTAGGAAACCAATTTCCTAAATCATTAAAACTACTTATGGAAATAAAATATTTTAAGATTTGATTTCCCAAATCAAATCATGATTAAATTAGGAAACAAATTTCCAGAATCTAATCAAATATTTTATTTATGGAAAATATCAATTTCCATAAATACTTCCAACTTTCAAAAGTGGAAGATTTCCATAAATACTTCTAGACTTTCAAAAATTGAAAAATTTCCATAAATACTTCTAAATTTCCAAAATTAGAAAATTTCCAGAAATACATTATGACTATCGCATAAAACCATTTTTACGATTATGTGAAACACAACTGGGCTCGATACCCTTTGTTGGGTTTTGACCGCTTGGCGTGTGTGTGTTCGATCATGTTTACGTAAACATGAGCACAGTGAAGCAATTAAAAATAATAAATAATCTATTTATTACAACACACACAACACCGCATGCTATTACAACAAGTGTAGACATAACCGTAAATTAAAATTTGCAATAAAGGAAATTAAACTCGTTATACCTTCCGTATGGCGTGTAGCGAGCGGCATCAGCGGAACGATCCTCGTAAGAATCGTCTCTATCCGTATCCACGCCGAGCTCCTCGGGATGACTTCGCTAAGTCACGAGCCGTCTTCGTGCGGGTTACTAGCCTCGTGTTGAAGGCGGCGTGATCGAGAGATGATCACGATCCGAATCCAAATTCGGATCCTAAAGCGAGTTCTCAAACTTCGCTTCTCCGAGAGGTATTCGTCAACCGTTTGGCGAATCGCCGTCCTCCACCTCAGAGGATTACGGAGATCAAATCCCGGTATGTTAGCCGCTGTCGGGCACTAACCGTCGTCAAGCGGCGCTCGGCGAGAAGGAGAAAAGCTGTCAGAAAACTGGACAGCTTGGTGGAGGAGTAGCGCCGGCCAAAACAAGGAGAAAAGCCTCACCTTGATGCCAAACCTATAGGAGATCACCGGAGGTCGCGGAGGTTCACGGCTAGCTGGCAGTGCCGCAAGGAGGAAGGCGCCACAATCAAGTTGGGCGACTTGGTTTGGATTAGGGTTTAACAATCCCTTAAGCCCACTTTTATAGAGAACTAATTCTCTTAATGGTTAATGGATCATATCCATAAAGCCCGTTAACCCGCTCCATTAAGATAAGTTAAAATAAACCAAACCATGATGGTTTATTTTAAGTTAAAACGAACCGAACCAACCTTTGGTTCATTCGTTTAATATAAACCAAACCCTTTGGTTTATTCTCATCCATTGGATTAGAACCAAACCATTTTGGTCCATCCATTATGTCTTCATAAGACACGGCCCATCCACGCTTCCATTTGCATTGAAACAATTTCATGCTCGCTTTATGTTTGGTCCAACCAAACATAGTTTCTCTCGATGCGAGAATCCCATTCTCAAGCTCGTTTTAAATCCTTTGGATTACACTCGTTGTCGTGTGACCAAATAGGTTCTCGGTTTATGTTGGCCGTCTATAATTAACCATTAATTATAGAGCGATCATGAGTGGCACCTAGTAGTACATCATGATCCCCAATTAAGAAAAGATCAGCAGTTGATCGAACTATTTACGAAACCCTTGATGGCTCGAATGAATCGTGCCCCATTCCCTTCACTCATCTTATACCCACTTGGTTGGGACATGGTCTATTGTGTCGGATCCCACTAGGTGACTCGTCACACCTAGCCCAAGTATCATTTCCTCGTCCTCTGATTCTAGTTACTCCACATGTATCGAAGAGTACCTTACTCTAAACATGTAATGCTTTGGCAGACTTTAGTAACAATCCGGCGAGAGGCCATGGGTATACATCTCCTCACAAGGAGTGGTGAATCCTTTATAGGCTATTCAAACACCTTGATCACTTGACTTATACCCAATCATCCGGGTCCACATCTCCTTAGAGATGTTTGCTTAAGATGTCAAAGCATAAGTCTCCATGATCAAGATGACTTGAATACATAAGTCGAAGGAACATCGCACTTAAGCCCAGTAAGAACTTCATTGACATATCTATATATACGAGAGAACCATATGAAGTCTTACGGTGGTCACTCCAATGAACTAGTTACCATAACTAGCATCCCACGATTAACTCGGACATCACTATGTCTCGGCCGGTGAGAATCATTTGCTTGGATACACCAAGGGTATACCTCGTGCTAGTCTCGACAGAATTGATGGTGTCCAAATCCATCAATTAGCTAGGATAATTCGATACATCACAATTACACATGTAGAGATACTCACTAGTTGTGATCCAATCACAAATTCTCTCATCTTTGTGAATCGTATCGTGGACATTCAGTAAATGAGTTTAAGATCCAATCAAATACATTAAACATGTATACTCAAATAGTGAATCTTCATTTATCATATAAATGGTTCATACATAAGGCGATTGCCTTAGGATATCTCTCATATATTACTAACAACGACTCGACTGCCAGACATTTTGCCGACCGCAGAATCGAGTTAACTCAACCTGTAGCTTGACTGACTATTTGTGACGAAATATAAATTTTTCGTCGCTAATAATCAGTGGATTGGCGGGATTGATGACTCGACTGTCAGACATTTGGCCGACCGTAGAATCAAGTTTCCTCGACTTTCGGCTTGACTGAATATTTTGCGACGAAGTTTAATTGGTGATTGCTAAGTTATTTACGACGAATATTTATTTATTCCGTCACTAAGTATCATTTTACGATTAATATGTTCATATCGTCGTAAATATATATTATATTAGCGATGAAAATTTAAATTTTCATCGCTAATATATCATTATTTGCGACGATAAAGAAATTCGTCGTAAAGTGTAAGTTTTAGCGATGAATTATTCATTCATCACTAATATTTCGTCGCTATTTTTCACTTATCTTGTAGTGAGTGTTCTATATATATCTATAGCATACCACTATCAAGTCACCAACTTGATATATCATAGACTAGAACCAACTATACTAGGATATTATTATATTTATTTAAATGGCACATCAATAAAGTAAATACAATAACCATAAACTTTGCCATTATTATGAAATATGATACAAAAGTGTAGAGGAATCGGACGTCACTAGGGGGTGTGAATAGCATTTTGCGTCGCTCAATGGAATTCGTTCGTGCTTGTTTCTATAGTTCGTAAGTACGCAGCGGAAATATAAAATACATACACAAATACATAAGAACAAAGACACAAGATATAATGTGGTTCGGAACCCTAGTTCCTACTCCATAGGGAAAGTTCAATAGCAAGCTCTAGTGATGCACGCACCACTAATAAACCTCTCCTTCTCGACAACAAGTCGGAGGTGGAGATAACCCCTTACAATGTGAGCTTACAACAATAAGTAAGAAATAAAGAAAATACAAAGAAAATAATGAAATACAAGTAAAAGAAGCTTTACACAAGATTGCTTTGAATGCTTTTCTTGTTTGTTGTTTGGATGAGCTTGAAGGACCCTAAACTGCACCAGCACTTTGACTTTCAAATTGCCTCATGAACCCCTCAAGAAACCATGATCGAAATGCTCCACGAACTGCTCCTTTATGTTTGCATCAGGCTGATTCCACATCTGGTAGTCAACTACCTACAATGTCATTGTCTCACAATGGGCTTGATCCACATTGGCATTCCAGTCAACGGATACATTGGCAATCAACTGCCAAGTTCCTTGCCGACGGCTCAGTCGTCTACCAAGCTTTCTGTGCTCGTGGTCGCAAACAGCAGTTAACTACCCTCCATGGCAGTCAACTACTTGGCCAGTCGACTGACAAAGCCACTCGACTGCAATCGAATGCCAGTTGACTCTCGACCAGTCGAACTGGTTATAATTTTAGTCAATTGCTCTGAGTCGACTTGGCTGCCAAGTGATGTGAGAAAAATATATAGGGTTTTAAGAAGTAGTTTTTGCTCACATCTCATTTCATTTTATATTTGTTTCACGTATATTTTACTTTATTTTTCATGCATTTCCTATTTTCTGGTTCGGAGATCTGCTCTTTGTACTTTTGTGTGCATGATAGCATTTCATGGGAAAAACGACACACTTTCAGAGTGAAAAAGAGCATTTGTCAGCTAGATGCAGTAAGACACATGGCCAGGGCATGTGGATACACAAGACCACATCCGAAGCTTGAGATTGGACACCACAGGGCCACACACGGCCTGGCCATTTGGAAACACACGACCGTGTGGTGGTCCAGCATTTTGGTACGATTAGATCTTTTTTCGAATTTCGTGAAGAGCCGACCTCATGTCTATATAATGGAAAATGGTTTCAAAATACCTAGAAACTAAGAAGGGGAGCCATCGAGAAGACAGACGGACAAAAGAGAGGGTAAGACATCAAGATCAGCTGACAATAAATTCACTAAATCAATGATCTGGCGCTGTGATGTACTTTTTTATATTCATATAGTACATGCTACCAATTGCTTATGTTATATAAAGCTAGGCATTATGGGGGCCAAGGAGATGTTTATAAGCTACACAATACACCCAATCTTAGCAATACGTAACTGAACGAAGTAGAGTTGGAACATGTTGGTTCAAATATCTTTTCGCCAGTAATTATGGGCAGAAGGATGCGATAGAGTAGGAACCATGCCCCATTTTTGATTCGTTGCAGGGATCGATTCAGCATCCTCATACCGAATATCCCATCCTAAAGCCATGGGTTGACCTAGTATGGAAGGGGTAGCTTTCGATAGATACGAAGGCTCATCGGGGGAGTTTATGATGTCCTTTCCACAAAATCGTAGCTAGAAACCTAGACAAAACTCAATTGCCAACGTGTTCTGCGACACACAAACAAAACTGAAATCCTAGAATCCCTCCAAAGACTCGTAGCGTCCCTTCTCTTCCTCCGTGTGACACTATACTAGAGTTAGGATCGTCGACAAACCTTTGAACCACAACCATTAGAATCTATTTCCAAACAATAATGTTCACCGAATAGATCGGTACTCGAATCTTAGTCCCTATGGGATAGATAAATCTTTATTACTTGACGACACCCATGCACTTGTAGGCATTGAGCGTAAGCGCACGCTTCAAGTCCTTGACGGTCTCCACCGTGAGATTTGAGGTCACATTTGCATGCATCAAGTTTTTGGCACCGTTGCCTGATGTGTGTAAATCATGCTATGTTTTCACTACTTTATATATGTGCATTTTATCTCATTTCATATCCTAGGCATGTATTTTATCATGATTCAGTTAAGTTTAGCATATTTTGGGAAGAAGAGACTGCTTTTGGGTGTTTTTGTGTTAACAGGGCAAAGGAGAAGGCGTATCAAAACAACACAGCCGTGTTGGGAATCGACCTCGCTGTGTGAGAACCAATGAGACGACACGCGCCCAGTCGAAGAACAACACGCCCGTGTCGGTGATTCCGGTAGACACGCCCTAGTGCGCGACATGCCCGATTCAAACCGTAACACGCCAGCTAAACGACGCACGCTGCCCTCATGTGGCACGGGCATGTGTTGGCTGACTCGAGATTCCTTTTAGCGAGCAATCGGGATCTTAAATGCGCAATTAAAGGGAAATCTATTGCCTTAATTGAAGAGGTGGCCAAAGCTATAAAAGAGAAGATATTCTAACCCTAAAAGGGGACGGCGGATGGTCAAAAACGAGGGGAGAGAAGGCAGCAAAGGGATCGACAATGAGAAGAAGCAAAAGAGAAGGAGTCGGGAGGAGCGGATGGCATCCAGATGTGTATTTTCTTTCTCTAGCAACTCTTGTCAGACTATGGAGTAGTGTCTTGTAATCTTAGGATGGGGGAGTAGCCCTTGACGATTTATGATGGATGATATAATCTATACTACTCGAACTATTGTTTGTTTTGATCTGGTTCTTTTGGATTCTTATTGATAAACCTAAGGAGCTAAGGGGAAGTACCTAACGGTGAACCCGAGTTCCCGAAACCCAGAATCAACTAGGGAATAACTCTTGTCAAGTAGCAGTAGTGTAACTATGAGGGCTTGCGGGGGTCTCGTGACAAGTCCCCTTAGCTGATTATGGTCCCGTGTGCAAACCTACCGTGAAAAGGAAATTTGACTCTAGCGGAACTCTTATGGACTTAATGGATCTATCAAATCCAGTTTTTACCAGGTAATAGAGGCAAGACTAGGGAGGTTTGCGGGGGTCTCGTGTGAGTCCCCTTAGGTGATTATGATCCCCTATGCTCGAACAGTGGCCGGGTAATTGAGTTTGATAGGTGCAGTTAGCGTAGACCTCGAAAGGGCGTTGATTTACCTTAGGATAGGTTCCATCAAAACAACTCTACTAGGGTAGGAAAGAATTAAATCACCTTATAAATCGTTGCGTGGTGAAACCCATATCACGAGATTTTCCTCAACTCTTGACTTTTAGCTCGTTCTTCTCATTCGTTGTTATTGACTACTCAGTTTCTTTGCTTAAACCAATAATCGATTTACTAGATAACTTGGTATCACGATCATTCGGTAATTGTTCCAATCCCTGTGGGATCGATATTTTTATTACTTAACGACAACCGTGCACTTGCGGAAAATAACACATCAAGTTTTTGGCGCCGTTAAGATTGGCACTCAATATTGAATTAGCGTGATTTAGTTAATCTAGATTTACATTACGAATTCTTGTTCAGAATATTGATTGTTCCTATTTTTCTTTTGTATCTATTCGAATTCTTGTTTTGGGAGCCTCTCTTGTTGTTGCATGCCACAGACTTAATAGGAAATTCTCGATATTGATCACGAGATAGAGAGAACTTTCCTTGCTAGAAAAACGATTTGACAACCTCGGGAAAACAATCGACCTCGACATGGGTGACGGAATGAAAATAAACCTTTAAGGGATTATGCGGCCACCTAGTACAAGGGATTGAGATCAGTATTAGAAGACCCTATTGAAGCAAACAATTTTGAATTAAAACCGGCTACTATCTATGGTCCAAACATCAATTCGGAGGAGCACCTCGAAGATCCAAATCTGCACTTGGAAGTATTTTTGGAATTTTGCGAGACTTTAAAAGCTGAATGGAGCCTCGGTGATGCTATTAGATTGCGCTTGTTTCCTTTCTCATTTGCGGGACAAAGCTAGAGCTTGGCTACACTCTCTTCGGATTGTATAACTACAGGATCAATTTGGAGCAAAGATTTTTAGACAAGTATTTTCCACCCGGCCAAAGCGCAAGTCTTGCCATCAAATCACTAATTTTGCAAAAGGATGGAGAAACATTATTTGAAGCACATGGGACAGATTTAAGGGATTACTCTGACAATGCCCTCATCATAGAATTTGGAGAAGTGGCTCATTGTTCATACTTTCTACAATGGAATCTCGTATGCTACTAAGGTTTCTCTTGATTCTGCTGCGGGAGGAGCTCTTATGAACAAAACATTGGATGAAGCTTTTGAGATCATCGAGAATGTGGCAATGAATTCTCACGATGGGCTCTGAGCGAGGATATCAAACTAAAATGCCAGTAAGTTTGAGGTAAGTACCATTGATCTACTCGGTCTGCAAAGTCGATGCATTAACTCAAAAGCTCGAACATTTTAATGTATCATTTGTAAACTCATCTAATGTCACTTGCGAGATCGTGGTGTAGCGAGGACACGTAGCGATGGTATCGAATCCTACACGCACCATCATCGGGCTGGGATTGAGCAAGTTGATCGTTGAATAATTTTAATCGAAGCCTAATGGTGGCAACCCTTACTCAAACACGTACAATCCGGTTGGAGAAATCATCCCAGCACCGTATAGAGCCCATCAAAATTCTTACGGGCCAGACAACTTTGAGCACCTTCGGATTTCAGACCCAAGTCGAACTTAGAAAAGATGATGGAAAATTTTATTACGTGTCGTGGAAGATAAATGATGAATTTCGACAAAGATATTGTAGAATCAAATCGGCAACATCAAAATAATACCGAGGCAATCAAGCAATTGGGAGGCAAGGTTGATAATTTGACTAATCACACTAGAATGCTGGACTATCATATTTCCCACATTGCAAACTTAGCATCAAGGACACCGGGCAGTTTTCCTGGAAATTCAGACGTAAACCCAGCTGAGCATTGTAATTCCATAAGTTTGAGAAGTGGAAGGATTTTAGAAGGAGAAAGAAGGACACGAGCGTGTCGGAGTTGGAAGAAGACAAAGAAGACGCTGGGTTGAAAAAGGAACTAACACACTGTCCCCAGGCGTGTTGTTCAACACGCCGAGGCCCACGAAGCGTGTCGTACCGACACCCGTGTCGGGTCATTCCAAAGCAGACAACACGCCAGTCAGGCCAAACAACACAAGCGTGTCGAATAGGGAACCAAGAACATATAAGCCCCTATCCTGCTCCTCAAAGATCGACAAGGAAAAATTGATGAACAATTTGGTAAGTTCCTTGAGGTAATTAGGAAGTTGTATATCAATATACCTTTTACGTAAGCTCTTCAACAAATGCCTACATACTCTAAGTTCTTGAAGGACATCTTAACCAATAAAAGAAAAGTCGAGGAGCATGTAACAGGGCATCGAGGAGGCAAAGGCTTAATTAAGAACATGGTACCTCCCAAACTAAATGATCCGTAGCTTTTCTATACCTTGCATAATCAATGACTCAAATTTTGATAAGGCTTTTTGCGATTTGGGCCAGTGTAACTGATACCTCTTTCCATATGCAAGAAATTGGATTTGGGAGAAATGAAACTAACTACTATGGCTTGCAGCTTAGCCGATCGCTCCATTAGATATCCTTTGGGAATCTTAGAAGATGTACCAAAGCAGTGGGAAATTTTATTGTTCCAAAGAGATTTTAGTAGTACTAGACATGGATGAAGACCCATGTATCCCACTTATTTTGGGAGACCTTTCTGGCTATCGAGGAGCAATGATAGATGTCAAAACCACAAACTTTCACTTGCATTTGAGATGAAAAAAATTGAATTTGACCTTTCAAAAGTCAAGTTAAACAACCCTCTGCTTTTGATGTTTGTTGTAGGATTGACAGCTTCAAATAATAGCACTAAAAGGAGCACGAACAAACTCATCTTAATAAGCTCTGAGGGGATTTTGAAGATAAAGAACCGAGATTTCCGATTCCAACCTCACACCACAGGTAGAACTTAAGCCTCTTCCATCGACACTCAGGTATGAATTTCTTGGCGAAAACTCTACTTACCCTGTGATCATTAATGCTAATCTGAGTAATGCAGAGACCGAAAAACTGATTGAGGTATTGAAAACACATAAGAATGTCATTGGATACAAGATTGATGACATCAGAGGAATTAGTCCATCGGTTTGCATGCATAGGATTTTATTAGAAGACAATTTTAAAACCTCTATAGAGCATCAAAGAAGATTGAACCCAGCCATGAAAGAGATAGTCAAGAAAGAGGTTATGAAATTGCTAGATGCAGGAATTATCTATCCAATATCCGATAGCGAATGGGTAAGTCCTGCCCATGTTGTACAAAGAAAGGGGGATAACGGTAATAAGGAATGCTACGAATGAGTTAATCCCCACTAGAGTAGAGCATGGATGGAGAATGTGTATTGATTATAGGAAATTGAATAAGGAAACTAGAAAGGACCACTTTCCCATCCCATTTATTGACCAAATGTTAGACCGGGCAAAACACTTGCATTTCAAGCATTTAGATGGATACTCCGGTTTCTATCAAATCCCTATTTATCCTAATGACCAAGAGAAAACAACTTTCACCTGCCCCTATGGTACCTTTGCCTTCAGGAGAATGCCTTTTGGATTATGCAATGCACCCGCCACTTTTCAGAGGTGTATGACTTCAATTTTTTCTGATATGATCGAGAATATAATGGAAGTATTCATGGATGATTTTTCTATATATGGTGCAGATTTTGATATATGTTTATCTAATTTGGTCAAGGTATTGCAGAGATGCGAGGAAATGAATTTAATGCTTAATTGGGAGAAATGATCGAGCGGATCAAACGTCGTTTGAGTATTAATAGTATCTCCCAATAAACTCTTAACCTAGCAACAGACTGGGAGCATTATATCCTTATTATCTCCAATTGTCAAAGACCCGATAAAATGGAGCAATACGTAACTGAACAACAGGTTCTACCGACGGTTCATCAAGGACTTCTCAAAAATTTCAAGGCCATTAACTAATTTGCTTGCTAAAGATGTTGTGTTTCACTTTGATAACCCTTGTCTTGATGCATTTTCCAGGTTAAAGGAAGCATTAACAACCACCCCAATAATGCAACCTCCAGATTGGAGTCTCCCCTTTGAAATTATGTGTGATGCAAGTGATTTTACTGTGGGCGCAGTGTTAGGACAAAGAAAGGATTGCAAGGTGTATGCAATCTACTACGCTAGTAAGACATTGGATGAAGCACAAATGAATTATGCTACCACAGAGAAGGAACTCTTGGCTATAGTATTTGCTTTCGACAAGTTCAGATCTTATATCATAGGGACCAAGGTGATAGTTTATATAGATCATGCAGCCATAAGATACTTGCTGAGTAAAAAAGAATCTAAGCCAAGACTTATCCGGTGGATACTTCTCCTACAAGAGTTTGACTTAGAAATTCGAGACAAGCAAGGAACGGAGAACGTAGTTGCAGACCATCTATCGAGGCTTCATCTAGAACCAAATGCGTGAAGAGCCGACGATCTTGCTATAAATGATTTCTTTCCGGATGAGCAGCTACTAGCAGTTCGAACAATCAAGGCTCCGTGGTATGCTGATTTTGCCAACTACCTAGCTTGCGGGATAATACCTTCTAACATGAGTTATCATCAGAGGAAGAAGTTCCTTTCGGATGTAAAGCATTATGTGTGGGACGAATCATTCCTTTTCAAGCAAGGGGCGGATGCTATATATCAAGATGTATCCAAGAAGAGATTGAGGATATATTGTACCACCGCTATTCTTTTGCATATGGAGGTCATGCGAGCATGCATAAGATACTGCAAAGGTTTTGCAAGCGGATTTTATTGGCCTCACATTTTTAGAGACTCTCGAATTATGTGACGACTTGTGACTTGTCCAAAGGACTGAACGTATCAAGGAGACATGAGATGCCTCAAAATTTGATATTGAAGTCGAATTGTTCGATGGGGAATTGACTATATGGGACCCTTCCTACTTCCTATAAAAACACCTATATCTTGGGTAGCAGTGGACTATGTGTCTAAATGGGTTGAGGCTCTACCATCCCCCTCTTGTGATGCAAAAACAGTCATTAAGCTCTTTAAGAGTATAATATTTCCCAGATTTGGAATACCGAGAGCAGTAATAAGTGATGGAGGCTCACACTTTATCGAAAGACAATTTGAAAGTCTTCTCAAGAAGTATGGAGTAACCCATAAACTAGCCTCACCATATCATCCACAAACGAGTGGGCAAGTAGAAGTTTCGAATAGGGAGATCAAGACTATCTTGGAAAAAACAGTATCAAGATCAAGGAAGGATTGGTCTTTAAGACTTGATGATGCTCTATGGGCCTATCGAACTGCCTATAAGACACCCATTGGAATGACTCCGTTTCGATTAGTTTATGGAAAACCATGTCATCTTCCAGTTGAAATAGAGCATAGGGCATATTGGGCAATTAAATGGCTTAATTTTGACCTGAAGAAAGCCGGAGAGAAAAGAAAACTACAGCTAAACGAACTTGAAGAACTACGCCTTGATGCTTATGAACATGCGAGGTCTTATAAGGAGAAAACGAAGAGGTGGCATGACAAGAATATCATGCGCAGAGAATTCCATCAAGGAGACTTGGTATTACTATTCAACTCCAGATTGAAACTCTTTCCCGGGAAGCTGAAATCCAGATGGTCGGGGCCATATCGAATTGAAAAGGTTTATCCTCATGGAGCTATTGATATATCTAGTGAGTCTACGGGAATTTTCAAAGTAAATGGTCAAAGACTTAAGAGATACTTCGCAAATAATTCTGTTGAGCTGATTGGAGATGAGGAGAGGCAGAGCATACTCAAGCCATATCCCCAAAACTAAGGAGTAACTGAGGGGTCAAGCTAACGACCTTAAACAAGCGCTTCTTGGGAGGCAACCCATGCTATTTTCATTTTTTTTAGTCATTTTATTTTATTTTATTTTATTCTTTATTCTATTTTTATTTTTTCAGGTTTTCAGGATACGTGCCACTGCGTGCCAAGTTGACACGACCCGCCTGTGCCGAACGACACAGGCGTGTTGTTGGTACCCGAAGACAACATAGGCAGGGCGTGCTGACTAGCACGCCCGTGTCGCACACTTCTCAACCTAGGCACGCCTGGGTTGGACTGCGACACGCCTGGGGAGCGACGGAGCATGCCTATGTCGCACCTAAACGGGTCGGGTATTTGCGTAAGAGCATGCCCGACACGCCTATGCTGCGGATAGCCCTCTAAAACCAGCCCGAGCACGCCCTAATCTTCCACTCGCGATACAAGGTTGAAGCAGCCGGTCTCCCTCTCAAGCAGGCGAGGAGCAAACCTGCTGTCTCTCCATTCCCAACGCCATGAGCAAGCGAGTGAAGACTAGAGGAGGAGCTTCTTCCTCTGCGGCAAAGGACAAGGGGAAAAGAAAAGCTCAGGATTTGGGTAACGAACCTCCTCCGACCTCTAGCCATCCTTATGGAATTGTTTTTAGGGATGATATTATGAAGACTAAATTCAGTAAGCTTGAAAAAAGGAAGTTAGTATCTACGAGAACTATAGACTTCTACACGTTGACCACCTTAGGGTTAAGAGATGACATAACTTGGTTAACAAATAGGATAGGCTGGACCGAGTTTATCACACACCATCACCTTACTTACCCTAGCATCACTCTTGAATTCCTTAGCTCCCTGTCCGCTGAAATACTGCAAGGAAAGGATTGTGAGGAAGGAAAAATAAAATTTAGATTAATGAACCATGAATTTACCCTTTCACTAAGTGATTTTAATATGATATTTGATTTTCCTAGCGGAGGGGAGAGGCAAATTCATAGACATTTTATTGATCATCAATTTTGGAGATTAATTTCTGATGACCCTCGCCCTTACGATGCATCTAGATCTAAATCATTTAACATCCCTAATCCTACTTTCCGTTATCTCCTTAGATTCATGGCTAATACAATCTCAGGGAGATATGATAGTGCAGGGGTGGCTAGGCAGAGTGAGTTACAATTTTTATGGGCCATGCTAAATGAAGTTAAGATTGATTCTGGAGCCCATATGGTTAGGCATTTAGTTAAGGTTAGTAATAGCCCATCCGGAGTCATAGTCATAGGGGGTATTATCACTAGGATTGCTGTAGCCTTAGGATGTGATTTGGATGACCTTGAATATTGTCCTGCTAGCCCTAGATTGGATTTGGATGCTTGTATAAATATGAAGATGATTGAGGCATGTGACGAGGGATATCGTTTGGTGTTAAGAAATGGAATTAAAATCCCTCTTCCGAACCCTGAGCGGATGACTGTACGTAATTCATCCAATTGGATTTTTAGAGATGTTCAGGAACCCTTTCCTACCCCCACTGCCCATGCTCCATCACCCCCTGCTAGGGAGCCATCTCACATAGCCCCTGAGCCATCACATTCGACTCCTGAACCCCCATGGTTTCCTACTGACAATGTTTCGCAGGTACTCTTCTTTGATTTTTCAGATTCCGATCATCATTCGATGCATTTAGGGTCGAGCATACCTGCACATTGGTGTGTGGATCGATCGATGCCTAAGCTACAGAGGAGCACCATCGCATGGTGACACAACATTTGGATAGGGCAGCTGATTTTTACAGGAGAGCTGATGAGTTTTTCACTGCTGAGTCCGCCCAGAGGGAAGATGATGATAGATTTCGACAAGAGTCCCGGGAGTTTTACCAGGAGCAGCGACGTAGGTGGGCAGAGGAGGATGCTAGTAGCGAAGACGATGACCATTGACCACCTTCAACTATTTTGTGAGTTTTGATGCACATCCTTTACTGCTTATGCCGTTTCTACTTAGATTTTTAGTTTGGTTATTGCTATTTTATTTGCATCTTTTCATATATCATAACAGTGCATTTTTTATATCATCTAGCGTAATACAACTGAACATTGGTCGGATCATGAAATTCCTTTTTGCCTATTTGATAAGAACCCTATTTCACCTCTAACACGGTCTATAGGTCTGAGGTATCCAAAGAAAAGATTTAAACCCCCCATATCGGACGAGTACCCGATTTTCCATTGGAGACTTACCTGCGCAACTTGGTTACTGGAGAAACACTTTCACTAGAAGTATGGTAAAAAAAAAAAAAAAACCACAAAAACTTGATATGTTATTTTCCGCAAGTGCACGGCTGTCGTCAAGTAATAAAAATATCGATTCCACAGGGATTGGAACAATTACCGAATGATCGTGATACCAAGTTATCTAGTAAATCGATTATTGGTTTAAGCAAAGAAACTGAGTAGTCAATAACAACGAATGAGAAGAACGAGCTAAAAGTCAAGAGTTGAGGAAAATCTCAGGATATGGGTTTCACCACGTCAACGATTTATAAGGTGATTTAATTCTTTCCTACCCCTAGTAGAGTTGTTTTGATGGAACCTATCCTAAGGTAAATCAACGGCCCCTTTCGAGGTCTACGCTAACTGTACCTATCAAACTCAACTTACCTGTCACGGTGTTCGAGCATAGGGGATCATAATCAGCTAAGGGGACCTGTCACGAGACCCCCGCAAACCTCCCTAGTCTTGCCTCCGTTACCTGGTAAAAACTGGATTTGATAGATCCATTAAGTCCATAAGAGTTCCGCTAGAGTCAAATTTCCTTTACACGGTAGGTTTGCACACAGAACCATAATCAGCTAAGGGGACCTGTCACGAGACCCCCGCAAGCCCTCATAGTTACACTACCGCTACTTGACAGGAGTTATTCCCTAGTTGATTCTGGGTTTCAGGAACTCGGGTTCACCGTTAGGTACTTCCCCTTAGCTCCTTAGGTTTATCAATAAGAATCCAAAAGAACCAGATCAAAACAAACAATAGTTCGAGTAGTATAGATTATATCATCGATCATAAATCGTCAAGGGCTACTCCCCCATCCTAAGATTACAAGACACTACTCCATAGTCTGACAAGAGTTGCTAGAGAAAGAAAATACAATCCGATGCCATCCGCGCTCCGCCGAACTCCTTCTCTTTTGCTTCTTCTCTTGTCGATCCTTTGCCGCCTTCTCGTCCCTCGCTGACCATCCGCCGCCCCTTTTAGGGTTAGAATATCTTCTCTTTATAGCTTTGGCCACCTCTTCAATTAAGGCAATAGATTTCCCTTTAATTCAGAGAAGATCACGATTGCTCGCAAAAAGGAATCTCGAGTCGAGGCCAACACGCCCGTGCCACATGAGGCACACGAGCGTGTCGTTTCCAGGTGGCGTGTTACGGTTTGAATGGGCGTGTCGCGATCGCACTAGGGCGTGTCACGGAATCACTGACACGGGCGTGTTGTTCTTTGACTCGGGCATGTCGTCCGCTGGTTCTCATGACACAGGCGTGTCGATTCCCAACACGGCTGTGTTGTTTTGATACGCCTTCTCCTTTGCCCTGTTAACACAAAAACACCCAAAAGCAGTCTCTTCTTCCCAAAATATGCTAAACTTAACTGAATCATGATAAAATACATGCCTAGGATATGAAATGAGATAAAATGCACATATATAAAGTAGTGAAAACATAGCATGATTTACACACATCAAAATCCCCTAGTCTTAAACTTTTGCTTGTCCTCAAGCAAAGAAAGCTCAAAAGACAACTTATTTGTGGGAATACTAGACACCATCCAGAAGTATACAATCTGATCTTAATCTTTTCAAATCATTTCTAGTTTCCAAGTTTGAAAGATCCCTATATAGTGCACGTGAAAAGTTGGACTAAAGTCATTGGACACCAATCCGGATTTGCCATTCCTTCTATCGTAGAGCATTCTTATTTCCGGCATAGAGGCACTTACCTGCCTTAATGCATGGATCTTTCTTACCTATCATCAAAAGGTCTCAAAGGAGCACTTTCTAAGAAGAGAGAAGGAAAGGAATTATAGAGAGCATTTCCCCAGTAACTAGTTAGTCTCAAAGGGACACCTTTTAGGTGTTTCCCCAGTAACTACTTGGTCTCAAAGGGGTGCTTGAAAACAATTCCAGACATTTTTGGCACCGTTGCCGGGGACTGATTAATTCGATATCGAATCAAGAAGTGGATTATTGGATCAGACATAGGTTTGATTTATTTACTTACTTTATTTTTATTTTTATTTTTATTTTTATATACTTTAGTTTTAGCTTTTCCATATCTAATTTTAATTTAGATTTATTATATCTTGAGTTACTTCAGTTTTTGAACTATCGATATTAAAATTTGGTTTGATAGACATGATTCATCAAGTTTTGGTTCGATCCTCAACATTATTCATTGTATATGATTATTTAATCCCCTCTCATCAAGGGTCGTTGAAATGTTAACACAACCCGCTCGACCCTTGAGAGATTACATAGCGCCTAGACAAAAAGCATGGAACTCCTACATAACTATTCCACGAATTCAGACCACGAGCTGGGAAATAAATCTTGCATTAATTTCTCTTATTCAAGAGAAGTAGTTTGGAGAAACTCATATTGAGGAGCCCTATCTACACCTCGAAGACTTTCTAGCGTACTACGGTACAGTGCAATATGAAGGAGTCCCAACATATGCCATTAAGCTCATTATGTTCCCATTCTCCTTGAAAGGGGAGGCTGAGCAATGGATACACACCCTATTAGATGGGAGTATAATGACATGGGAACAGATGGAGGACACTTTTATAAGTAAATTCTTCCCCTCCCACAAAACAGCCTACCTTAGGGATAAAATCCTTTCATTTGAGCAAGGGTGTGAAGAGACTCTGGCCGAGGCATGGAAGAGACTACAAGAACTGGTTATTCATTGTCCACACCATGGATTACAAGATTGGTTATTCCTTCATATTTTTTATTTTGTGATGACTAGCCCATCAAAAGAACTTTTGGACATAGCCGCAGGGGAATACTAATGGAAAAGAGCACAAACAATGCATATCGCATTATCGAGACAGTGGTGTGGACTCTCGAAATGTGGGCAAACATCGAGCAAGACTTTCAGGAGGCACTCCCCATAAAGGGGGTAGGTAAAGTTGAAGTAGCCTACCAAGTATTGGGAGGGGACAAAGAGGAGGACTGCATGGAAGAAGCTTCCCTATCTTTGGGATTAGAAGAAGAGGAAGAGTCAGGGCAGGAGGCAAAAAAGAAACACACAGGGCCTGAGATGAAGCCACTTCCCCTTAATCTCAAGTACGAATTTTTGGGTCTGACTTCAACCCATCTGGTGATAATAAACACCAATTTGAGTGAGGTAGAGACAAGAAAGTTGCTAGGGGTCCTCAAGATGTACAAAAAAGTGTTGGGGTATACTATTGATGACATAAATGGGATAAGCCCGTGTCTGTGCATGCATAGGATAATACTTGAGGATGGGTGTAAGTCAACCGTGGAGCGCCAAAGGCGACTTAACCCACACCTACAGAAGGTAGTGAAAAAGGAAGTGCTTAAACTTTTGGATGTCGGAATAATTTACCCAATTTCGAATAGTGAGTGGGTAAGTCCGGTGCATGTAGTTCCAAAGAAAGATGACACCACAGTAGTCAAAAACGAAGAGAATGAGTTGATCCCTGTTCGAGCAGTAACGGGGTGGAGAATGTTGGTACAGTAGGCACCTAAGTCGAACCTGAGTTTTGATTATAGCAAACGATACAAAGTAAGCTCATGTCATTATCTCATGAGCTGAATTGAGTGTATGCTAAATGCTAAGCTGCCAAGGTCGATAATCGGAGAGAATCGTAGTGGTCGGGCGACACTGGGAGGACTTCGGAGGGAGCCGAAGGAATCAATTGGAGACTGAAAGCAAGGCTTCAAAGGTAAATGTTGAGGTAAGCTCGTGTGAGTGAGCGTAAGTAAGGTCGAGTCCTTCATACGGGGACATCCTTAGGCGACGATCCGACCAAGACTTCCCATGGAAGGTCTATGTTGAGATCGGACGGCAAGTGGCCATCGAATTCACTTATATTTCGAGCTAACTCTTTATTACAGTCGAAAAGTCTAAAAATCAGTTCAACCGGCCAAGGATCAATTCAACTGCTAAACCATCAGTTCAACTGGCCAAGGATCAGTTCAACTACTGAGCCATCAGTTCAACCGGCCAAGAAATTAGTTCAATCGATGGTCAAAAATCAGCCTCGAGGAGTCAAGCTTTATCACCATTTTTCAAGGAGTTTTGTGCCCAATTCCTATTGGTTGAAGACCCATTCGATGAGGGGCTTAAAGGCTATAAAAGGAGGGCTTCTCCTAGGGTTTTTCATCAATCTCTAAGTGCTCAAAAGCCTCCGCAACGCTACGACTCTCCGACGACTCTACAACGACGAAGTGCTGCCAACAACCCTAGCTTAATTTATATTTACTAGTTGTTGGTATAATTTTATTTTGTCATCTCTTTTATACTGCAATTCTTTATTGAGGTTTTCTATCGTTGCATTTTACATTAATAGAAGAGAGGGTGTGTCTCTCTATCTTTTGCTTTCGAAGGTTTTTGTAATCGTCTAACTCCTACCTCCAACGAGGAGGAGTGTTTTAGTGTTTTGCCCTCCGTGCGTGGTCAAGGACCACTAGGGCCTTGGAGTAGTAGCCGAAGGCTACGAACCAAGTAAAAATATTTGTCTCCTTTATTTATTGCTTATCTTTCCACTGCAATTAATTATCTACTCAGGTTTTAACGAACAAACAAAAAAAAGGTTTTATCACTATTCACCCCCCCTCTAGCGATCCTCTTCGATCCAACAATTAGTATCAGAGTCGGGAGCGCTTAGATTTGGTGAAACCACCAATCTAGCATTTTTTACAGATTTGTTTTTTCGTTCGTTTAAATTTTTCTCCCGCACTACTAATCCAAGACGAAGTCTTGGTACTCTTCGTTTGGTTTTGTTTTGCAAGTATTCGCTTTTGGAGTAGCCGACGGTAAAATGGACATAACTTTTCGTACAAGTTGACCCACAAAATGGGCTACCTACCAAAACGAAGCTCTTGGAGAGATCTACACTTCTTACTAGGGCAAACCCTCGTATCAATCTGTATTCATCCCCAAAAACCATCGTTTAGTACCATTTTCGGGACATTGAAGGTTGTAAGTGCTCATCTTTTGTTTTAGTTGGTTATTTCTCATTTATTCCTTTTGTTTCTTTTCATTTCCTACATTACTAATCCAAGGAAAAGTATTGGAACCTTTTTCGTGTTTTTTTGGTATTTTTTGTGCAAGGTTTCCCTAAAATCTCGCGACAGAGACCGTCAAGGACTCGAAGTGCGCACTCTTGCTCAATGCCCAAAAGTGCATGGGTGTCATCAAGTAATAAAGAATATCGATCCCACACGGACTGAGATTTTGAGTATTCATTTGTCCAGTGAACGTGTTGTTGTTCGGATTGGCAATCCTAGAGTTCACAAATGAGAGGTTGACGGTGGTCCGACTCAGTATGGTGTCACACGAAGGAAGAGAAGGGTTGCTACGAGGATTTGGATGGGATTCTAGGACTTCAGTTTCATTTGTGTGTCGCAGAACATGCTATCAATTGAATGTATCTAGATTTTCTATCTAGGGTTTTGTGGAAAGGACATCATACACTCTTCCGATGAGCCCTTCGCATCTATCGGGAGCTACCTTCTCCTAACAGACAAACCTTTTCGAATCATCAGAGCTCAGGGGGTTGATACCATTGGGAGCCCCCTGTGACTAAGGTCCCTCAACCCTTCTAGAGTTAATTCATCTACTACTTTAGTTGCCCTTTTTTTTAAGACATAATAGATGGTACAAGGTGTTGGGATGTATACTGAAAGCCTAGCTCTTTTGTATGGACATCTTTATTTTGAAATAAGAATCACACGATCATTGTTTGCACGTTATATTTATATGTGTGCATATTGTCTAATATTTTACATTGTAGATAACATGGTGCCTGGGTGCGGCACAGAAGATTATGTTATCAGTCCCTTGTAGAATATAAGTAAAGGCTCACAACCAAGATGGTTTTGGACAAACCATTGGCATGGTTGTAGTGTAGCTTGGTATTGTTTTGTCTTGAACATAGAGTTACACTAGTACACTTAGGTGTATTGAGCAGGACCGACATAGAGGTGATTCAATTTGTTGCTGACTACATAATTGAATCGGACCTCGGATATTATGTTGTACATGCTCTTAATCCCGATATAATAACGGACACATGTACTTAGTATTTATTTCTTTGATTTACCAGAGGGTGAGATTTCTATGGATTAAATCAATATGCCCGGTAAGTTGGGAAATGATATTATTTACATGGTGTGCCATTGATTATAGGAGGAATCCATGTCCTATGTATTAGGTTGATGATGTCCCCTTGAGGAGCTCATAAGGTTCATCATGTAAACCCTGCAGGTTGACTTAGTCAACATGATGATAAGGTTGAGTGGTACTACTCGAGGAGTTAGATGTTAATTGATTGATGGTCAGTAAATCAATCAATTGACGGACATTCGATATCTTAAACACGGGGAGATGGATGTACAAATAATATATGGAGCCCATATTAATTTATGGGGGTTGGTGAGGTAGTTCGATGATGATCCTCTAGTGGAATGGAACATCATTGATGGATCAAGTTTGTGTGGTTCCGATCCATCGGGTGGCCAAGACCCAACTCCTCCTCATGGTCCCTATAGTAGCCTAATATAAACCTCATGAAGTCTAGATCAAATGATGGAAAACAAATCTCTAGATCCGACGGTTAGGATTAAATCCCTAGAACCGATGGTTGAGATTAAATCTCTAGATCCGACGGTTGGGATTAAAACCCTAGAACCGACGGTTGAGATTAAATCTCTAAATCCGACGGTTGAGATTAAAACCCTAGAACTGACGGTGGAGATTAAACCAAGGCCTAAACCTAACTCTATATAAAAGGGAGAGGAAAGGTTGGATAAGGTGGGCAGCAAGAAAATTGGGAATTAGTTCCTATATTTTTGGCTACCTCATCAATAACCAATTTTCTCCTAAGTTCTATAAAAGGGTGGCTATGGGTTGGGCGGAAAAGGGAGAGAGTGATTGATGTTGGATGATGGAAATAAGGGTTTAGCCTCTCTTTGCTTGGGCGGCAAGTAACCCTAAGGAGCAAACCCTAATTAGGGTTTGGCTCCTTGGGTTGGCCGGCCAAGGTAAGGAAAGAAGGGTGGGCGGCAACTTGAGGAAGATCTCTTCTTCTTCCTTGAAGGTGGCTAGCTCCTAGATCTCTTCTCTCCACCATGGTTGGGCGGCAAGAAACCCTAAGGAGGAAACCATAATTTGATTAGGGTTTGGCTCCTTTGCATGGGCTGCCAAGGTTTGGAAGGAGGGTAAGCGGCATCTTGTGGAAGAGTTCTTCTTCTTCCTAGGAAAGGTGGCCGGTTTAGATCTCCTCCTTCCACCTTGGATGGGCGGCAAGAAGACCTAAGGAGGAAACCCTAATTAGGGTTTGGCTCTTATGGTTGGGCGGCTAGGGTATGAAAGGAGAGGAGCTCTTCCTCTTCCTAGGTTGTGGCCGGCTCCTTCCTCTATTCCCTCCACCGTGGCCGGCGCCCAACATATTCCCTTTATCCTCTTCACTCCATCTTGGCCGGCGGCACCAAAACAAGGGTTTGTCCCTAGTTCGGTTCCTTGGTTGTTTCCATATTATTCTCTCTATTCTTAGGGCCGGCGGCATCAATCCTTTATGGATTGGTGGTTGGCTCAAGCAAGAAGGGAAAGAGAGTTCTTCATTCTTTGGATTGAAGAAGATCTAGGAAACTTCAACTTGTGGAGGATCTTCTGTAACGCCCGTGAAATTCTAGCAATTTTACGAGAATTTTTGGCTTTATGATGATGGGCTTTATGTAGGCCTTTTTGGAGAAATAAAAGAAAATAAGCCAAAAAGAGATGCGAAGCCTAGGAATTGAACCCCCCACCTCTAGAGATAGCCAAGCCTTATAGATGCACCCACTAACCATAAGCCCAATAGAATCATATCATTAGAGGAAAAGGGGAACCTATAGATAAATGGGAGGAGGGTAAATGAAGAGGCTTGACAAAGAGAAGAGAAACTTCTCTTCCTCCCCTTTATAAAGAAGAGAGAAGTTCCACTTGGCCACTTCTTCCTTCCTTCTTCCTCTTCTCTTCATTCTCACCGAAACCCAAGCTCTCTTCTTCTTCCTTTGGCCGAGAGCCCCTTGCAAGCTAGGAGAGAGCTAGGTGACCTCCATTAGGTCATCTCCCCAAGCAAAGCGAAGGATGTAAGATTTCCCTCACCTGCAGTGTATTCGTTTCGTAGGTTAAATTTCGTAAAGAAGAAGTGTAGCCCTTGTAGGTTTCGGCCAATTAAGTTTTTGGGCTAAGATTCATGAAAATGATGCTAGGGAACTCCTATAGGTTGTATGCACACTATAGGAATTTTTAGGGGACAAGATTTTAACTTGGTGCCCTTATAGGTTTCGGCCCCAAGGCTTTTTAGGGTTAGGGTTTTTTTTATGGAAACTCCCCCTTATGAGGTTAGGCCATGATAAGGCTTTAGGAATGAATTCTAGGGGACTAAACCTAAGTTGAACCCATTACAAGTTTCGGCCAACTCATATAATTAGGGTTTGGGTTGCAAGAAAAATGTTTCTAATGACCCTAGGATAAGTTATAGTGCTCATGAATGAATATTAGGTGACAAGAACCCTAGTTGAACCCATTCCATGGTTCGGCCAACTCATCTATCTAGGGTTAGGGTTGCAAGAAAATGGTTCTAATGACACTAGAATAAGTTATAGTGCTCATGAATGAATATTAGGTGACAAGAACCCTAGTTGAGCCCCTTATAGGTTTTGGCCACCCTAGGTAACTAGGGTTAGGGTGGCATGAAAATATCCCTCATGATGCTAAGCTAGGTTATAATGCTTTATGAATGAATTTTAGGGGACAAAACCTAAGCTTGAGCCCTTACAAGTTTGGCCGACCATGGTTTTAGGGTTAGGGTTTCATGAAAACACCCCTATATGTAATTGTGCTATGTGTATAGTTTTTAATATGACATGAACTATGCTTGGGTGATGAATATGTTATGATTCAATGCAACATGAAATTAGGCTATGTGATGAACATGTTTTACGATTTAATATGCCATGAATAGGCTTAGGAAATATGCTTCATGTTATGATGTAATGTGCCATGTAATATGCCGTGATGAACATGTTGTGTGAAGTAATATGCCATTTATATGCTTCGGGAATGTGTTTCAAGTTTATGGAGTATTGTGCCATGAAATATACCTAGGTAAAGAACATGTTTTGTGATTTAATATGTCATGAATATGCTTAGGAAATATGCTTCATGTTTACGATGCAATGTGTCATGAAACATGCTTATGTGATGAACACATTTATGCTTTAGGACCCCTTTATGGTACTCTTATGTTATGAATGCATGTGTCCTTATAAAATGACTAAGATGGAGATGCTTCCCTTTCAAGTAGGGATCAAGAGCTCTCCTTATGATAAGATAAGATGGAGATGCTTCACTTTCAAGTAGGGATCAAGAGCTCTCCTTATGATAAGATAAGATGGAGATGCTTCCCTTTCAAGTAGGGATCAAGAGCTCTCCTTATGTCAAGATAAGATCAAGATGCTTCCCTTCTTATGATGGGGATCAAGAGCATTCTTTATATTATGTCCAGAAAAGAAAAGAATTAAGTATTTTACTTTGCAAGAGGTTAAGTACCCGAGGTGGTCGTTAATCAAATCCATAGGGACACAAGAAGACGTAAGAGGTCTTGCCTCGTAAGACGTAAGAGGTCTTGCTCTAATAGGATCGTGGCTCGCTACTGACCTATTAGGGAACGCGTATTATGTGGTACTTAACCTGGGGCCCCCCAAACAAGTTATGATGATATTGAAGTATTTATAAGTATATGTTTTGAAAAGAAAAGACTTTTATGATATTGTGTATGCTTATGTTAAATGCTCTGAATGCTTACGAACTAGGTTCTTTATGCATGCTAGATGTTAACAAGTTATGATGATATTGAAGTATTTATAAGTATATGTTTTGAAAAGAAAAGACTTTTATGATATTGTGTATGCTTATGTTAAATGCTCTGAATGCTTACGAACTAGGTTCTTTATGCATGCTAGATGTTATGAAGTTATGATGATATTGAAGTATTTATAAGTATATGTTTTGAAAAGAAAAGACTTTTATGATATTGTGTATGCTTATGTTAAATGCTCTGAAGGCTTACGAACTAGGTTCTTTATGCATGCTAGATGTTATGAAGTTATGATGTTTAGAGTTAAGTCTAAGTATGTGGTGACTATGTACTTTATGCTAGTTTAGAATTTATGATGTGGTGAAGGTTATGGGTAAGGTTAAGAATACTTGCGATTATGTTCCTTCTGCATGATTAGGGTTTATCTTATTACAAATGTTTATGTTCAAGTTAACCAAATGCTTATGATTACGTCCTTTATGCATGTTTGGATTTTCCTGATGAATGGTTATGGTTACTTGAAGAATGTTCGTACCTATGTGCTTTATGTAGGATTAAGATGTATGTTGTTACGAAGGCTTAGGTTAGGAATGCTTAATGTTAAGTTTTAAAATGCTTATGAATACGTCTTTCATGCATGCTTAGTTTATGCGTTATAACGCTCATGTTCAAAGTATGCCTCGCTTAGATTAATTATGCTTAACTCGCTATGAACAATTCTATGCCATGCTTAGTTCTTTTGTACTATTACCGGATATGTTGTTGATTAGTGTTGCTATGAAATGCTTAGGTCATTTTCTATGCCAGCATGCTCATGTTCTAATAGTTTGATGAAATCATGGCTTTTGTGAGTAGGCAAGGATCTTACTAAGCTATATGCTTATAGTTTATGTTGTCCATATACTGCAGATAAAGGAAGTCTGCACTAGAGGAAGTGGCAGGAGGGGCCATGTGCGTGTGTGATAGTGGCATGGTGGAAGAAGACCCTTCACTATCTGCTTATATTATATGCTCTAAGAACAATTTAAGACATTGCTTCCGCTTATAAGACTTGTGTTTAATGAGTATCCCTTTATTTAAGAGGTTCGATATGTTAGAACTCATGAACGAATCCTTTCGTTATGCATGTTATGAAATGAGATAAGATATGTGGTCATGCTAGTGATGAATAAGATAGGTGATGCATGTGCCAAAGAAGGTTTCAGTTATGATAACCTATTTAAGCATGTAGACTTTGAACGGATCCATATGTAGTATGCTAATAAAAAAAATATATATATATAGACGCAAGTAGCGCCGCCCTGAGAGTAGATAAGGGCGGGCGCTACATCTTCGCCCACACAAAGTCTACAAGGAGGTTAGGACATACGATAGAAGATCAAGGGGTATAAAAGTTTTATAACTTTTATTATTGTTCTTTGCATGTTCTTATTGATATGCTAGCTTATGTTCTTTATGTTAGTATATGTTGATTATACTAGTATGTATTTGTATAATCATGGACCCCGATAAGAAACACAAAAACCGGCAATCATTCTGTCGCCTCTTCCGCTAACCGACTCCTAGAAGAGTTGTGTTGCTTGAACAACTAGTTTGTTCAAGCGATCGCTCAAGTCGTTAGCACGACGACGAATTGGTTGTGCTTAGGAAACTCATCCCATCCGGATTAGTTTTCATTAGTGAAAATTTTAATCCGGGGACATGGGAGCCTATGAGCATTCCGAGAAATAGCACGGTTGCCAACAATTGGTATCAGAGCCACGATTTCCGGTTTTGTGTGTTTTGGATTCGGTTACTTTCACGCATTTATCATATATTGTGTATGCCGGATAATAGTAGGATGTGCGTAGGCTAACTTTTCAGTTGCAGGCATAAGATCCAACTATTATGGCGATATATGTGTGTATGTGATTGCATGTGTGTGTGATTGTATATTATTTGAATCCTCGGGGTTGACGAGGCTAAATTAGTATTTAATTTTTGTAATTGAATACGGCATTGTTTATCCACTCTTTATTTTATTTTACTTTCGATCTAGATTTCATGTACACTCCTTCGTGGAGTATAGGATCGATGGATGTAAATTAAAATGTTTTATCTCGGCTCGGAACTCTTTGGTGACTTGCGCACGGGAAAAGATGGAGCAGACGAGGTGGCGACACGACGGAACGCATATTGGAGAACAATGCCATAATAGTTGGAAAAATTCTGTTTTTTCCATATTTATTGCTGATTTGTTTTATATGCATGTTGTGTGTGCTTGAAAATTCCTCATTTGCAATTTACTAAGTGGGAGAGGGACATTTTAATTAATTCCCGCGGCCTCCATTACAATTTGACGTGTGATGCAACAAACTTGTGTGTCGGCTCTGAGTGCCTTCCTCCCCGAGGACGGGTTTGTTTGCGGATCACTAGGTCAAATAATGGTTATAGGAAATTATCTAGGAGCGTGTGTACTTCCACAGCGGTAAGGCACATAATCCGAAATAATTCCCTTAGTACCGTGTAATGGTGCACAATTAGATGCAAATGAAAAGTAGTTTTATTTGTAGGGCCGAAGAGAAATCAACTATTAATTTTATTTGTCAAAAGTAAGGTTGACAAGATAATAAAATTAATGGGTTAAACCTCCTCTTACAAATGTAGAATTCGTATACGTCCACACAGCGTGGCATGCGATATTCTCGGTGTTTGAGGTGTTGGTGGATTTCAAAATTTTATTGTTTGAGGAATCAATAATTTTTATTGAAATCTACAGTAATAATAAGCATGTTGTGTGTGCTTGAAAATTCCTCATTTTCAATTTACTAAGTGGGAGAGGGATATTTTAATTAATTCCCGCGGCCTCCATTACAATTTGACGTGTGATGCAACAAACTTGTGTGTCGGCTCTGAGTGCCTTTCTCCCTGCGGATGAGTTTGTTTGCGGATCACTAGGTCAAATAATGGTTATAGGAAATTATCTAGGAGCGTGTGTACTTCCACAGCGGTAAGGCACATAATCCGAAATAATTCCCTTAGTATCGTGTAATGATGCACACTTAGATGCAAATAAAAAGTATCCTCCCCATCGGAGTCACTGCTTTTATTTGTAGGGCCAAAGAGGAATCAACTATTAATTTTATTTGTCAAAAAGTAAGGTTGACAAGATAATAAAATTAATGGGTAAAACCTCCTCTTACAAATGTAGAATTCGTATACGTCCACACTGCGTGGCATGTGATATTCTCGGTGTTTTGAGGTGTTGGTTGATTTCGAAATTTTATTGTTTGAGGAATCAATAATTTTTTGAAATCTAAAGTAATGATCTATGTGATTCTTAGGATTTTCAAAATTGACTTTCAGTCCACTTATTTTGATACTAAAGGAAATAAACTTATTGTACCCAAATTATATTGATTGGAAATGAATCCAAATATTGTCTTATCTGCTAGTATGCAATCTTCAAAGAGTGTCCTCAAGCCATCATTGCTCAAAAGGGTTTCTACTTCTAAGCCGAAAGGCATGAAGAAGGAGAAACAAGGTGGAGCAAATGTGGTGGGAGGATCTCAGGGAGGAGTGAAGAAGCCGAAAGGCAAGTACTTCACTTACAAGCAGGATGGACATTGGAAGGAGGACTGTCCCAATCCAAAACAGAACAAAAGTATATCTTTTGGTCTAGTCGTTGTAACATGGTTAGCGGTGTTATCTACCGGTACCTGGTGTGTAGATACGAGAGCCACTAATCATGTCTGCAATACTTTGCAGGGGTTCCAGGAAACCCGACAACTAGCTAAAGGGGATATTACCATTTACTTGGGCAATGCCATGAAGATGGCAGCTATTGCAGTGGGAGATGTTTTATTTATTTTTTGAGAAAAATAAAGTTTTCTGGTTCTTAAGAATTTCCTTTATGTACCCTTATTTAGAAAGAATTGATTTCGGTTTCTAAATAGTTTTTGGATGGATAATCTATTTCTTTTCATGACAGATTTGTTATAAAAGGAATAGGGAAATTATCTATTCAGGTACATAGATAGGAAATTTATAACTTGAACCACAAGCTCCCACGATGCAAATAGAAGTTAATAACTCATCTTCTAATTCCAATAAGAGAAAAGAACCTTCGAAGATGAACCAAACATATCTTTGGCTTCTTAGGCTTGGTCACATTAACCTAAGCAGAATTCAAAGGTTGATAGCTAATGGACCTTTGGGTTCATTAGTGGTGAAGGATCTCCCAACCTATGAATCTTGCTTGGAGGGTAAGATGACCAAGAGGCCTTTTTAAGGCCAAGGGGTATAGAGCCAATGATTTGTTAGAAATGGTTCATTCTGATTTGTGAGGTCCTATGACTATCTAGGCAAGAGGTAATCTTGAATATTTCGTCTCTTTCATAGACGATTATTCAAGATATGGATGACACTACGATCTGATCGTGGTGCTGACAACCTCTTGGGAGAGTTTAGGAACTACTTATCAGAGGTTGAATTCAATCCCAATTGACTGCACCTGGCACACCCCAGCAGAACGGTGTAGCAGAGCGAAGGAATATGACTCTTATGGAGATGGTTAGATCGATGATGAGTTATTCTGACTTGTTTTATAGTCCTAGAGATCAGAGGGTGATCGTTAACACGAATGCCAGATTTCTAGAGGAAGACTATGTGATAAGCCATAAGCCCAAGGGTAAAATTGTTCTGGAGGAGTTAAAAAGGGAAGTCACTTCTTTAGTACCACCGGTACAAGAGGACATACCACATGTCACTGCATCGCGTGTCACAGAGGATACACAGAAGATACCTCGTCGTAGTGGGAGGGTTGTTAGACAACCTTTTAGATTCATGTTTTTGGACAAATCTTCTGATTTGGTCCCTAGCAAACATGAACCTGATCCCTAGACATACGACGAGGCAATCCAAGATATAAATACAGAATCTTTGCAAAGTGCAATGAATACTGAGATTGAATCTATGAATTCAAGTCAGGTCTGGGAGCTCTCATGCATAGCAACTCATATGGATTATGAGACGTGACAGATGGATGTCAAGACAGCATTCCTTAGTGGAAGTCTTGAGGAATCCATCTACATGAAGCGACCAGAGGGATTCATTGCTAAGGGCAAAGAGCGTATTGTATATAAGCTTAATCGGTCCATTAATGGACTGAAGCAAGCTTTGAAGTCTTGGGACATCCGCTTTGAGGAGGTAAATCCAGTCTTATGGATTTATTCAAAGTTCGGATGAGTCTTGTGTATATCAAAGATGTGACGGAAACGTAGTGGTATTTTTGTACTATACGTAGATGACATTTTGGTGGTTGGCGACAACATCGAGTGTTATCGGACGTAAGGGTATGGTCGGGACTTGGGAGAAGTGGGTTACAACCTTGGGGATCAAGGTTGTTGTGCTTATCCCAAGCTTCATACATAGACATGGTTTTGGATCATTTTAGCATGCAATACTCCAAGAAGGGTTTTCTACCTTTCAGGTATGGAGTTCCTTTATCAAAGGAGATGTATCCTAGATCATCTGAGGAGATAGAGGAGATGAAGGCGGTCCCTTATGCTTCGGCGAGGAAGCCTCATGTATGCGATGCTCAGAAGAGACCGGATATACGCTTTCAGTGGGCATGGTCGTGAGATATCAAAGTAATCGGGACAGGATATTGGGTGTGGTAAAGCATATATTGTAGTGCCTGAGAAGGACTAGGGATTATATGCTAGTTTACCGGGCAGACCAATTACTCCCTGTGGGTTACATAGATTCTGATTTCCAATCTGATAGGGATAACAGTAAGTCTACCTCAGGGTTTGTGTTTACTTTGGGAGGTGGAGCCATAGTATGGAAGAGTGTCTAGCAGAAATGCGTGGTGGACTCTACCATGGAAGTGATCAGATGGCAGCCTCTAAGGCGGCCAAAGAAGCTGGGTGGCTCAGGAATTTCCTAATGGACTTGGATGTGATTCCTGGTTTGCCCAGAACTATCACAATTTATTGTGATAATAATGGTGCAGTTGCAAACTCGAAGGAACCACGAGCCCATAAGGTTAGTAAACACATAGAGTGCAAGTACCACCTGATACGAGAAATCGTAAAGGAGGTAGAAGTTCTTTGTCGCCAGCATGCATCGGAGGATGACGTAGACCCTTTCACTAAGGCCCTTCTAGCGAGAGCTTTGATAGGCATGTGGAGGGAAGGGGAATCAGATGTATGGCAGTATGATGACAGCATAGTCTTTTAGTATAAGTGGGAGATTGTTGGGATGTATACTGAAAGCCTAGCTCTTTTGTATGGACATCTTTATTTTGAAATAAGAATCACACGATCATTGTTTGCACGTTATATTTATATGTGTGCATATTGTCTAATATTTTACATTGTAGATAACATGGTGCTGGTGCGCCAAGATTATGTTATCGATCCTTGTAGAATATAAGTAAAGGCTCACAACCAAGATGGTTTTGGACAAACCATTGGCATGGTTGTAGTGTAGCTTGGTATTGTTTTGTCTTGAACATAGAGTTACACTAGTACACTTAGGTGTATTGAGCAGGACCGACATAGAGGTGATTCAATTTGTTGCTAACTACATAATTGAATCGGACCTCGGATATTATGTTGTACATGCTCTTAATCCCGATATAATACGGACACATGTACTTAGTATTTATTTCTTTGATTTACCAGAGGGTGAGATTTCTATGGATTAAATCAATATGCCCGGTAAGTTGGGAAATGATATTATTTACATGGTGTGCCATTGATTATAGGAGGAATCCGTGTCCTATGTATTAGGTTGATGATGTCCCCTTGAAGAGCTAATAAGGTTCATCATGTAAACCCTGCAGGTTGACTTAGTCAACATGATGATAAGGTTGAGTGGTACTACTCGAGGAGTTAGATGTTAATTGATTGATGGTCAGTAAATCAATCAATTGACGGACATTCTATATCTTAAACACGGGGAGATGGATGTACAAATAATATATGAAGCCCATATTAATTTATGGGGGTTGGTGAGGTAGTTCGATGATGATCCTCTAGTGGAATGGAACATCATTGATGGATCAAGTTTGTGTGGTTCCGATCCATCGGGTGGCCAAGACCCAACTCCTCCTCATGGTCCCTATAGTAGCCTAATATAAACCTCATGAAGTCTAGATCAAATGATGGAAAACAAATCTCTAGATCCGACGGTTAGGATTAAATCCCTAGAACCGACGGTTGAGATTAAATCTCTAGATCCGACGGTTGGGATTAAAACCCTAGAACCGGGCGGTTGAGATTAAATCTCTAAATCAAACGGTTGAGATTAAAACCCTAGAAGCGGGTGGAGATTAAACCAAGGCCTAAACCTAACTCTATATAAAAGGGAGAGGAAAGGTTGGATAAGGTGGGCAGCAAGAAAATTGGGAATTAGTTCCTATATTTTTGGCTACCTCATCAATAACCAATTTTCTCCTAAGTTCTATAAAAGGGTGGCTATGGGTTGGGCGGAAAAGGGAGAGAGTGATTGATGTTGGATGATGGAAATAAGGGTTTAGCCTCTCTTTGCTTGGGCGGCAAGTAACCCTAAGGAGCAAACCCTAATTAGGGTTTGGCTCCTTGGGTTGGCCGGCCAAGGTAAGGAAAGAAGGGTGGGCGGCAACTTGAGGAAGATCTCTTCTTCTTCCTTGAAGGTGGCTAGCTCCTAGATCTCTTCTCTCCACCATGGTTGGGCGGCAAGAAACTCTAAGGAGGAAACCATAATTTGATTAGGGTTTGGCTCCTTTGCATGGGCGGCCAAGGTTTGGAAGGAGGGTAAGCGGCATCTTGTGGAAGAGTTCTTCTTCTTCCTAGGAAAGGTGGCCGGTTTAGATCTCCTCCTTCCACCTTGGATGGGCGGCAAGAAGACCTAAGGAGGAAACCCTAATTAGGGTTTGGCTCTTATGGTTGGGCGGCTAGGGTATGCAAGGAAGGTGGGCGGCAACTATAGGAGAGGAGCTCTTCCTCTTCCTAGGTTGTGGCCGGCTCCTTCCTCTATTCCCTCCACCGTGGCCGGCGCCCAACATATTCCCTTTATCCTCTTCACTCCATCTTGGCCGGCGGCACCAAAACAAGGGTTTGTCCCTAGTTCGGTTCCTTGGTTGTTTCCATATTATTCTCTCTATTCTTAGGGCCGGCGGCATCAATCCTTTATGGATTGGTGGTTGTCTCAAGCAAGAAGGGAAAGAGAGTTCTTCATTCTTTGGATTGAAGAAGATCTAGGAAACTTCAACTTGTGGAGGATCTTCGCCCACACAAAGTCTACAAGGAGGTTAGGACATACGATAGAAGATCAAGGGGTATAAAAGTTTTATAACTTTTATTATTGTTCTTTGCATGTTCTTATTGATATGCTAGCTTATGTTCTTTATGTTAGTATATGTTGATTATACTAGTATGTATTTGTATAATCATGGACCCCGATAAGAAACACAAAAATCGGCAATCCGTCCGTCGTCTCTTCCGCGGCTAACCGACTAGAAGAGTTGTGTTGCTTGAACAACTAGTTTGTTCAAGCGATCGCTCAAGTCGTTAGCACGACGACGAATTGGTTGTGCTTAGGAAACTCATCCCATCCGGATTAGTTTTCATTAGTGAAAATCTTAATCCGGGGACATGGGAGCCTATGAGCATTCCGAGAAATAACACGGTTGCCAACACAAGGATGTCGAATCGATCCCTGCAACGAGCCAGAAACGAGACACATTACCGACTCTATCGCATCCTTCTATCCATAGGTGCAAGCGATGAGGACAACCCTTAGGTTCCTCCTAATATCCTATAAATCTTTGATATGAGGGTTGTCACCCCTCGTATCGTTTACGCACAGAAGATAGAAAACCAAAAGACAAAGCTATAGATCTAAATAATCATTCAACTGCAAATACGATTTCAAAAATGGAAATATATTTGAAATAGCAATATTCTACTCAACACAAACTACTCCTTAATCATAGAATTGGAGAGTCTACTCCATGAATACGAGAAGAGAATCACAGAACATTATGGACTTCATGAATACAATGATAAACGTGTAAGAAATATGAATTACAATGCAATACAGCTCTTCTCTCTGGCATTGAGGTGCAGAACTTGATTCTCGAGTGGATCTCTTCCTCCTCTTTGTGAGTTTCCAGTGCTTTTTAGGGCACCGGTGTGCCGTCCCAGCCATCGGGCCTCCCCTAGGGTTTGGGCATAGCCTCCTTTATATAGACATTAACCTTGATCTCTATGAAACCTGGAAAATAACCGACTCGATTCAGAATCATGCAACGCCACACGACCGTGTGTTTCCACATGGCTAGACTGTGTGTGGCACTGGGGTGGTCTATTTCGCCCCTTGGACATGGTCGTGTGTAGCCACACGCCCTGGTCGTGTCCCCTTCTACGTCCAGCTACAAAATGCCCTTCTTTTACTCCGAAAGTGTTCCCTTTTCCCCACGAAATGCTCTCCTGCACACAAAAGTACAAAGAGCAAATCTCCAAACTAGAAAATAGGAAATGCATGCAAAACACAGTGACATATACATGAAACTAACATAAAACGTAATGAGATGTGAGTGAAAACTATTCTTAAAACCCTATATATTTTGCTCACATCAATTCCCCCAGACTTAAATCTTTGCTTGTCCTCAAGCAAACCTTAGTGCCATGAAATTTTAAAAATCATTTGTCCATACTTAGCATGTTAACTAGATTTATCAAGTGATATTTTCAATCAAAGCAAAATAGATATGTTCTAAAAATTTACTAAGTTACCTTCTTGTGCATGTGCTAAGCGAATCTGTTGGGTTTTCGACACCACGACAAGTATGTGTTTGAACATGTTTCGTAAACATGTACACAGCTGAAGAAATAAAAAGTAATAAATCTAATTTATTACATCACACACACCACACGCATGCATAGTACAACATGTGTATACATAATCGTAGTTTCAAATTTTGCAATAAAAGGAAATTACTCTATGTATACCTGATGTATCATGTGTAGCGGAAAAGGCATCAATCGGAGTGACTCTCGCTAGAATCGCCTCTATCTATATCCACGCCGAGTATCATCGGGATGACTTCACAAAGCCATGAGCCTCGTCTTCGTACGAGTCACTAGCCTTGTGTCGAAGATGATGTGATCGAGAGAAGATCACAATCCGAATCAAAATTTGGATTTGAAAATGTGTCCCTAAAACTCACTTCTCTAGAGAGGTATTCGTCAACCGTTTGACGAATACTTCGTCCTCCACCTATGAGGATTACTGAAGATCGAATCCCCGATAAAGTAGTCGATTTCGGAGCTCAAAATGTCATCCAAACGACGCTCCGACACGTAAGGAAACACTGGATAGCTTGGTGGAGGATGTTGCACCAGCCAAAGAGGATGGTCGGCCAACACTTGGTCGCTAGAACCAAGGTGAGTCACCGGAGGGTTGCCAGAGGATGGCCAGCGGCAGCTTTGACGCCGACAGCAGCTGAGACGGTGGCACAAAAGTTGGGCGGCAAGGAGAGCTTGGGCGGCGGCAAGGAGAAGAGAGGGAGAGGGTTTGGCAGCTAGGTTTTCCAACACTCAAAGTTCTCTACGAAAAACCCTTAAGCATTGTTTTTATAGAGAATGTTGGTGCAATCGACCCAGGTTGACTCGAGTTTGACTCGAGCAGTACCTTGATAGTATTTTGATGATGGACAAAACTCATGATATGGGATTGTCATGGGAAAGTCCAACATGGGGTTGGCATGGAAAATCCAAGCATGGAGCTTGGTGTGGAAGTCCAAGGGGGAAGCCTTGGCATGGGAAAGTCCAAAGCATTGCGAAGCCGTCCACTTGGAGCTTGGCATGGGAAGTCCAAAGCATTGCGAAGTCGTGCGCTTGGTGCTTGGTGAGAAATGCATTGCGAATCCGTGCGCTTGGTGCATTTGGGAAGTCTTGAGAACTTGGCAAGTTCACTAGGCTCGTGTCCTTGAGTCGGTGAAGGATGGCATTGCGAAGCCATGCGCTTGGTGCATCTGAGGGACTGCCAGACGGGGAGCGAATGGAGTGAGCCTAAAGGGAAGCATACTTCTAGGGTATGAGACGCGAAGGATGGCGTTGCGAAGCTGTGCGCTTGGCGCATCCGAGGGACATAGGCCGAGGGAAGAGGGCTTCGGTGGGGAACTCTATGAGGGATAAGGTGGACTTGGCCAAGTGGCTAAGACTGAGTGTCGGAGGCTCAAACTTGATGTTTGAGGGTTTACCCGACAGTCGGATGCTCAAACAACTTGGTGTTTAAGGTTTTGCCCGACATCAGTCGACTGGCATAGGTGCCGGTTCGACTGATCCAAGTCGACTAGGGTTTAACTGGTGTAAGGCTAGGGTTTTATGCTTGGCAGTCGACTGATGTCGACAACAGTCGACTGCTTGTTAGTAATATATGAGAGATATCCTAAGGCAATTGCCTTATGTATGAACCATTTATATGATAAATGAAGATTCACTATTTGAGTATACTTGTTTCATGTATTTGATTGGATCTTAAACTCATTTACTGAATGTCCACGATACGATTCACAGCATAAGAGAATTTGTGATTGGATCACAACTAGTGAGTATCTCTACATGTGTAATTGTGATGTATCGGAATTATCCCTAGTCGATGAATTGATGGATTTGGACACCATCAATTACATCGAGAACTACGAGTATACTCCTTGGTGTATCAAGCGGTGATTCTCCTTTGGTGGAGACATAGTGATGTCGGAGTTAATCGTGGATGCTAGTTATGGTAACTAGTTCATTGGAGTGACCGGTAGTAAGACTTCATATGGTTCTCTGCATATATAGATATGTCAATGAAGTTCTTACTGTGGCTTAAGTGCGATGTTCCTTTGACTTGCGGTATTCAAGTCATCTTGATCATGGAGACTTATGCTTTGACATCTTAAGCAAACATCTCTAAGGAGATGTGGACCAGGGATGATTGGGTATAAGTCGAAGTGATCGAAGGTGTTTGAATAGCCTATAAAGTATTCACCACTCCTTGCGAGGAGATGTATACCCATGGCCTCTCGTCGGATTGTTACTAAAGTCTGTGGCTAAAGCATTACATGTTTAGAGTAAGGTACTCTTCGATACATGTTGAGTAAGTAGAATCCGTAGGACGAGGAAATGATACTTGGGCTAGGTGTGACGTAGTCGACCTAGTGAGGCCCGACACAATAGACCATGTCACTGAACCAAGTGGGTATAAGATGAGTGAAGGGAATGGGGCCGCGATTCATTCGACTACTGAAGGGTTTGAAATAGTTACGGATCAAGTTGATCTTTTGGTTAATTGGGGATCATGATGTACTACTAGGTGCCACTCATGATCGTTCTATAATTAATGGTTAATTATAGGCGGCCAACATAAGCGAGAACCTATTTGGTCTGCTGCCTTGAGTGTAATCAAAGGATTTAAAGCGAGCTTGAGAATGGGATTCTCGGCCAGGAGAAACTATGTTTGGTTGGACCAAACATAAGCGAAACATGAAATTGTTTGATCGCAATGGAGCGTGGATGGGCAGTGTCTTATGAAGACATAATGGATGGACCAAAATGGTTTGGTTCTAATCCAATGGATGAGAATAAACCAAAGGGTTTGGTTTATATTAAACGAATGAACCAAAGGTTGGTTCGGTTCGTTTTAACTTAAAATAAACCATCATGGTTTGGTTTATTTTAACTTATCCTAATGGAGCGGGTTAACGGGCTTTATGGATATGATCCATTAACCATTAAGAGAATTAGTTCTCTATAAAAGAGGGCTTAAGGGATTGTTAAACCCTAATAATCCAAAACCCTAAACCTAGTTGCCGCCCAACATATAGTTGCCGCCCAACATATTGTTGCCGCCCAACATATTGTTGCCGCCCAGCTTGTGGTGCCGCCGTCCAGTTCCTTGCCGGCGACCAACCTTCAGCCGGTGAACCTCCGGCGACCCTCCGGTGATCTCCTCTAGGTTCGGTGATAAGGTGAGCTTCCATCTCTCCTTTGCCGGCCTCTATTCCTCCACCAAAAGCTGTCCAGTTTTTCTGGACAGCTTGTTTCTTTGTTGTCGGAGCGCCGCTTGGACGACGGTTAGTGCCCGATAGCGCTAACTTACGGGATTTGATCTCCGGTAATCCTCTGAGGTGGAGGACGAAGGATTCGCCAATTGGTTGACGAATACCTCTCCGAGAAGCGAAGTTTTGAGAACTCGCTTTTAGGATCCGAATTTGGATTCGGATCGTGATCATCTCTCGATCACGTCGTCTTCAACACGAGGCTAGTAACCCGTACGAAGACGAAGCTCGTGACTTAGCGAAGTCATCCCGAGGAGCTCGGCGTGGATACGGATAGAGACGATTCTTACGAGGATCATTCCGGTTGATGCCGTTCCCGGTACACGTCATACGAAAGGTATAACGTAGATAATTTTCTTTTATTGCAAATTTTAATTTACGGTTATGTCTACACTTGTTGTAATAGCATGCGTGTGTTGTGTGTGTTGTAATAAATATAGATTTATTATTTGTGCTCATGTTTACAAAACATGATCGAACACACACATCGTCATGGTGCCGAAACCCAACAGTGGTATCAGAGCCCAGGTTGTGTTTCGACATAATCGTAAAAATGGTTTTGCGATAGTCATAATGTATTTCTGGAAATTTTCTATTTTTGGAAATTTAGAAGTATTTATGGAAATTTTTCAATTTTGGAAAGTCTAGAAGTATTTATGGAAATCTTCCACTTTTGGAAAGTTGGAAGTATTTATGGAAATTGATATTTTCCATAAATAAAATATTTGATTAGATTCTGGAAATTTGTTTCCTAATTCAATCATGATTTGATTTGGGAAATCAAATCTTAAAATATTTTATTTCCATAAGTAGTTTTAATGATTTAGGAAATTGGTTTCCTAAATAGATTTTCCTTAATCAAATAATTCCATGAATAAAATATGTGATTAGATTTGGAAATTTGTTTCCTAATTTAATTATGATTTGATTTGGAGAATCAAATCTTAAACATATTTTATTTCCATAAATAGTTATGACATATAAGGAAATTATATACATGACATAATTGTATGCCATGTAATTGTATTAGATGCATAACATTATGCCATGCGTGTCGTGACATGTAGATGTATGCCATGTATGTCATGCCATGTAGATAATAGTTATTTGCATGCAAAGAGGATGAGACATAAAACCCAAACTAAATATTAAAGCCTACACCTTCCATTAATATGGTTAGAACCAGAGTTCTGTTTCTTGTTTGGGTTGTTGGACTCACTCCAAGCCCGGCTCGAACCTGAACATGTTCAAATCATTGGAATAGTTTAACTCTAATATGGTAAGAGTCAGAGGTCAATCGTTAGTTTGGGTTGTTGGACTCACTCCAAGCCTGGCTAATTGGTTGAATGCGCTCTAACCATATTAAAACTATTTCGCGATTAATGGGTTGGCTTTAACTTGGAGCATCGATTTGTTGGACTCACTCCAAGGTCGATGTGAAGAGAGGTGAAGTTGGGTGCTATGCATATGATGCATACTTGTTAATGTGTTAACAACCCAATGTATGTGTAAACATTCAATTAGTTGATAGCACATTGTGATAGTTACATATACATGATATGTAATCGGTATACTTGATACCCACCATCATAGCTAAGAATGGCTTGTTGGACTCACTCCAAAGTTGTTCTTATCTATGATGGATATCAGCCCATTCGGAGATGGACCTACGATCTCCCGAAGTGATTTTAAGGGTTTTTGAAATTCGAAAAATGAATGGGATTTATAAATGTATATTGATGCATTTTAAAATCATTTTCTCATATATGCTCGTTTTGTATTTCTAAGATTGATCATGATGTCTTTGAATTTGCGTTCCATTTTGGATTCGAATAAATTGACTGGGCCGAGCTTCATGGACTGGCTTAGAAGCTTGAGAATTGTTCTCAAGGTTGAAAAGCTTGCAAATGTCCTCGAAGCGCCTCTTCCCGCCCGTCCTAGTGACGATGCAACTCTGGACCAATTGTTGGCCTATCAGAAACATGTGAGTGATTCTGAACAAATGAGTTGCATCATGCTAGCTGCGATGGAACCCAAGCTACGAAAGCAGCATGAGCATATGGATGCTCATATCGTAGTCCTTCATCTTTGTGAGTTGATTGATGAGCAAGTGAGATTCGAAAGGTTCGAAGTCTCAAAGCTCCTCTTCACCTCTGAGATGCTAGAAGGTTCATGCTCAATATGTTGAAGACTGTGGAGTCTTTTGAGAAGCATGAGCAGGGGATGGTGCTGTTAGTTGATTCCTCGAAGAAAGGTTCTAAGAGGAAGTCAAAGGAACAGCATAAGGGAAAGAAGAGAAGGGCTAAGAAGGTAGAACTAGCACAAAAGGAAACTTGCCATCATTATGGCAAGGAGAGCCATTTGCGAAGAAAGTGCAAGATTTATCTTGAGTCCGTGAAGAAGGATAAGGCATCGGATGCCCCATCTTCTTCAGAAATCTTCTTTATTGATTGTCATTCTATTTCCTTGGACACTTGGGTATTTGATACTGGGTGTGGCTCACATATATGTAATGACATACATGGGCTAAGGAATAGAAGAAGACTCGTCAAGGGGAGAGTCAAATTTACGTGTTGGGAATGGAGCAACGGTTCTTTGCTTTCGCCATCGAGCGTATTTGTTGGAACTCCTGTAGGACTTGTCTTAGAAGGACAATTACTTTTATGTTCCTTCGTTAATAAAGAACATCATTTCTATTTCTTGTTTAAATAGAAATGGGTACCATTTGACTTTTAGTAACAATTGTTGTTACATAACTTTGAATGGAGTTCTTTAAGGGACTGGAACTTTAAGCAATGGTGTTTATACGTTGGACGTATCCAGTGACATTTTCAATATCGAAGCGAGCAACACGCGTGCTCGAAAGGATAATCAAATAGACTCCTATATGTGGCATTGTCGTCTTGGCCATATAAGCAATAAATGCATGTCCGAATTACACCGATGTGGAATTCTGGAATCGTTTGAATTGGATTCATACGATACATGTGAATCATGCTTAAAAGGCAAGATGACTAAGTTACCTTTTATTGGAAAAAGGTGAGCAGTGGGAGAGTTACTTAGGACTAATACATCGATGTATGTGGACCTATGTCAACTCAAGCATTAGGAGGCTATAGCTACTTCATTACCTTCACCGATGATCACTCACGGTTTGGGTATGTGTTCTTGATGAAACACAAGTCTGAAGCCTTTGAAAGGTTCAAAGAATTCAGAAATGAAGTAGAGAAACAACATGACAAAAGTATTAAAATACTTCGATCGGATCGAGGTGGTGAATACTTAAGTCAAGAGTTTCTTGATTATCTAAGAGACAATGGCATATTGTCTCAATGGACTCCGCCCTATACACCACAGCATAATGGTGTATCTGAGAGGCGTAACCGGACCTTATTGGACATGGTCAGGTCAATGATGAATCATGCGACTCTTCCCAAGTCCTTTTGGGGTTATACACTTCAGACAGCTGTTTACTTGTTAAACAGAATGCCTACCAAGGTAGTCTCTACTACTCCATATGAGATATGGGCTAGTAAGAAACCTCATGTATCTTACTTGAAGATATGGGGTTGTCACCTTATGTGAAGCGGTATATGTCGGACTTGGATGCTAAGTCGATAAATGTCTATTTATTGGATACCCTAAGGAAACAAGGGGTTACCAATTCTATCATCTGTGGAACAAAAGGTGTTTGTTTCAAGGCATCTTTGTGTTTCTAGAGAAAGAGTTTCTCTTGCAAGAAAGCAGAGTGTCGTCGAGCTTGAGGAGGCTCGAGAGACTTCAAATAGACATTGATGAGATACAGTGAAGCACAACTGATGAGCAATCATTTGGACCTATTGTAACACCACATCTTCGTAGATCTGGTAGAACACGCAATATTCACGAGAGATATGGATTTCTCGTAAGAATCGAGCGACGTGTTACTCATTGATGATGAGAGCCTACGATTATGAAGAAGTCTTGACAAGTTCGAGAGAGGATAAGTGGCTTGGTGCCATGAAGTGGAAATGGATTCCATGTGAAAACCAAGTTTGGAACTTGGTTGACCCACTGAAGGCATAAAGCCTATAGGGTGCAAGTGGGTTTTCAAGAAGAAAACCGACATGGATGGTAATGTGATTACCTATAAGGCTAGATTGGTGGCGAAGGATATCGTCAAAATAAGGTGTTGATTATGGCCGAAACCTATTACTGTAGCTATGCTTAAATCCATTCGGATGCTCACGGCCATAGCGGCTCATTATGATTATGAGATATGGCGGATGGATGTGAAAATAGCTTTCCTTAATGGAAACACCTTCGAGGGCGTGTATATGATACTGACTGAGGTTTCACATCGGTTGATAAAACCAAGGTATGCAAATTGCGACGATCCATTTATGGATTGAAGCAAGCATCCAGGAGCTGGAATATCCATTTTGATGAGACGATCAAAAAGTTTGATTTCTCACAAAATCCAGACGAACCTTGTGTGTACAAGAAGGTTAGTGGGAGTGTAGTTGTGTTCCTAGTATTGTATGTCGATGACATATTACTTATAGGAAACGATGTGTCAATCTTACAGTCAGTTAAGGTTTGGTTATCCAAGACATTCTCCATGAAAGACCTGGGAGAAGCAACCTACATCCTCGGGATTAAGATCTATAGAGATAGATCGAAACGGTTGCTTTGTCTTTCGCAGTCTACATATATAGACCGAGTGCTAAAGAGGTTTAGCATGTCGGAATCCAAGAAAGGTTTCTTACCCATCAGGCATGGGGTACACCTTTCGAAATGTCCGCATACGGAAGACGAGAGGATTTGCATGAGTAAGATTCCCTATGCATCCGCAATAGGATCTATCATGTATGCTATGTTATGTACGAGGCCCGATGTATCGTACGCTCTGAGTGTCACGAGCAGATACTAATCCGATCCAGGAATGGATCATTGGGCGGCTGTTAAGACAATCCTTAAGTACTTGAGAAGAACTAAGGATGTGTTCCTAATATATGGAGAAGGGTACATGGTGATACGTGGGTATACGGATGCCAGCTCCAGACAGACAAGGATGATTCCATGTCTCAGTCTGAGTATGTATTCACCTGGAATGGAGGCGCAATAAGTTGGAAAGGTTCCAAGCTTGACACTATAGCGGATTCTGCCACTAAGGCAGAATACATTGCAGCTTTGGAAGCGAAGGAAGGCGATTTGAATCAAGAAGTTCATCTTTGAACTTGATGTGGTCTCATCGATCCAAACATGTTAGCCGCGCTATCATCTTATCAGAGAGATCATCAGTAGGAACGAAATACAAATCGAGAAAATTCCCACTGAAAGGAACTTAGCGGATCCTTTGACTAAAGCATTACCTCAAAGTAAGTTTGAGGGTCATGTTAGAGCTTATGGTATTGGATACCGTAGCGATTGGCATTAGGCCAAGTGAGAGTCTGTTAGTAATATATGAGAGATGTCCTAAGGCAATCGCCTTATGTATGAACCATTTATATGATAAATGAAGATTCACTATTTGAGTATACATGTTTTATGTATTTGATTGGATCTTAAACTCATTTACTGAATGTCCACGATACGATTCACAGCATGAGAGAATTTGTGATTGGATCACAACTAGTGAGTATCTCTACATGTGTAATTGTGATGTATCGGAATTATCCCTAGTCGATGAATTGATGGATTTGGACACCATCAATTCTGTCGAGACTAGCACGAGGTATACTCCTTGGTGTATCCAAGCAGCTGATTCTCACTGGCTGGAGACATAGTGATGTCCGGAGTTAATCGTGGATGCTAGTTATGGTAACTAGTTCATTGGAGTGACCAGCCGTAAGACTTCATATGGTTCTCTGCATATAGATATGTCAATGAAGTTCTTACTGTGGCTTAAGTGCGATGTTCCTTTGACTTGCGGTATTCAAGTCATCTTGATCATGGAGACTTATGCTTTGACATCTTAAGCAAATATCTCTAAGGAGATGTGGACCCGGGATGATTGGGTATAAGTCGAAGTGATCGAAGGTGTTTGAATAGCCTATAAAGGATTCACCACTCCTTGCGAGGAGATGTATACCCATGGCCTCTTGTCGGATTGTTACTAAAGTCTTTGGCCAAAGCATTACATGTTTAGAGTAAGGTACTCTTCGATACATGTGGAGTAACTAGAATCCGTAGGATGAGGAAATGATACTTGGGCTAGGTGTGACGTAGTCAGCCTAGTGGGGACTGACACAATAGACCATGTCCTGAACCAAGTGGGTATAAGATGAGTGAAGGGAATGGGGCACGATTCATTCGAGCTACTGAAGGGTTTCAGAAATAGTTCTGGATCAACCGTTGATCTTTTCGGTTAATTGGGGATCATGATGTACTACTAGGTGCCACTCATGATCGTTCTATAATTAATGGTTAATTATAGATGGCCAACATAAACCGAGAACATATTTGGTCACACGCACAATGAGTGCAATCCAAAGAATTTAAAACGAGCTTGAGAATGGGATTCTCAGACCGAGAGAAACTATGTTTGGTTGGACCAAACATAAAGCGAGCATGAAATTGTTTCAGTCGCAATGGAAGCGTGGATGGGCAGTGTCTTATGAAGACATAATGGATGGACCAAAATGGTTTGGTTCTAATCCAATGGATGAGAATAAACCAAAGGGTTTGGTTTATATTAAACGAATGAACCAAAGGTTGGTTCTGTTCGTTTTAACTTAAAATAAACCATCATGGTTTGGTTTATTTTAACTTATCCTAATGGAGCGGGTTAACGGGCTTTATGGATATGATCTATTAACCATTAAGAGAATTAGTTCTCTATAAAAGAGGGCTTAAGGGATTGTTAAACCCTAATCATCCAAAACCCTAAACCTAGTTGCCGCCCAACATATAGTTGCCGCCCAACATATTGTTGCCACCCAGCTTGTGGTGCCGCCATCCAGTTCCTTGCCGGCGACCAACCTTCAGCCGGTGAACCTCCGGCGACCCTCCGGTGATCTCCTCTAGGTTCGGTGATAAGGTGAGCTTCCATCTCTCCTTTGCCGGCCTCTATTCCTCCACCAAAAGCTGTCCAGTTTTTCTGGACAGCTTGTTTCTTTGTTGTCTGAGCATCGTTTGGACGACGGTTAGTGCTCCGATAGCGCCTAACTTACCGGAGATTTGATCTCCGGTAATCCTCTGAGGTGGAGGACGAAGGATTCGTCAATTGGTTGACGAATACCTCTCCGGAGAAACGAGTTTTGAGAACTCATTTTAGGATCTGAATTTGGATTCGGATCGTGATCATCTCTCGATCACGTCGTCTTCAACACGAGGCTAGTAACCCGTACGAAGATGAAGCTCGTGACTTAGCGAAGTCATCCTGAGGAGCTCGGCGTGGATACGGATAGAGACGATTCTTACGAGGATCGTTCCGGTTGATGTCGTTCCCGGTACACGTCATACGAAAGGTATAACGTAGATAATTTTCTTTTATTGCAAATTTTAATTTACGATTATGTCTACATTTGTTGTAATAGCATGCGTGTGTTGTGTGTGTTGTAATAAATATAGATTTATTATTTTTTATTGCTTCCTCTGTGCTCATGTTTACGAAACATGATCGAACACACACACGCCGCGGTGCCGGAAACCCAACACTGCTGAGGGATGACAGTCGACTGATGGGAGTGTCGCTAGCACAGAATGCTCCGTAGCCGACTGGGCAGTCGACTACTAGGTCACCAGTCAACTGATGGGCATCATCAGTCGACTGGTAGGTGATCTGTTGGAACTTGTCTAACGTGGATCTGGCCATTGTGAGACAACGGCTATAGGGGCAGTCGACTGCTAAGCGCGAAAACAGCTCGATGTAGGTTATAAAAGGAGCTCGAGATGGAGGTTTTTGCAATGGTTTTTGTGAAGCTATTGGAGGGGAATTTCTACTGCATTCCAGACCTTCAAGAGCCATCTAAAGCAAGCAACAAGAAAGCGATCAAAGCAATTGTGTAAAAGTTCTCTTTTGTATTGTCTTTGTATTTCTTCTTGTATTTCATATTACTTGTTGTAATAGCTTGTGAGAGGTTTCTCCACCTCCGACGTGTAGTTGATAAGGAGTGTTGTTAGTGCCGTGCACATAACACGAGCTCGTTGAGCTAACCCCGTGGAGTAGGAACCATTCGGTTCCGAACCACGTATATGCTTGTGTATTGATTGTGCTTGTATTGTTGTTATTTCTATTGTTATTCTGCTGCGTATATTAACGACAATTGTAGACAAGCACACGAGAACGAACGAATTACGACATCCAACGTTCGAGGGCTATTCACCCCCCCTCTAGCCGGCGATTTCGATCCCCTACAAGTGGTATCAGAGCCGAGGTCACTCTTCAAGGACTAACCGCCGCGAGAGCACTACAAGATGGCCGGCTACAACCTTCAACCACCCAAATTCGAAGGAGACTTTCTATGGTGGAGAAGAAAAATGGAGGTATATCTAGAAACTGATTTTGATTTTATGATTATTATAGAAAATGGTTTTGAAATGCCTAGGGACAAGTACAACAAGCCAATTGAGAAGTCAAAATGGACCCAAGACCAAATCAAAGACTTCAAGACAAATCTCAAGGTAATCAAGTTGATTAGTGATTTGTTACCTAACACTATTTGGTCTAGATTGGGTGATTATAGGGATGCAAGGGAATTATGGAATAAGGTAATGAAATTCCAAGAAAATTCCCAATCGGCACAAGTAAAGGAGAATGTCGAAGAAGAATCACCATCCACTTTTGAAGATGTGGATGACTTGGTGGAGACCTCCACATCTAGCGTTGAGGGGGAGGAAAGGATTTCGATTCCGGAGCAAGATCAAAATGAAGCTTCTACCTTCGGAAGAAGTGAAGAGGCCTCCACCAACTCTCTAGGTAACTCAAGTGTTGTAATTTTAAATAAAAATCACATAATATGCTTTGAGTGTAGGGAGAAGGGGCATTACAAGAGCAAATGCCCTAAATTGGCTAAGGAAAAGGCATCATCACCAAAAGTCAATCCAAAGTCAAAGGATGCCGGTGTTCCCAAAATCAAGAGCAAAGAGCACATTGTGTGCTTTAAATGCAACCAAAAGGGACACTATCGAAGCCAATGCTCTAGGGGGAGGAAGAAAGGGCAAGAAGGTGCAACTTATGTAGGGGGAGCTCCTAAAGCTAACCCTAAGGTAAATTTACTTAATGCACCTTTAATTTCTAGAGTCAAAAAGCATGCTAAGAATTATTTTAGTTCTCTTGCAATTATAAATGAAAAGCATGCTAAGAGAAATAATAAGGTTTATTGCTTAGGTGCCAAGCATGTTCATATAACTAAGGATAAACCTAGGAATCATAATTCTAGACCTATTTTACCTAGAGAGTCAATTAGGAGAATTGAAGAAAACTTGGGTGTTAATCCCAAGAAATCTAGGCATATGCCTAAAAAGAAAAACATTTCCCAAAAGACAAATGAAAATTCAAAATTGGGAAAATTAGAGTTAGAAAACCAAGACTTGAGGTCAAGGCTAGAAAAATTGGAGAAGACCCTAGCAATAATATCAAATTCGGTAAAGGGGTCTAATGTACAAAAGTCAAGACCTAGAAAACAAGAAATGTCTAAGGGCAAGAAGGGTTTGGGTCAAAAACCTATGTCCTACAATAATTTTCCATTTAATTATGGAACCACATCTAGGTCTAGGAAAACCAAGGCTAATAGGAAAGCCATCCCTAAGTCTAGCCATGGTATGTGTTTAGTGGCTAACACCTCAAAGAAATCAAATGTAGCCACTAAGAAGGTCAATGGAGGAGTCACCTCTAGAGTTGACCCAAGTAAGACCCATTTGACTATGGCCTTAAAGCCAAAAAGGGTCATTAGGAAGGTATCTAGGGAAGTTATCCCGAGGGAATACTTTGTTAACGCAAGGAGCTCCAATAGATATTGGGTTCCTAAGAGCGTGATTGATTCACGCTAAATGGGTTAGGTGTGTCAACCCTAAGTGGATGGATGGTTAACCTAGCCATTGTGAGTTGACACATTAGGGTGTGCCAATATGGTTTGAGAAGTTAAAAATGATTTAAATTGGCACAATTAGGTCATAGAAGTCATGGTGTGCCATTTTGGGTTTTTTTTGGCACACTAGGGAGATGAATGACATTAAGGCAAAATTGGTTTAATCTCTAGAAATGGCAAATTGATTTTAACACTTAGATATTCTATACCTTAGTATATTTTAGTTGCCATGATTTGTTTTCCTTGCCATGTCATGACATCATCTTCATTCTTATCTATAAAAATGTCATGATCATGTTTAGATTTATATTTAGATGTTATGTATGCCTAGATCTCATTCACAAGCCATGACATCATGATATTGGCATATGGTTTTACTTATATCATATCTATGCCATAATCATCATCATGCATAAATTAAAATGAAATTAAGGACTATGGCATGATTTGATGGGAATCAAATAATATTGCCTAGAAATATGCATGAGAACATAAACAAAACAAAACCCACATCTCAAAAAATATTTGACTTGTATGTATTTTACACATCTAGATATTGGTGAGATGTTTAGGAAAAAGAAAATAAAGGTTTGAAAAATATTTTGAAAATATTTTGAAAAACCTTCGTGAAGCCTATCTTTTGATAGCTATCACCATTGAATGGGATGATACAAAGAGGGCTCCTTATTGAAGCTTTTCTTAAATTTTGGACTTTGTATCAATCTCCTAATTTAATGGGTAAAATAATTTTCGAATAATTTTCACCCATAGTGTTTATGATAAGTAATATACATACCAAATTTCAAGAATTTTAAACTTATGTATATTTACTTATGGATTTCGGAAATCCATTTAAATCTTGAAATGCAAATCGATTATCGATCGACGCCATGGATGATGATCGATGATGAGGTGGCAACCGATCGATTGATTTCAATCGACTAGCTGATTGGTAAATCTTGTTGGTTAGGCCCATGTTCATCTAGGTTAAGGTCCCCTAACCACTCCTAACCCTAGGATATGCTTGGGAGAGCATTAGAGAGGGTGGAAATCCATTGGATATGGATTAGGAGTTGGGTTGAGGGTGAGTATCAATTTTAAGCTGGATGAGAGTTCATTGTTTAACTTTGCCTTAATTTTGTTTGGTTTAATGTTCCTATTGGCTTAGGGACTCTCCAAGGACATTGTTAGTGCAATGGTCAAGGGGGAGCAAGCCTCTAGGGGGAGGTATCCATCATGGGAAGATGGATGTGTATTTCCTCATGGGAGGAAAATTGGGTTGCCTCTCTTTAAGTGATATGGGATCACTAGAAAGATTGTAGGCATGTGTTCCTCCAAGGGAGAGATTGCAAGATCTCATTGGGATATGAGACATTCATACCCTTGGGGAGGACCTTTTTGATGTAATGTCAAAAAGGGGGAGAAGTTACCAAGTTACCAATTAGAGTTCGTTGGAATTCTCATTGGGATATGAGAATTACCAATATGGGAGAATTGGTAGACTTGAGATGGTAGTTTTGTCAATTATCAAAAAGGGGGAGATTGTTGGTGCAATCGGCCCAGGTTGACTCGAGTTTGACTCGAGCAGTACCTTGATAGTATTTTGATGATGGACAAAACTCATGACATGGGATTGTCATGGGAAAGTCCAACATGGGGTTGGCATGGAAAATCCATGCATGGAGCTTTGTGTGGAAGTCCAAGGGGGAAGCCTTGGCATGGGAAAGTCCAAAGCATTGCGAAGCCGTGTGCTTGGGTGCTTGGCATGGGAAATCCAAAGCATTGCGAAGCCGTGCGCTTGGTTCTTGGTGAGAAATGCATTGCGAAGCCGTGCGCTTGGTGCATTTGGGAAGTCTTGAGAACTTGGCAAGTTCACTAGGCTCGGGTCCTTGAGTCGGTGAAGGATGGCATTGCGAAGCCGTGCGCTTGGTGCATCCGAGGGATCGCCGGACGGGGAGCGAATGGAGTGAGCCCAAAGGGAAGCATACTTCTAGGGTATGAGACGCGAAGGATGGCATTGCGAAGTCGTGCACATGGCGCATCCGAGGGACGTAGGCCGAAGAAAAAGAGCTTCGGTGGGGAACTCCATGAGGGATAAGGTGGACTTGGCCAAGTGGCTATGACTGAGTGTCGGAGGCTCAAACTTGATGTTTGAGGGTTTAGCCGATGGTTGAATGCTCAAACAACTTGGTGTTTGAGGTTTTGCCCGACATCAGTCAACTGGCATGGGTGCCGGTTCGACTGATCCAAGTCGACTAGGGTTCGACTGGTGTAAGGCTAGGGTTTTGTGCTTAGCGATCGCCATGGGTGATCGGCGATGTCGGCGATCGGATTAGCAGAGGATGCGGTCGGTGATGGGAGTGTCGCGAGCAGAGCGCTCCGCGTACCGTAGGCGATCGACTACTAGGTCACCGATCGTGATGGGCATCATCGGATCTGGTAGGTGATCCGTTGGAACTTATGCAGCGTGGATCTAGCCGTTGTGAGACCGGCTACGAGGCGCGATCGGTAGGGCCTTTTGGATCGTGCTAGGCATGAAAACAACTCGATGTAGGTTATAAAAGGAGCTCGAGATGGAGGTTTTTGCAAAGGTTTTTGTGAAGCTATTGGAGGGCAATTGCTGCTGCATTCCAGACCTTCAAGAGCCATCTAAAGCAAGCAACAAGAAAGCGATCAAAGCAATTGTGTAAAAGTTCTCTTTTGTATTGTCTTTGTATTTCTTCTTGTATTTCATATTACTTGTTGTAATAGCTTGTGAGAGGTTTCTCTACCTCCGACGTGTAGTCGATATGGAGTGTTGTTAGTGCCGTGCGCATAACACGAGCTCGTTGAGCTCACCCCGTGGAGTAGGAACCATTAGGTTCCGAACCACATATATGCTTGTGTATTGATTGTGCTTGTATTGATGTTATTTCTATTGTTATTCCACTACGTATATTAACGACAATTGTAGACAAGCACACGAGAACGAACGAATTACGACATCCAACATTCGAGGGCTATTCACCCCCCCCTCTAGCCGGCCGTTTCGATCCCCTACAGAGAACACATTATCTTAACGGTTATTGGTTCATAACCAAAACCCGTTAACCCGTTCCAATAACTTAAGTTAAAAAAAACTGAACCGAGTTGGTCTATTTTAAGTTAAAATGAACCGAACCAACTTTGGTTCATTCATTTAAAACAAACCAAACCCCTTTGGTTTATTCTTCACCATTGGATTAGAACTAAACAAATTTGGTTCATTCATCATGTCTTCATAAGTCACGGCCCATCCACGCTTCAATTGTGATTGAAATGATTTCATGCTCGATCCTTGTTTAGTCCAACCAAACCTAGTTTCTCTCAGTCTGAGAATCTCATTCTCAAGCTCGTTTTAAATCCTTTGGAATACGCTCGTTGTGCGTGTGACCAAATAGATTCTCGATTTATGTTGGCCGTCTATAATTAACCATTAATTATAGAACGATCATGAGTGGCACCTAGTAGTACATCATGATTCCCAATTAACCGAAAAGATCAATGGTTGATCCAAAACTATTTCTGAAACCCTTCTGCGACTACAATGAATCGTGCCTCGTTCCCTTCATGCATCTTATACCCGCTTGGTTCAGGACATGGTCTATAGTGTCAATCCCCACTAGGTTGACTATGTCACACCTAGCCCATGTATCATTTCCTCATCCTATGGACTCTAGTTATTACACATGTATCCAAGAGTACCTTACTCTAAACATGTAATGCTTTGGCCAAAGACTTTAGTAACAATCCGACGAGAGGCCATGAGTATACATCTCCTCGCAAAGAGTGGTGAATCCTTTATAGGCTATTCAAACACCTTCGATCACTTCGACTTATTCCCAATCATCCCGGGTCCACATATCCTCTGAGATGCTTGCTTAAGATGTCAAAGCATAAGTCTTCATCACCAAGATGACTTGAATACCGCAAGTCAAAGGAACATCGCACTTAAGTTGCAGTAATAACTTCATTGACATATCTATATATGCAGAGAACCATATGAAGTTTTACAAATGGTCACTCCAATGAACTAGTTACCATAACTAGCATCCACGATTAACACCGGACATCACAATGTCTCGAGCCAGTGAGAATCAGCTGCTTGGATACACCAAGGAGTATACCTCGTGCTAGTCTTGACATAATTGATGGTGTCCAAATCCATCAATTCATCGACTAGGGATAATTCCAATACATTACAATTACACATGTAGAAATACTCACTAGTTGTGATCCAATCACAAATTCTCTCATGCTGCGAATCGTATTGCGAACATTCAGTAAATGAGTTTATGATCCAATCAAATACATGAAAACATGTATACTCAAATAGTGAATCTTCATTTATCAAATAAATGGTACAACCATAAGGCGATTGCCTTAGGACGCCTCTCATATACTACTAACAAACTCCCACTTGGCCTAAAACTAAACCAATTTGTCTACGATCATCATGAGCCGTAAAGGTCAGTACATTCAATTTGTCCAGCTTAGCAATACGTAACCGAACGAATAAGTTCCTTTCGGGGAAATCTACTCGATCTGTATTTCCTTCTTACTAATGATCTCTTTGATCAGAAGATAGTGGCGAAGCACATGTTTGGATCATTGATGAGACCACATCAAGTTCAGAGATGAACTTCTTGATCCAAACCGCTTCCTTTGCTGCTTCCGAAGCTGCAATGTATTCTGCCTTAGTGGAAGAATCCACTATAGTGTCTAGCTTGGAACCTTTCCTACTTATTCGCGCCCATTCCGGTGAATTATATACCTGCATCGAGACTTGGAATCATCCTTGTATGTATGGAAGTTGGCATCCGTATACCGCGTATCACCATGTCCCCTTCTCCATATATTAGAACACATCGTAGTTCTTCTTAAGTATTTAAGGATCTCTTAATACTACCTAATGATCCATTCTTGGATCAGACTAGTATCTGCTTGTGACACTCAGAGCATACGATACGTCAAGCCTCGTACATAACATAGCATACATGATAGATCATATTGCCGATGCATAGGGAATCTTACTCATAAAAATCCTCTCATCTTCTGTGCGCGGATACATAGACTTCGAAGGGTGTATCCCATGCCTGATGGGAAGAAACCTTTCTTGGATTCTGACATGCTAAACCTCTTTACCACTCGGTCTATATATGTAGACTACGAAAGACCAAGCAACTATTTCGATCTATCCCTATAGATCTTAATCTCGAGGATGTAGGTTGCTTCTCCCAGGTCTTTAATGGAGAATGTCTTGGACAATCAAATTTTAACTGACTATAAGACAGAAACATCATTTCCTATAATTAATATGTCATCGACATACAATACTAGGAACATGACTGTACTTCCACTAACCTTCTTGTACACACAAGGTTCATCCGGATTTTGTGAGAAATCAAACATTTTGATTGTCTCATCAAAATGAATATTCCAACTCCTAGATGCTTGCTTCAGTCCATATATGGACCGTTGCAATTTGCATACCTTTGTTTTATCAACCGATGTGAAAACCTCAGGCTGTATCATATACACATCCTCGAGTAGGTTTCCATTAAAGATAGTTGTTTTCACATCCATCTGCCATATCTCATAATCATAATGAGCTGCTATGGCCAGGAGCATCCAAATGGATTTAAGTATAGCAATAGGCGAATAGGTTTCGTCATAATCAACACCTTGCTTTTGACGATATCCATTTGCCACCAATCTAGCATTATAGGTAATCACATTACCATCCATGTCGGTTTTCTTCTTGAAAACCCACTTGCACCCTATAGGCTTTATGCCTTCAGGTGGGTCAACCAAGTTCCAAACTTGGTTTTCATACATGGAATCCATTTCCAACTTCATGACTTCAAGCCACTTATCCCTTTCTGAACTTGTCAGAACTTCTTCATAACTGGTAGGCTCTTCATCATCAATGAGTAACACGTCGTTCGATTCACTTATGAGAAATCCATATCTCTCAGGAATATTACATGTTCTACCAAATCTACGAAGATGTGGTGTCTCAATAGGTCCAACCGATTGCTCATCACTATGAGTTATTGGATGTTGTGCTTCACCAGGTATCTCATCAATGTCTATTTGAGTATCTCGAGCCTCCTCAAGCTCGTGACACTCCTAATCGCTTTTCTTGCAAGAGAAACTCTTTCTCTAGAAACACAAAATGCCTTGAAACAAACACCTTTTGTTCCAGAGGATGATAGAATTGGTAATCCCTTGTTTCCTTAGGGTATTCAATAAATAGACATTTATCAGACTTAGCATCCAATTTGTCTGATACAGTCCGCTTCACATAAGCAGGACAACCCCATATCTTCAAGTAAGATACATGAGGTTTCTTACTATTCCATATCTCATATAGTGTAGTAGAGACTACCTTGGTTGGCATTCTGTTTAACAAGTAAACAGCTGTCTGAAGTGCATAGCCCCAAAAGGACTTGGGAAGATTCGCATGATTCATCATTGACGTGACCATGTCCAACAAGGTCCAGTTATGCCACTCAGATACACCATTATGCTGTGGTGTATATGGCAGAGTCCATTGAGATAATATACCATTATCTCTTAGATAATCTAGAAACTCTTGACTTAAGTATTCACTGAAGGGTTTTGCTTATCGAGTACGTGAGGGGAAACTTCACTTCCCACTTTACCTTGGTTGTTTGTTCATGGCGATCCCATCGATGTCCCCGGATTAAAAAATTTAATCCTAGACAAAAGGGATTGCCCAAACAATCAAGTCATCGTCGTGCTATTCGTTTAGAGAGGTCACTTGAACAAACTTATTGTTCAAGCGACCATCCTCTATTCTACGAGTAGCCGCGGAATATACGATGTCCGGATCGCCGGTTTTTGTATTTGTGATCGGGATCCAAGTATTATTTAGCAACATACATAAAGTAAAGATCCACACAACACATGCATATAATTGAAAAGCAATTATAAACATAATACAAAAGAACACCAATCAAAATAAACAAGATTATACCTCTTGTTATACCTCTTGATCTTCTATTGTATGTCCTTCCTCCTTTTGGATGTCGTGTGGGCGACGATCTTCCAAAAGTCGAAGCTCCTAGATGGCCAATCTTCCTTCCTTGTTTACTCCGAACAAAGGAAGATCATAAAACAAAAACTCATCTTCCCATCTAGAACCGGCCACCAAGTCAATAAACTCGATGTTGCCGGCGGCCAAGGAAGAGAACATGGAGTATGGAAATTGACCAAAGGAGAATCAAAGAGGGCATGGGCGCCGACCAACACTTGGAGAAGAGAAAGAAAAACAATCCTCCTCCTTGTTGCCACCCAAACCCTAAACTAAGCTCTCGTAATTTCTGGCCAAGGATGAAGGGAAGAAAAATAGGTTGAGCTCCAACCAAGGTAGTGGGAAGAAGGAAGAGGGGTCAGCCAACCTTAGGAAGAAGAAGAAGAATCTCTCCTCCACTTGTTGCCGCCCACCAACAACCCTCGAAACCTAACCCTAGCCGCCAAATCCTATTCCAATCCCAACTAGGATTGCTTGCCACCCAAGGGAAGCAACCCTAATGCCATCCATCATAAGCCATAGATGAAAGGGAGAAGATTGGGCGCCGGCCAAACCAAGGAGAGAAGAAGGAGAAAGGGTTTCCGCCACCTTAGGAAGAAGAAGAAGAAGAAAACTCTTTCCTTAATTGTGGCCACCCAAAACCCTAAGTCTCCCTTGCCCTTGCCGCCCAAAACCCTTGCCCTTTTCCTCTAAATTGTGTCTTGCCGCCCACCCCTAGTCCACCCTTTTATAGATTTAGGGATAAGCCTTGGTTCAATCTCCACCATTGGTTCTAGGGATTTAATCTCAACCGTCAGATCTAGAGATTTAATCTCAACCGTAGGATCTTAGATATTTCATCTCTACCTTTGGATCTAGAGTTTTGTTTATATCCATTGGATCTAAGCTTCATGAGGTGTTAATAGGCTATAATAGGGACCATGGGGAGGAGTTGGATCTTGGCCACCCATGAATCAAGCCCACATAAAGTCCGATCCACTAATCATTATCCATTCCACTAGAGGATTATCATTGATCTACCTCACCAACCCCCATAAGTTAATATGGGCTCCATATATTATTTGTACATTTTCTCCCTGTGTTTAAGATCTCGAATGTCCATCGATTAATTAATTTACTGACCATTAATTAATCAACATCTAACTCCATGAGTAGTACCACTCAACCTTTTCATCATGCCGGACTAAGTCCACCTTCAGGGTTTACATGATGAACCTTATGAGCTCCTCAAGGGGACATCATCATCCTAATATATAGGACACGGTTTCCTCCTATAATCAATGACACGCCATATAAATAATATCATCTCCCAACTTATCGAGCCTATCGATTTAATCTATAAATCTCGCCCATTGGTAAATCAAAGAGATGAATACTAAGTATATGTTCCCGTTATTATATCGGGATTAAGAGCATGTACTAAATAATATCTGAGGTCCGATTCAATTATGTAGTCAGCAATAAATCGAATCACCTCTAAGTCGGTCGTGCTCAATACACACAAAGTGCACTAGTGTGATTCTATGGTCAAGACAAACCAATACCAAATCACACTACAACCATTCCGATGGTTTGTCCAAAGCCATCTCGGTTGTGAGCCTTTACTTATACTTTACAAGGAGCCGATAACATGATCTCCCGTGTGACACCACACACCATGTTATCTACAATGTAATATATTAGACAATATTGCATAACCATAAAAATGCAAACAATGATCATGTGATTCTTATTTCAAAATAAAAATGTTCATACAAAAGATAGACTTTTTAGTATACATCCCTACAATCTACCACTTATACTAAAAGACTATGATATCCTCAAACTACCATACATCTGATTCCCCTTCCCTCCACATGCCTATCAAAGCTCTCGCTAGAAGGGCCTTAGTGAAAAGGGTCTACCAGGTCATCCTTTGATGCAATCTAGGTGACAACAACTTCTACCTCCTTTACGATTTCTCATATCAGGTAGTACTTGTGCTCTATGTGTTTACTAGCCTTATGGGCTCGTGGTTCCTTCGAGTTTGCAACTGCACCATTATTATCACAATAAATTATGATAGTTCTGGGCAAACCAAGAATCACATCCAAGTCCATCAGGAAGTTCCTGAGCCACACAGCTTCTTTGGCTACCTCAGAGGCTGCCACATACTCAGCTTCCATGGTGGAGTTCGCCACGCATTTCTGCTTGACACTTCTCCATACAATGGCTCCACCTCCCAAAGTAAACACAAAACCTGAGGTAGACTTACTGTTATCCCTATCAGATTAGAAGTCGGAATCCGTGTAACCCACAGGGAGTGATTGGTCTGCCTGGTAAACTAGCATATAATCCCTAGTCCTTCTCAGGTACTTAAATATATGCTTTACCGTAGTCCAATGTCTCTGTCCTGGATTACTCTGATATCTACTGACCATGCCCACGATAAAACAGATATCTGGTCTCGTACATAGCATCGCATACATGAGGCTTCCTATTACCGAAGCATAAGGAACTGCCTTCATCTCCTCTATCTCCTCAGATGTTCTAGGACACATCTCCTTAGATAAAGGAATTCCTTGCCTGAAGGGTAGAAAACCCTTCTTTGAGTTCTGCATGCTAAAACGATCCATAATCGTGTCTATGTATGAAGCTTGGGATAAGCAAAACATCCTTTTCCTACAATCCCTTATAACTTTGATCCCAAGGATGTGTCCTACCTCTCCCAAGTCCTTCATATCAAACTGTTTGGATAACCATACCCTTACGTCCGATAACACCTTGATATTGTTGCCAATCAACAAAATATCATCTACGTATAGTACAAGAAATATCACTACATTTCCGTCACATCTCTTGTATACACAAGACTTATCCAGACTTTGAATAAATCCATAAGACTGGATTACCTCATCAAAGTGGATGTTCCAAGACCTCGAAGCTTGCTTCAATCAATAAATGGACCGATTAAGCTTTCATACAAGATGCTTTTTGCTAAGATACTGTATCTTTATCTTGGATTGCCTCGTCATATGTCTAGGGATCATGTTCATGTTCGCCAGGGACCAAATCAGAAGATTCTCCTAAGAACATGAATCTATTAGGCTGTCTCACAACCCTCCCACTATGACGAGGTATCACTTGTGTATCCTCTGTGACACGTGGTGCAGTGACTTGTGGTATATCCTCTTGTACTGGTGGTACTGAAGAAGTGACTTCCCCTTTTAATTCCTCCATAACTATTTTACTCTTGGGCTTATGGTTCATCACATAGTCTTCTTCTAGAAATCTGGCGTTCGTGATAACGATCACCCTCTGATCTCTAGGACTATAAAACAAACCACCCTTCGTTCCTCTAAGATAGCCAACAAACATGCGTACTTCTGTACGAGGTTCCAACTTACCAGCATCTGCCTTCAGCACATGTGTTGGACTCCCCCATATCCGAATATGTCTTAGACTAGGCTTTCGCCTAGTCCACAATTCTGTGGGAGTAGTAGGCACTAATGGAACCAAGTTCAGAATGTATACTGTTGTATCTTGAGCATATCTCTAGAACAAATTCGGCAACTCAGAATAACTCATCATCTATCTAACCATCTCCATAAGAGTCATATTCCTTTGCTCTGCTACACCATTCTGCTGGGGTGTGCCAGGTGTAGACAATTGGGATTGAATCCCATCCTCTGATAAGTAATTTCCTAAACTATCCCAAGAGGTACTCACTACCACGATCAGATTGTAGTGTCATCCATATCTTGAATAATCATCTATGAAAAAGACAAAATAATCAAAACTACCTCTAGCCTGGATAGACATAGGATCACACAAATCAGAATGAACCAATTCCAACACATCTTTGGATCTATACCCCTTGGCCTTGAAAAGGCCTCTTGATCATTTTACCCTCCAAGCAAGATTCGCAGGTTGGGAAATCTTCCACTACTAATGAGCCCAAAGGTCCATCAGCTATCAACCTTTGAATTCTGCTTAGGTTAATATGACCAAGCCTAAGATGCTAAAGATATGTTTGGTTCATCTTCGAAGGTTCTTTTCTCTTATTGGAATTAGAAGATGAGTTATTAACTTCTATTTGCATCGTGGGAGCTTTAGGTTCGAGTGTATACAAATTTCCTATCAATGTACCTGAACATATATTCTCCCTATTCCCTTTTAGAACAACTCTGTCATTAAAAGAAATAGAATATCCATCCATAAACAATTTAGAAACAAAAATTAAATTCTTTATAAATAAAGGTACATAAAGGGAATTTTCCAGAACCAACATTTTATTTTTCTCAAAAGATAAATAAAACATCTCCCACTGCAATAGCCACCACCTTAGTGGCATTGCCCAAGTAAACGGTAATCTCTCCCTCAGCTTGTCATCGGGTTTCCTAGAACCCCTACAAAGTATTGCAGACATGATCAGAGGCTCCCGTATCTACACACCAGGTGCTGGTAGATAACACCGCTAACCATGTTTCAACGACTAAACCAAAGGATATACCTTTGTTCTGTTTTGGATTGGGACAATTCTTCTTCCAATGTCCATCCTGCTTACAAGTGAAGTACTTGCCTTTCGGCTTCTTTACTTCTCCCTGAGATCCTCCCACCACCTTTGCTCCAGCTTATTTCTTCTTCTTCTTGCCTTTCGGCTTAGAAGTAGAAACCTTCTGAGCAACCATGGCCTTAGCCTGAGCAAGCCTTTCTGTCGACTGGAGAATGATATCGACCTGGGTTTCCCCATCGATCTCAGCTCCAAGGACTTCCAGCTCATTCGCGGGCTTAGGAGGATACTCTTCGAAAAGTACATATTTTTACTCCTCAGCAGTTAAGACAATATCTAGATTCTTTTCCAATCAACATAATTTGGGTACAGTAAACTTATTTTCTTTTAGTATCACAATAAGTGGACTGAAAGTCATTTATGAAAATCCTAAGAATCACATAGATCATTACTTTTGATTTCAAAAAATTATTGATTCCTCAAACAATAAAATTTTAAAATAAACCAACACCTCAAAAACCCGAGAATACCGTATGCCACGATTGTGTGGACGTATACGAATTCTACATTTGTAAGAGGAGATTTTACCCATTAATTTTACTATCTTGTCAACCTAACTTTTTGACAAATAAAATTAATAGTTGGTTTCTCTTCAGCCCTACAAATAAAAGCAGTGACTCCGATGGGGAGGATACTTATATTTGTATCTAAGTGTTCACCATTACTTGGTACCAAGGTAATTATCTCGGGTTATGTGCCTTACGATGGGGAAGTACACACACTCCTTAATAATTCCCTATAACCATATTCGACCTTGTGATCCGCAAACAAACCCATCCGATGGGGAGGAAGGCACTCAGAGTCGACGCGCAAGTTTATTTGCATCACATGTCAAATCGTAATGGAGGCCGTGGGAATGAATAAAAATTTCCCTCTCCCACATAGTAATTTGAAATTGAGGAATTTTCCTAGCCTACGACATGCATATCAAACAAAAAGCAATAAATATGAAAAATAAATTATTTTCCAACTATTATGGCTTTTGTCTTCAATATGTCTCCCGTCGCATCGCCATCTCGTCCGCTCCTCCTACGCCATGTACGAGCCATCCGGAGATCCGAGCCGAGACTAAAAACTTATTTTAATTTACATCCATCGATCCTATACTCCACGAGGGAGTGTACATGAAATCTAGATCAAAAGTAAAATAAAATAAAGAGTGGCTAAATAATGCCGTATCTAATTTACAAAAAATCAAATACTAGCCTCGTCAACCCCAAGGATTCAACAAAATAAACATTTACACACATACAATCACATACACCCATATGACCATAATAGTCGAATCTTATGTCTGCAACCAAAGAGTTAAACTACGCATATCCTACTATTATCCGGTACATATAATATATGAAAAGTGCATAAAAATTAACTGAATCCTAAACACACAAAACCGGAAACCTAGGCTCTGATACCAATTGAAGGGTTTTACTTATCGAGTCCGTGAGGGGAAACTTCGCTTCCCACTTTACCTTGGTTGTTTATTCATGGCGATCCCATCGATGTCCCCGGATTAAAAAAATATAATCCTAGACAAAAGGGATTGCCTAAACAATCAAGTCATCGTCGTGCTATTCGTTTAGAGAGGTCACTTGAACAAACTCGTTGTTCAAGCGGCCATCCTCTATTCTACGAGTAGCCGCGGAATAGACGATGTCCAGATCGCTCGTTTTTGTATTTATGATCGGGATACAAGTATTATTTAGCCACATACATAAAGTAAACATCCACACAACACATGCATATAATTGAAAAGCAATAATAAACATAATACAAAAAACACTAATCAAAATAAACAAGATTATACCTCTTGTTATACCTCTTGATCTTCTATTTTATGTCCTTCCTCCTTTTGGACGTCGTGTGGGCGATGATCTTCCAAAAGTCGAAGCTCCTAGATCGCCAATCTTCCTTCCTTATTCACTCGGAACAAAGGAAGATCATAAAACAAAAACTCGTCTTCCCATCTAGAATCGGCCACCAAGTCAATAAACTCGATGTTGCCGCCGGCCAAGGAAGAGAACATGGAGTATGAAAACCGGCCAAAGGAGAATCAAAGAGGGCATGGGCGCAGGCCAACACTTGGAGAAGAGAAAGAAAAACAATCCTCCTCCTTGTTGTCGCCCAAACCCTAAACTAAGCTCTCCTAATTTCCGTCAAAGATGAAGGGAAGAAAAATAGGTTGAGCTCCAACCAAGGTAGTGGGAAGAAGGAAGAGGGGCCGACCAACCTTAGGAAGAAGAAAAAGAATCTATCCTCCACTTGTTGCCGCCCACCAACAACCCTCAAAACCTAACCCTAGCTGCCCAATCCTATTCCTATCCCAACTAGGATTGCTTGCCACTCAAGGGAAGAAACCCTAATGCCATCCATCATAAGCCATAGATGAAAGGGTGAAGCTTGGGCGCCGGCCAAACCAAGGAGAGAAGAAGGAGAAAGGGTTTCGGCCACCTTAGGAAGAAGAAAACTCTTTCCTTAATTGTGTCCACCCAAAACCCTAAGTCTCCCTTGCCCTTGCCGCCCAAAACCCTAGCCCCTTTCCTCTAAATTGTGTCTTGCCGCCCACCCCTAGTCCACTCTTTTATAGAGTTAGGGATAAGCCTTGGTTCAAATCAAAATGAACCAATTCCAACACATCTTTGGATCTATACCCCTTGGCCTTGAAAAGGCCTCTTGATCATTTTACCCTCCAAGCAAGATTCGTAGGTTGGGAAATCTTCCACCACTAATGAACCCAAAGGTCCATCAACTATCAACCTTTGAATTCTGCTTAGGTTAATATGACCAAGCCTAAGATGCTAAAGATATGTTTTGTTCATCTTCGAAGGTTCTTTTCTCTTATTGGAATTAGAAGATGAGTTATTAACTTCTATTTGCATCGTGGGAGCTTTTGGTTCGAGTATATACAAATTTCCTATCAATGTACCTGAACAGATATTCTCCCTATTCCCTTTTATAACAACTCTGTCATTAAAAGAAATAGAATATCCATCAATAAACAATTTAGAAACTAAAATTAAATTCTTTATAAATAAAGGTACATAAAGGGAATTTTCCAGAACCAACGTTTTATTTTTCTCAAAAGATAAATAAAACATCTCCCACTACAATAGCCGCCACCTTAGTGGCATTGCCCAAGTAAACGGTAATCTCTCCCTCAGCTTGTCATCGGGTTTCCTGGAACCCCTACAAAGTATTGCAGACATGATTAAAGGCTCCCGTATCTACACACCAGGTGCTGGTAGATAACACCGCTAACCATGTTTCAACGACTAGACCAAAGGATATACCTTTGTTCTTTTTTGGATTGGGACAGTCCTTCTTCCAATGTCCATCCTGCTTACAAGTGAAGTACTTGCCTTTCGGCTTCTTTACTCCTCCCTGAGATCCTCCCACCACCTTTGCTCCAGCTTATTTCTTCTTCTTCTTGTCTTTCAGCTTAGAAGTAGAAACCTTCTGAGCAACCATGGCCTTAGCCTGAGCAAGCCTTTCTGTCGACTGGAGAATGATATCGACCTGGGTTTCCCCATCGATCTCAGCTCCAAGGACTTCCAGCTCATTCGCGGGCTTAGGAGGATACTCTTCGAAAAGTACATATTTTTACTCCTCAGTAGTTAAGACAATATCTAGATTCTTTTCCAATCAACATAATTTGGGTACAGTAAACTTATTTTCCTTTAGTATCACAATAAGTGGACTGAAAGTCATTTATGAAAATCCTAAGAATCACATAGATCATTACTTTTGATTTCAAAAAATTATTGATTCCTCAAACAATAAAATTTTAAAATAAACCAACACCTCAAAAACCCGAGAATATCGTATGCCACGATAGTGTGGACGTATACGAATTCTACATTTGTAAGAGGAAATTTTACCCATTAATTTTACTATCTTGTCAACCTAACTTTTTGACAAATAAAATTAATAGTTGGTTTCTCTTCATCCCTACAAATAAAAGCAGTGACTCCGATGGGGAGGATACTTATATTTGTATCTAAGTGTTCACCATTACTTGGTACCAAAGTAATTATCTCGGGTTATGTGTCTTACGATGGGGAAGTACACACACTCCTTAATAATTCCCTATAACCATATTCAACCTTATGATCTGCAAACAAACCCATCCGATGGAGAGGAAGGCACTCAAAGTCGACGCGCAAGTTTGTTTGCATCACATGTCAAATCGTAATGGAGGTTGTGGGAATTTATAAAAATTTCCCTCTCCCACTTAGTAATTTGAAATTGAGGAATTTTCCTAGCCTACAACATGCATATCAAACAAAAAGCAATAAATATGAAAAATAAATTATTTTCCAACTATTATGGCTTTTGTCTTCAATATGTCTCCCGTCGCATCGCCATCTCGTCCGCTCCTCCTACGCCATGTACGAGCCATCCGGAGATCCGAGCCGTGACTAAAAACTTATTTTAATTTACTTCCATCGATCCTATACTCTACGAGGGAGTGTACATGAAATCTAGATCAAAAGTAAAATAAAATAAAGAGTGGCTAAATAATGTCGTATCTAATTTACAAAAAATCAAATACTAGCCTCGTCAACCCCGAGGATTCAACAAAATAAACATTTACACACATACAATCACATACACCCATATGGCAATAATAGTCGGATCTTATGCCTGCAACCAAAGAGTTAAACTACGCATATCCTACTATTATCCGGTACATATAATATATGAAAAGTGCATAAAAATTAACTGAATCCTAAACACACAAAATCGGAAACCTTGGCTCTGATACCAATTGAAGGGTTTTGCTTATCGAGTCCGTGAGGGGAAACTTCGCTTCCCACTTTACCTTGGTTGTTTGTTCATGGCGATCCCATCGATGTCCCCAGATTAAAAAAATTTAATCCTAGACAAAAGGGATTGCCCAAACAATCAAGTCATCGTCGTGCTATTCGTTTAGAGAGGTCACTTGAACAAACTCGTTGTTCAAGCGGCCATCCTCTATTCTACGAGTAGCCACGGAATAGACGATATTCAGATCGCTGGTTTTTGTATTTATGATCGGGATCCAAGTATTATTTAGCCACATACATAAAGTAAACAGCCACACAACATATGCATATAATTGAAAAGCAATTATAAACATAATACAAAAAACACTAATCAAAATAAACAAGATTATACCTCTTGTTATACCTCTTGATCTTCTATTGTATGTCCTTCCTCCTTTTGGACGTCGTGTGGCCGACGATCTTCCAAAAGTCGAAGCTCCTAGATGGCCAATCTTCCTTCCTTATTCACTCCGAACAAAGGAAGATCATAAAACAAAAACTCATCTTCCCAACTAGAATCGGCCACCAAGTCAATAAACTTGATGTTGCCGCCAGCCAAGGAAGAGAACATAAAGTATGGAAACCGGCCAAAGAAGAATCAAAGAGGGCATGGGCGCAGGCCAACACTTGGAGAAGAGAAAGAAAAACAATCCTCCTCCTTATTGCCGCCCAAACCCTAAACTAAGCTCTCCTAATTTCCGTCCAAGATGAAGGGAAGAAAAATAGGTTGAGCTCCAACCAAGGTAGTGGGAAGAAGGAAGAGGGGCCGACCAACCTTAGGAAGAAGAAGAAGAATCTCTCCTCCACTTGTTGCCGCCCACCAACAACCCTCAAAACCTAACCCTAGCCGCCCAATCCTATTCCTATCCCAACTAGGATTGCTTGCCACTCAAGGGAAGCAACCCTAATGCTATCCATCATAAGCCATAGATGAAAGGGTGAAGCTTGGGCGCCAGCCAAACTAAGGAGAGAAGAAGGAGAAAGGGTTTCGGCCACCTTAGGAAGAAGAAGAAGAAGAAAACTCTTTCCTTAATTGTGGCCACCCAAAACCCTAAGTCTCCCTTGCCCTTGCCGCCCAAAACCCTAGCCCCTTTCCTCTAAATTGTGTCTTGCCGCCCACCCCTAGTCCACCCTTTTATAGAGTTAGAGATAAGCCTTGGTTCAATCTCCACCATTGGTTCTAAGGATTTAATCTCAACCGTTGGATCTAGAGATTTAATCTAAACCGTCGGATCTTAGAGATTTAATCTCTAGCTTTTGATCTAGAGTTTTGTTTCTATCCATTGGATCTAAGCTTCATGAGGTGTCAATAGGCTACAATAAGGACCATGAGGAGGAGTTGGATCTTTGCCACCCATGGATCAAGCCCATATAAAGTCCGATCCACTAATCATTATCCATTCCACCAGAGGATTATCATTGATCTACCTCACCAACCCCCATAAGTTAATATGGCCTCCATATATTATTTGTAAATTTTCTCCTCATGTTTAAGATCTCGAATGTCCGTCGATTAATTAATTTACTGACCATTAATTAATCAACATCTAACTCCATGAGTAGTACCACTCAACCTTTTCATCATGCCATACCAAATCCACCTGCAGGGTTTACATCATGAACCTTATGAGCTCCTCAAGGGGACATCATCAACCTAATATATAGGACACGGTTTCCTCCTATAATCACCGACACACCATATAAATAATATCATCTCCCAACTTATCGAGCCTATCGATTTAATCTATAAATCTCGCTCATTGGTAAATCAAAGAGATGAATACTAAGTATATGTGCCCATTATTATATCGGGATTAAGAGTATGTACTAAATAATATATGAGGTCCGATTCAATTATGTAGTCAGCAATAAATCGAATCACCTCTAAGTCGGTCCTGCTCAATACACACAAAGTGCACTAGTGTGATTCTATGGTCAAGACAAACCAATACCAAATCACACTACAACCATTCCGATGGTTTGTCCAAAGCCATCTCGATTGTGAGCCTTTATTTATACTTTACAAGGAGCCGATAACATGATCTCCCGTGTGACACCACACACCATGTTATCTACAATGTAATTTATTAGACAATATTGCATAACCATAAAAATGCAAATAATGATCATGTGATTCTTATTTCAAAATAAAGATGTTCACACGAAAGATAAACTTTTCAGTATACATCCCTACATTCACCGCCTCGATCCGATCGAAGTATTTTAATACTCTTGTTATGTTGTTTCTCTACTTCATTTCTGAACCTTTCAAAGGCTTCAGACTTGTGTTTCATCAAGAACATATACCCAAACCATGAGTGATCATCCGTGAAGGTAATGAAGTAGCTATAGCCTCCCAAAGCTTGTGTTGACATAGGTCCACATACATCAGTATGTATTAGACCTAGCAACTCTCCCACTCATTAACCTTTTCCTGTAAAAGGTAACTTAGTCATCTTGCCTTTTAAGCATGATTCACATGTATCGTATGAATCCAATTCAAATGATTCCAAAATTCCACATCAGTGTAATTCGGACATCCATTTTTTGCTTACATGGCCAAGACGATAATGCCACATGTAGGAATCGAATTGATTATCCTTTCGAGCATGCTTGTTGCTCGCTTCGATATTGAAAATGTCACTGGATACGTCCAACATATAAATACCATTACTTAAAGTTCCAACCCCATAAAGAATTCCATTCAAAGTTATGTAACAACAATTGTTACTAAAAGTTAAATGGTACCCATTTCTATTTAAACAAGAAATAGAAATGATGTTCTTTATCATCGAAGGAACATAAAAGCAATTGTCGATTCTAAGACAAGTCTGTAGGGAGTCTTCAACAAATGCGTTAGATGGCGAGTGTAGCAACCTTTGCTCCATTCCCAACACGTAAATTTGACTCTCCCTTGACGAGTCTTCTTCTATTCCTTAGCCCATGTATGTCATTACATATATGTGAGCCACACCCAGTATCCAATACCCAAGTGTCTGAGGAAATAGAATGACAATCAATAACGAAGATATTTGAAGAAGATGGGGCATCTGATGCCTTATTCTTCTTTACAGACTCAAGATAAATCTTGCAGTTTCTTTGCCAATGGCCCTCCTTGCCACAATGATGGCAAGTGCCCTTTTGTGTTGGTTCTGCCTTCTTAGCCTTTTTCTTCCCCTTCTATTGTTCCTTTGACTTCCTCTTAGAACCTTTCTTCGAGGAATCAACTAATAGCATCGTCCCCTGCTCATGCTTCACAGAAGGCTCCACAGTCTTCAACATGTTGAGCAGTACCACAAATGAACCTTCTTGCATCTCAGAGGTAAAGAGGAGCTTAGAGACTTCAAACCTTTCGAATTTCACTTGCTCATCAACCAACTCATAAAGATGAAAGATTATGGTATGAGCATCTATATGCTCATGCTGCTTCCGCAGCTCAGGTATCATCACGGCTAACATGATGTAACTCGCCATTTCAGAATCAATCATAAGTTTCTGATAGGCCAACAATTGGTCCAGAGTTGCATTGTCACTAGGACGAGCGGGAAGAGGCGCTTCGAGGACATTCACAAGCTTTTCAATCTTGAGAACAATTCTCAGGTTGAATCCAAAAGCCAGTCCAAGAAGTTTGACCCAGTCAATTTATTTGAATTCAAAATAATGCACAAATTCAAAGACATCATGATCAAGCGATTAATCTAGAAATACAAAACGAGCATATATTAGAAAGATGATTTAAAATGCATCCACATACATTTACAAAATTCCATTCATTTTTCGAATTCAAAAACCCTCAAAATCAATTCGGGAGATCGTAGGTCAATCTCCAAATGGGCTGATATCTAATATAGATAAGAACAACCTTGGAGTGAGTCCAACAAGCCATTCTTAGCTATGATGGTTGGTATCAAGTATACCGATTACATATCACGTATATGTAACTATCACAATGTGCTATCAACTAATTGAATGTTTACACATACATTGGGTTGTTAACACATTAACAAGTATGCATTATATGCATAGCAGCCAACTTCACCTCTCTTTACATCGACCTTGGAGTGAGTCCAACAAATCGATGCTCCAAGTTAGAGCCGACCCATTAATCGCGAAATAGTTTTAATATGGTTAGAGTACATTCAACCAATTAGCCAGGCTTGGAGTGAGTCCAACAACCTAAACTAATGATTGACCTCTGACTCTTACCATATTAGAGTTAAACTATTCCAATGATTTGAACATGTTCAGGTTCGAGTTGGGCTTGGAGTGAGTCCAACAGCCCAAACAAGAAACAGAACTCTGGTTCTAATCATATTAATGGAAGGTGTAGGCTTTAATATTGTATAAGGGTTTTAAAGTCTCATCCTCTTTGCCTGCAAATAACTATTATCTACATGACATGACATACATCTACATGTCACGACATGCATGACATATTGATATGCATCTAATGCAATTACATGACATACAATTATGACATGTACTTAATTTCTTTATATGTGATAACTATTTATGGAAATAAAATATGTTTAAGATTTGATTCCCAAAATTAAATCATGATTAAATTAGGAAACAAATTTCCAAATCTAATCACATATTTTATTTATGGAAGGTCTCAATTAAAGAAAGTCAAATTTAATTTAGTAAACAAGTTTCCTAAATTGTTAAAACAATTTATGGAAATCAAATATATTTTAGATTTGATTTCCCAAATCAAATCATAATTAAATTAGAAAATAAATTTTTAAATCTAATCAAATATTTTATTTATGGAAAGTGTTAATTTCCATAAATACTTCTAACTTTCCAAAAGTAGAAGATTTCCATAAATACTTCTAGACTTTCCAAAATTAGAAAATTTCTATAAATACTTCTAAACTAACAAAAGTAGAAATTTTCCATAAATACAATTACGATTATCGCAAAACAATTTTACAATTATGTCGAAACACAACTTGGGCTCTGATACTACTGTTGGGTTTCCGACACCGCGGCGAGTGTGTGTTCGAACATGTTTAGTAAACATGTGCGCAGCGGAAGAAATAAAAGGCAATAAATCTAATTTATTACACCACACACACCACATGCATGCAGAGTACAACATGTGTAGACATAATCGTAGTTTCAAATTTTGCAATAAAAGAAAATTACTCTATGTATACCTGACGTATCACGTGTAGCGGGAAAGGCATCAACCGGAGCGACTCTCGCTAGAATCACCTCTATCCGTATCCACGCAGAGTATCATCGGGATGACTTCACAAAGACATGAGCCTCGTCTTCGTACGAGTCACTAGCCTCGTGTCGAAGATGATTTGATCGAGAGAAGATCACAATCCGAATCAAAATTCGGATTTGAAAATGAGTCCCCAAAACTCGCTTCTCCGGAGAGGTATTCGTCAACCATTTGATGAATCCTTCGTCCTCCACCTATGAGGATTACCGAATATCGAATCCCCGATAAAGTAGTCGCTGTCGGAGCTCAAAACGTCGTCCAAACGATGCTCCGACACGTAAGTAAACAAGCTGTCCAGAAAATTAGACAGCTTGGTGGAGGATGTTGCGCCGGCCAAAGAGGATGGCCGGTCAACTCTTGGTCGCCAGAACCAAGGTGATTCACCGGAGGGTCACCGGAGGGTCACCAGAGGGTCACCGGAGGATGGCCGGCGGCAGCTTGGATGCCGGCAGCAGCTGGGACAGCGGCACAAAAGTTGGGTGGCAAGGAGAGCTTAGGCAGCGACAAGGAGAAGAGAGGGAGAGGGTTGGCCGGCTAGGTTTTCCAACACTCAAAGTTCTCTACGAAAAACCCTTTAAGCCTTGTTTTAATAGAGAACACATTCTCCTAACGGTTGTTGATTCATAACCAAAACCCATTAACCCACTCCAATAACTTAAGTTAAAATAAACCGAACCGAGTTGGTCTATTTTAAGTTAAAACGAACCGAACCAACTTTGGTTCATTCATTTAAAACAAACCAAACCCCTTTGGTTTATTCTTCACCATTGGATTAGAACCAAACAAATTTGGTTCATCCATCATGTCTTCATAAGACACGACCCATCCACACTTCCATTGCGACTGAAACGATTTCATGCTCGATCCTTGTTTGGTCCAACCAAACCTAGTTTCTCTCGGTCTGAGAATCTCATTCTCAAGCTCATTTTAAATCCTTTGGATTACGCTCGTTGTGCGTGTGACCAAATAGCTTCTCGATTTATGTTGACCGTCTATAATTAACCATCAATTATAGAACGATCATGAGTGGCACCTAGTAGTACATCATGATCGCCAATTAACCGAAAAGATCAACGATTGATCTAGAACTATTTCTGAAACCCTTCAACAGCTACAATGAATCGTGCCCCATTCCCTTCACACACCTTATACCCGCTTGGTTCAGAACATGGTCTTTAGTGTCAGTCCCACTAGGTTGACTACGTTACACCTAGCCCAAGTATCATTTCCTCATCCTATGGATTCTTGTTACTACACATGTATCCAAGAGTACCGTACTCTAAACATGTAATGCTTTGGCCAAAGACTTTAGTAACAATCCGACGAGAGGCCATGGGTATACATCTCCTCACAAGGAGTGGTGAATCCTTTATAGGCTATTCAAACACCTTCGATCACTTCGACTTATACCCAATCATCCTGGGTCCACATATCCTGAGAGATGCTTGCTTAAGATGTCAAAGCATAAGTCTTCATCACCAAGATGACTTGAATACCGCAAGTCAAAGGAACATCGCACTTAAGCTACAGTAAGAACTTCATTGCCATATCTATATATGTAGAGAATCGTATGAAGTTTTACAGCTGGTCACTCCAATGAACTAGTTACCATAACTAGCATCAACGATTAACTCCGGACATCACAATGTCTCCAGCCAGTGAGAATCAGCTGATTGGATACACCAAGGAGTATACCTCATGCTAGTCCGACAGAATTGATGGTGTCCAAATCCATCAATTCATCGACTAGGTATAATTCAAATACATTACAATTACACATGTATAGATACTCACTAGTTGTGATCCAATCACAAATTCTCTCATGCTGTGAATCGTATTGCGGACATTTAGTAAATGAGTTTATGATCCAATCAAATACATGAAAACATGTATACTCAAATAGTGAATCTTCATTTATCAAATAAATGGTACAACCATAAGGCGATTGCCTTAGGACACCTCTCATATACTTCTAACAAAATCTTCTTAGGGGATACTCATTCCATGGTAAGTTAAGTCATCATCCTATAGCTTTCCTAAGGTCTCCGGATCTTAGGCACTTACCTACCCAAAGTGAGGGTCGTTCCCTAGATTTAGCATAAAGTCTCAAAAGCGTGCTCGGTATTGAGAGAAATTGGTAGGTGTTTCCCTAGTAACCTAACTCGGTCTCAAAGGGGCACTTAACCATTTCCACCCACGACAACTATTTTTTATCCCTCATAATTTTTTTTCTTTCTTTTCTTTTTCATTTCTCTCTTTTATTTTTTTCGGCTCACTAGGATTTTGATTTTTCCAAATGGGCTTACACGATCTGAGCATCTCCAGTAACTGAAATGCTAAACTTAGGGTCACTTGTGGATTCCAAAGTACTAGACTACTGAGATAAATCATAACTAGGTATATACTAGACTTTCTCTTTCAGAAAGTTCATCATTTGTATGTGTAAAATAAAAGCTAACCAGTGTAAGTCTAGAACATTCATTCACAGCAAATAGAATAAAATACCATGAGGTAAATGAAGTTAAGCTACCCATGGAAACAACTCATGAAGAAAACTTCTAAAAATACTACTGAGGCAGCTTATAGCAAAAACTAAGTGCTGAAAGAAATTGAACAACCTATGCATGAACAAATGAATGCTAACTAAAATGCAAACATCAGGAAAGAAACTACTTCTAGAAACAAAATAAAACAAAACTTGAGGAGGTCCCCCCCCAGACTTAAATGAAAGCATACCTCAAATATGGTAGACGAGGTGGAAAGTCTGGAAGTCTCGGCATCTCGGGATCTTGGGAGAACCTACTGCTAAGCTGCTGATGCCACATGTACATGTGGTTGATATGAGAGATGGTGGATGCAGCGGCTGCTCTGTGCTCCTCCTCCCTAGCCCACTGCACCTGCTGGGCTCGCATGTGTTGCTGCACCTCCTAGAAGTAGGTATGGGCCTCGTCGTAGAACTCCTTGACCCGCTGGAAGTGCGCCCGGAAGCCCTGAAACTCTGTCTACATGTAGGCGCTCTGCTCCTCCCATCATTGCCTCTGCGTCTACTGCTCGCCATATATATCGTCGAGGCATGATCAGAACTCTAAAAAATCATAGACAGATGTACCTGCATCTTGCTCAAAAGTAGAAAAAGGTGGTGGTACAGGTGCAGGCTCATGTCGACGTGGACTAGGTGGGCTCCTATACTTGTGCGAATTGGAGGAGAGTGATGAATAGGGGTGAAACGCATGGTGTGGCGCCCTTCATCCCTTGCGCAACATGGCCATGTGAAAACACACGGCTAGGCCATGTGCGCCACTGGAATGTGGGTCATGGCCATGTGAAACCACACGACATGGCTGTGTGCCCCCTATTTCTCTCTTGAAGTGCACTACGGTCCGAATTCTCCCACACGCGTCGCCGTGTAGGCTCAAAATGATTTTTGTTTCTACCTAGAAAGTTCTTTCCAACCCTAAACTACTTGCAAAGATGTTAATGGACACAAATTAAAGTCTAAACTATACAGATGAATGCAGAAAGATTAAGAACGTATAAAATTTAACTTGGGTTGCCTCCCAAGAAGCGCTTTGTTTAAGGTCTTTTTGCTCGACCTTATTCCTACGTTTCATTCGATGTGTTTGAATCTTGCTCATGGGGGAGCAAGATATTTGCTCACCTTAGGCCTCTTGCCTTGTTGGCCCCCATCGCTATATCCCTTAAATCTTGCTCGTGGAGGGGCTAGATACTTTCTCACATTTCGCTTCCTGCATTTTGGTCATCCATCGCTATATCTTTTAAATCTTGCTTGTGGAGGGGAAAGATACTTGGCCTCTGCTTTCCTTGGCACAAGGTTGAACAAGCTTAGCCTCAACAAATCATCAAGAGTTTGATCATAATATTCTGTTTCATCCACATGCTGTGAATAATGTAACTCAGCACAAATATCCTCACCAAAAGATTGATCAGCCGATTCTATTATGTCAAATGAAATTTTATCATTACAAATCACTAAATGGGCTTCATTATTGGTAGCTAAAGTTTCTGTGAGGGTTAAGGTAGGCTCTTCTAGACCCTTGAGGTTAGGAGGTGTTTTGATTGAAGTAATGTACTCCTCGATTAAAGTATCGATTATATAATCCTCAAGTTCTTCTTCCAGTGGTGATTGAATGGATTGCCCTTCTTCACATTTTATGTCATCTACGCCCTCCTCATCCATTTGCTCAAAGTGAGTCTCTGCCATATTAGGGGTAATCCAGTCATCAAAGTCACCTTCTAGTCGTTTAGTTTCTTCTCTTGCTAGATCTCATTTCATAATCTCCGCAAATTGTCGACTATGCTCCTTGCATTCCCTAGTAAATTTATCTAGCGGGGCTTCTAAGTGGGGACTTGGTTCTGGATAAAATTCACATGGCGATTCATAACACTCGTTCTCACTTGGGAAGCAATATTGAGTCTGTCTGTGAATGTCGTCGTCGGAATTCATTGTTCGCCGCTTGTTGTGTTTGAATGAAATCTTCCATCATTTGCTCAAGTTAGGATTTAGGCGGACAGTATTGAGGGTTTAAGTAGCCAGGGTCATAACTATATAAATAGAAATCATCTTGTGGCCACTGGTTGTAATTGTAGCTGACATCTTCTTGTTCAAATTGTGAAGGTTCAAATATATCAGGACAATCGTTTATGGTATGCCATGTTTCACCACAATGCTCACAATAAATGTTACCAAAACTCACAGCATTAACTTGGTCATAATCATGAGTAAAAGCATGCATCATTATACATAAGAAATTATAGGTAAGGAAAGGAATAGAAGTGGCTTGGCAAGAGTCTACTTTTTTTTTATGTATATATTAGATTGAAGCACTAAAAAAACTAAAAACTGAAAGAAAGATAGATGTAATTAATCAAAACTAAAAATTGAATAGAAAATAAATAAAATAAAACAAGAAAATAAATCTAGTCTATGTCCGATCCAACTGTCCACTTTCAATTCGATATCGAATATATTAGTCCCCGACAACGGCGCCAAAAACTTGATGCATGCGAACGCTGTTAGTAATATATGAGAGATGTCCTAAGGCAATCGCCTTATGTATGAACCATTTATATGATAAATGAAGATTCACTATTTGAGTATACATGTTTAATGTATTTGATTGGATCTTAAACTCATTTACTGAATGTCCACGATACGATTCACGGCATGAGAGAATTTGTGATTGGATCACAACTAGTGAGTATCTCTACATGTGTAATTGTGATGTATCGGAATTATCCTAGTCGATGAATTGATGGATTTGGACACCATCAATTCTCGAGACTAGCACAGTATACTCCTTGGTGTATCCAAGCGGTGATTCTCAACGGTGGAGACATAGTGATGTCGGAGTTGATCGTGGATGCTAGTTATGGTAACTAGTTCATTGGAGTGACGGTAGTAAGACTTCATATGGTTCTCTGCATATATAGATATGTCAATGAAGTTCTTCTGTGGCTTAAGTGCGATGTTCCTTTGACTTGGTATTCAAGTCATCTTGATCATGGAGACTTATGCTTTGACATCTTAAGCAAACATCTCTAAGGAGATGTGGACCGGGATGATTGGGTATAAGTCGAAGTGATCGAAGGTGTTTGAATAGCCTATAAAGGATTCACCACTCCTTGCGAGGAGATGTATACCCATGGCCTCTCGTCGGATTGTTACTAAAGTCTTTGGCCAAAGCAATACATGTTTAGAGTAAGGTACTCTTCGATACATGTGGAGTAACTAGAATCCGTAGGACGAGGAAATGATACTTGGGCTAGGTGTGACGTAGTCAGCCTAGTGGGGACTGACACAATAGACCATGTCCTGAACCAAGTGGGTATAAGATGAGTGAAGGGAATGGGGCACGATTCATTCAAGCTCAAGGGTTTCAGAAATAGTTCTGGATCAACCGTTGATCTTTTCGGTTAATTGGGGATCATGATGTACTACTAGGTGCCACTCATGATCGTTCTATAATTAAAGGTTAATTATAGACGGCCAACATAAACCGAGAACCTATTTGGTCACACGCACAACGAGTGTAATCCAAAGGATTTAAAACGAGCTTGAGAATGGGATTCTCAGACCGAGAGAAACTATGTTTGGTTGGACAAAACATAAAGCGAGCATGAAATTGTTTCAGTCGCAATGGAAGCGTGGATGGGCCATGTCTTATGAAGACATAATGGATGGACCAAAATGGTTTGGTTCTAATCCAATGGATGAGAATAAACCAAAGGGTTTGGTTTATATTAAACGAATGAACCAAAGGTTGGTTCGGTTCGTTTTAACTTAAAATACACCATCATGGTTTGGTTTATTTTAACTTATCTTAATGGAGCGGGTTAACGGGCTTTATGGATATGATCCATTAACCATTAAGAGAATTAGTTCTCTATAAAAGTGGGCTCAAGGGATTGTTAAACCCTAACTAATCCAATCATCCAAACCCTAGCCCAACACAAAGTTGCCGCCCGACTTGTGTTGCCGCCCGTGACCACTCCTCAACCGCGTCCAGAAGCGGCTTCCTTCCTCCTCGCCCGGCGCTGGATCCTCCTTAGGTTTGGCATCAAGGTAAGCACTTGGCTTCCTTTGTTGGCGGCGCCTATCTCCTCCACCAAGCTGTCCAGTTTTCTGGACAGCTTCTTCTCTCTCGTCGGGCGTCGTTTGGGCGGCGGTTAGTGCTCCGACAGCGGCTAACATACCGATTTGATCTCCGGTAATCCTCTGAGGTGGAGGGCGAAGGATTCGTCAATCGGTTGGCGAATACCTCTCGGAGAAGCAAGTCTTGAGGACTTGTTTTAGGATCGAATTTGGATTCGGATCGTGATCATCTCTCGATCACGTCGTCTTCAACACGAGGCTAGTAACCCGTACGAAGACGAAGCTCGTGACTTAGCGAAGTCATCCCGAGGAGCTCGGCGTGGATACGGATAGAGACGATTCCTACGAGGATCGTTCCGGTTGATGCCGTTCCCGCTACACGTCATACGGAAGGTATAACGTAGTTTAATTTCTTTTATTGCAATTTTAATTTACGGTTATGTCTACACTTGTTGTAATAGCATGCGTGTGTTGTGTGTGTTGTAATAAATAGGAGTATTTATTATTTTTATTGCTTCCGCTGTGCTCATGTTTACGAAACATGATCGAACACACACCTGCCCAGCGGTCGAAACCCAACATATCGAGCCCAGGTTGTGTTTCGACATAATCGTAAAATGGTTTTGCGATAGTCATAATGTATTTCTGGAAATTTTCTAATTTTAGAAATTTAGAAGTATTTATGGAAATTTTTCAATTTTGGAAAGTCTAGAAGTATTTATGGAAATCTTCCACTTTTGGAAAGTTGGAAGTATTTATGGAAATTGATATTTTCCATAAATAAAATATTTAATTAGATTCTGGAAATTTGTTTCCTAATTTAATCATGATTTGATTTGGGAAATCAAATCTTAAAATATTTTATTTCCATAAGTAGTTTTAATGATTTAGGAAATTGGTTTCCTAAATAGATTTTCCTTAATCAAATAATTCCATGAATAAAATATGTGATTAGATTTGGAAATTTGTTTCCTAATTTAATTATGATTTGATTTGGAGAATCAAATCTTAAACATATTTTATTTCCATAAATAGTTATGACATATAAGGAAATTATATACATGACATAATTGTATGCCATGTAATTGCATTAGATGCATAACATTATGTCATGTGCGTCGTGACATGTAGATGTATGCCATGTATGCCATGCCATGTAGATAATAGTTATTTGCATGCAAAGAGGATGAGACATAAAAACCCTTAATCAATATTAAAGCCTACACCTTCCATTAATATGGTTAGAACCCGAGTTACAGTTTCTTGTTTGGGTTGTTGGACTCTCTCTCAAGCAGGCTCGAAAATATGTTCAAACCATGGAATAGTTTAATACTAATATGGTAAGAGTCGAGGTCAATCGTTAGCTTTGGTTGTTGGACTCTCTCCAAGCTGGGCTAATTGGTTGAATGCGCTCTAACCATATTAAAACTATTCTGATTAATGGGTTGGCTTTAACATCGGCTTGTTGGACTCTCTCAAGGTCGATGTAAAGGGAGGTGAAGTTGGGTGCTATGCATATGATGCATACTTGTTAATGTGTTAACAACCCGATGTATGTGTGAACATTCAATTAGTTGATAGCACATTGTGATAGTTGCATATCGTGATATGCAATCGGTATAGATGATACCTACCATCGTAGTTATGAATGGCTTGTTGGACTCTCTCGAGGTTGTTCATAACTATGATGGATATCGACCCATTCGGAGATGGACCTACGATCTCGAAGTGATTTTGGGGTTTTGAAATTCGAAAAATGAATGGGATTTATAAATGTATATTGATGCATTTTAAAATCATCTTTTCTCATATATGCTCGTTTGTATTTCTAAGTTAATATATTGATCATGATGTGTTTGAATTTGCGTTCCATTTTGGATTCAAATAAATTGGTAGGTAGAACTTCTTGGGTGGCTTAGAAACTTGAGAATTGTTCTCAAGGTTGAAAAGCTTGCAATTGACCTCGAAGCGCCTCTTCCCGACCGTCATAGTGATCATGCAACTCTGGACCAATTGTTGGCCTATCAGAAACATGTGAGTGATTCTGAACAAATGAGTTGCATCATGCTAGCCATGATGGAACCCAAGCTACGAAAGCAGCATGAGCATATGGATGCTCGTATCATAATCCTTCATCTTTGTGAGTTGGTTGATGAGCAAGTGAGATTCGAAAGGTTCGAAGTCTCAAAGCTCCTCTTCACCTCTGAGATGCTAGGAGGTTCATCTGTGGTACTGCTCAATATCAAGACTGTGGAGTCTTACGAGAAGCATGAGCGAGGGCAGTCTTTGTTAGTTGATTCCTCGAAGAAAGGTTCTAAGAGGAAGTCAAAGGAACAGCAGAAGGGAAAGAAGAGAAAGGCTAAGAAGGTAGAACTAGCACAAAAGGAAACTTGCCATCATTATGGCAAGGAGAGCCATTTGTGAAGAAAGTGTAAGATTTATCTTGAGTTCGTGAAGAAGGATAAGGCATCGGATGCCCCATCTTCTTCAGAAATCTTCTTTATTGATTGTCATTCTATTTCCTCAGACACTTGGGTATTTGATACTGGGTGTGGCTCACATATATGTAATTCCATACATGGGCTAAGGAATAGAAGAAGACTCGTCAAGGGGGAGAGTCAAATTTACGTGTTGGGAATGGAGCAACGGTTGCTGCACTCGCCATCGGAACGTATTTGTTGGAACTCCCTGTAGGACTTGTCTTAGAACTGGACAATTGCTTGTATGTTCCTTCGTTGATAAAGAACATCATTTCTATTTCTTGTCTAAATAGAAATGGTTTCCATTTGACTTTTAGTAACAATTGTTGTTACATAACTTTGAATGGGGTTCTTTATGGGACTGGAACTTTAAGCAATAGTGTATATACGTTGGACGTATCCAGTGACATTTGCAATATCGAAGCGAGCAAAAAGCGTGCTCGAAAGGATAATCAAATAGACTCCTACATGTGGCATTGTCATCTTGGCCATGTAAGCAAGAAACGCATGTCCGAATTACACCGATGTGGAATTCTGGAATCGTTTGAATTGGATTCATACGATACATGCGAATCATGCTTAAAAGGCAAGATGACTAAGTTACCTTTTACGGGAAAAGGTGAACGAGTGGGAGAGTTGCTAGGCCTAATACATAGTGATGTATATGGACCTATGTCAACTCAATCTTTAGGAGGCTATAGCTACTTCATTACCTTCACCGATGATCACTCACGGTTTGGGTATGTGTTCTTGATGAAACACAAGTATGAAGCCTTTGAAAGGTTCAAAGAATTCAGAAATGAAGTAGAGAAACAACATGACAAAAGTATTAAAATACTTCGATCGGATCGAGGTGGTGAATACTTAAGTCAAGAGTTTCTTGATTATCTAAGAGACAATGGCATATTGTCTCAATGGACTCCGCCCTATACACCACAGCATAATGGTGTATCTGAGAGGCGTAACCGGACCTTGTTGGACATGGTCAGGTCAATGATGAATCATGCAACTCTTCCCAAGTCCTTTTGGGGTTATGCACTTCAGACAGTTGTTTACTTGTTAAACAGAATGCCTACCAAGGTAGTCTCAACTACTCCATATGAGATATGGAATAGTAAGAAACCTCATGTATCTTACTTGAAGATATGGGGTTGTCCTGCTTATGTGAAGCGGACTGTATCAGACAAACTGGATGCTAAGTCCGATAAATGTCTATTTATTGGATACCCTAAGGAAACAAGGGGTTACCAATTCTATCATCCTGTGGAACAAAAGGTGTTTGTTTCAAGGCATCTTTGTGTTTCTAGAGAAAGAGTTTCTCTTGCAAGAAAAGCGATGGGAGTGTCGTCGAGCTTGAGGAGGCTCGAGAGACTCAAATAGACATTAATGAGATATATGGTGAAGCACAACAGCCGACAACTCATAGTGATGAGCAATCGGCTGGACCTATTGTAACACCACATCTTCAGTAGATCCGTAGAACACGCAACATTCACCCGAGATATGGATTTCGTAAGTGAATCGAACGACGTGTTACTCATTGATGATGAGAGCCTACAGTTATGAAGAAGTCTTGAAGGGATAAGTGGCTTGGTGCCATGAAGTCGGAAATGGATTCCATGTACGAAAACCAAGTTTGGAACTTGGTTGACCCACCTGAAGGCATAAAGCCTATAGGGTGCAAGTGGGTTTTCAAGAAGAAAACCGACATGGATGGTAATGTGATTACCTATAAGGCTAGATTGGTGGCGAAAGGATATCGTCAAAAGCAAGGTGTTGATTATGACGAAACCTATTCGCCTGTAGCTATGCTTAAATCCATTCGGATGCTCCTGGCCATATCGGCTCATTATGATTATGAGATATGGCAGATGGATGTGAAAACAGCTTTCCTTAATGGAAACCTGCTCGAGGACGTGTATATGATACAGCCTGAGGGTTTCACATCGGTTGATAAAACCAAGGTATGCAAATTGCGACGATCCATTTATGGATTGAAGCAAGCATCCAGGAGCTGGAATATCCGTTTTGATGAGACGATCAAAAGGTTTGATTTCTCACAAAATCCAGACGAACCTTGTGTGTACAAGAAGGTTAGTGGGAGTGCAGTCGTGTTCCTAGTATTGTATGTCGATGACATATTACTTATAGGAAACGATGTGTCCATCTTACTGATCGATTAAGGTTTGGTTATCCAAGACATTCTCCATGAAAGACACGGGAGAAGCAACCTACATCCTTGGGATTAAGATCTATAGAGATAGATCAAAAGCGGTTGCTTGGTCTTTCGCATCTACATTTTAGAAAAGCAAAGAGGTTTAGCATGTCGGAATCCAAGAAAGGTTATCGCCCATCGGGCATGGGGTACACCTTCAAGTCTATGTGTCCGCACGTAAGGCGAGAGGATTTGCATGAGTAAGATTCCCTATGCATCCGCAATAGGATCTATCATGTATGCTATGTTATGTACGAGGCCCGATGTATCGTATGCTCGAGTGTCACGAGCAGATACCCGTCCGATCCAGGAATGGATCATTGGGCGGCTCTTAAGACGATCCTTAAGTACTTGAGAAGAACTAAGGATGTGTTCCTAATATATGGAGAAGGGTACATGGTGATACGTGGGTATATGGATGCCAGCTCCAGACAGACAAGGATGATTCCATGTCTCAGTCTGGGTATGTATTCACCTAGAATGGAGGCGCAATAAGTTGGAAAGGTTCCAAGCTTGACACTATAGCGGATTCTCGCCACTAAGGCGAATACGCTGTGCCTTGAAGCAAAGAAGGAAGCGGTTTGGATCAAGCATCTATGAACTTGATGTGGTCTCATCAATGATCCAAACATGTGCTTCGCCGCTATCATCTTATCAGAGAGATCATAAGTAGGAACGAAATACAAATCGAGAAAATTCCCACTGAAAGGAACTTAGCGGATCCTTTGACTAAAGCATTACCTCAAAGTAAGTTTGAGGGTCATGTTGGTGCTTATGGTATTGGATACCGTAGCGATTGGCATTAGGCCAAGTGGGAGTCTGTTAGTAATATATGAGAGATGTCCTAAGGCAATCGCCTTATGTATGAACCATTTATATGATAAATGAAGATTCACTATTTGAGTATACATGTTTAATGTATTTGATTGGATCTTAAACTCATTTACTTAATGTCCACGATACGATTCACAGCATGAGAGAATTTGTGATTGGATCACAACTAGTGAGTATCTCTACATGTGTAATTGTGATGTATCGGAATTATCCCTAGTCGATGAATTGATGGATCTGGACACTATCAATTCTCACGAGACTAGCACGAGGTATACTCCTTGGTGTATCCAAGCAGCTGATTCTCACTGGCTGGAGACATAGTGATGTCCGGAGTTAATCGTGGATGCTAGTTATGGTAACTAGTTCATTGGAGTGACCATCCTTAAGACTTCATATGGTTCTCTGCATATATAGATATGTCAATGAAGTTCTTACTGTGGCTTAAGTGCGATGTTCCTTTGACTTGCGGTATTCAAGTCATCTTGATCATGGAGACTTATGCCTTGACATCTTAAGCAAACATCTCTAAGGAGATGTGGACCCGGGATGATTGGGTATAAGTCGAAGTGATCGAAGGTGTTTGAATAGCCTATAAAGGATTCACCACTCCTTGCGAGGAGATGTATACCCATGGCCTCTCGTCGGATTGTTACTAAAGTCTTTGGCCAAAGCAATACATGTTTAGAGTAAGGTACTCTTCGATACATGTGGAGTAACTAGAATCCGTAGGACGAGGAAATGATACTTGGGCTAGGTGTGGCGTAGTCGACTAGTGAGGGGACCGACACAATAGACCATGTCCTGAACCAAGTGGGTATAAGATGAGTGAAGGGAATGGGGCACGATTCATTCAAGCTCAAGGGTTTCGTAAATAGTTCGATCAATCGTTGATCTTTTAGGTTAATTGGGGATCATGATGTACTACTAGGTGCCACTCATGATCGTTCTATAATTAATGGTTAATTATAGGACGCCAACATAAACCGAGAACCTATTTGGTCACACGCACAACGAGTGTAATCCAAAGGATTTAAAACGAGCTTGAGAATGGGATTCTCAGACCGAGAGAAACTATGTTTGGTTGGACCAAACATAAAGCGAGCATGAAATTGTTTCAGTCGCAATGGAAGCGTGGATGGGCCATGTCTTATGAAGACATAATGGATGGACCAAAATGGTTTGGTTCTAATCCAATGGATGAGAATAAACCAAAGGGTTTGGTTTATATTAAACGAATGAACCAAAGGTTGGTTCGGTTCGTTTTAACTTAAAATAAACCATCATGGTTTGGTTTATTTTAACTTATCTTAATGGAGCGGGTTAACGGGCTTTATGGATATGATCCATTAACCATTAAGAGAATTAGTTCTCTATAAAAGTGGGCTCAAGGGATTGTTAAACCCTAACTAATCCAATCATCCAAACCCTAGCCGCCAACACAAAGTTGCGCCCAGCTTGTGTTGCCGCACGCTCCTCCAACCGCGCCCGAGGCGGCTTCTTCCTCTCGCCGCGCCGAGCTGCTGCCGTAAGAGTTCGGCGATCCTCCTTAGGTTTGGCATCAAGGTAAGCACTTGGCTTCCTTTGTTGGCCGGGCGCTATCTCCTCCACCAAGCTGTCCAGTTTTCTGGACAGCTTCTTCTCTTCCGCCGAGCGCCGTCGTTTGGACGACGGTTAGTGCTCCGACAGCGGCTAACATACCGGGGATTTGATCTCCGGTAATCCTCTGAGGTGGAGGACGAAGGATTCGTCAATCGGTTGACGAATACCTCTCCGGAGAAGCAAGTCTTGAGGACTTGTTTTAGGTCCGAATTTGGATTCGGATCGTGATCATCTCTCGATCACGTCGTCTTCAACACGAGGCTAGTAACCCGTACGAAGACGAAGCTCGTGGCTTGGCGAAGTCATCCCGAGGAGCTCGGCGTGGATACGGATAGAGACGATTCTTACGAGGATCGTTCCGGTTGATGCCGTTCCCGCTACACGTCATACGGAAGGTATAATGTAGTTTAATTTCTTTTATTGCAATTTTAATTTACGGTTATGTCTACACTTGTTGTAATAGCATGCGTGTGTTGTGTGTGTTGTAATAAATAGGAGTATTTATTATTTTTATTGCTTCCGCTGTGCTCATGTTTACGAAACATGATCGAACACACACACGCCGCGGTGCCGGAAACCCAACAAACGCGACCTCAAATCCCACGACGGAGACCATCGAGGACTCGAAGCACGCGCTCACGCTCAATGCCCGCAAGTGCACGAGTGTTGTCAAGTAATAAAGAATATCGATCCCACAGGGACTAAGATTTCGAGTATTGGTTTGTCCAGTGGACGTGTTGTTGTTCATATTGGGAATCCTAGAGTTCACGAATGAGAGGTTGATATTGGTCCGAACTCAGTATGACACGGAGGAAGAGAAGGGTTGCTACGAGGATTTGGATGGGATTCTAGGACTTCGATTTCATTTGTGTGTCGCAGAACATGCTATTAATTGAATGTATCCAGATTATCTAGCTAGGGTTTTGTGGAAAGGACATCATACACTCTCCCGATGAGCCCTTTGCATATATCGGGAGCTACCTTCTCCTAACAGACAAATCTTTTTGAATCATCAGAGCTCAGGGGGTTGATACCATTGGGAGCCCCCTGTCACTAAGGTCCCTCAACCCTTCTAGAGTTAATTCATCACCTACTTTATTTGCCCTTTTTGTTAATATAGGATATATGGTACGAGGATGCCGAATCGATCCCTGCGATGAGTCAAAAACGAGACACATTACCGACTCTATCGCATCCTTCTATCCACAGTTGTAGACGATGAGGCCAACCCTTAGGTTCCTCCTAATATCCCCAAAATCTTTGATACAAGGGTTGTCACCCCTCGTATCACCTACACAAAGAATATAGAAAATCAAAACACAAAGCTATAGATCTAAACAATCATTCAACTGCAAATATGATTTCAAGAACGGAAACATATTTGAAATAGCAATGTTCTACTCAACACAAACTACTCCCTAATCCTAGAATCCGAAAGTCTACTCCATGAATATAAGAAGAGAATCATAGAACATTATGGACTTCATGAATACAATGATAAATGTGTAAGAAATATGAATTACAATGCAATGCAACTCTTCTCTCTGGCGTTGAGGTGAAGAACTTGATTCTTGAGCGGCTCTCTTCCTCCCTGTTGCGAGTTTCCAGTACTTTTTAGGGCACCGGTGTGCCGTCCCAGCCATCGGGCCTCCCCCTAGGGTTTGGACGTAGCCTCCTTTATATAGACATCAGCCTTGATCTCTCTGAAACTTGGAAAATAATCGACTCATGTCGAATCGCAGGTGCACACCCACCATGTGTTTCCACATGGCCAGGTTGTGTGTGGCATTGGGGTGGGCGATTTTGCCCCTTGGACACGGCCGTGTGTAGCCACATGCCCTGCCCATGTCCCCTTCTACGTCTAGCTACAAAATGCCCTTCTTTTACTCCGAAAGTGCACCTTTTCCCACGAAATGCTATCCTGCACACAAAAGTACAAAGAGCAGATCTTCGAACCAGAAAATAGGAAATGCATGCAAAACAAAGTGATATATGCATGAAACTAACATAAAATGTAATGAGATGTGAGCGAAAACTACTCCTAAAACCCTATATGTTTTACTCACATAAGAAATCTCTCTCGTGATATTGCATCACTTGATCAACATGAACTTTTTGGGACACAAGTTGTAGATGCTCACTATATAAAACTTAATCAATTTAAACTCTGTGATTGAAATAAAACTAAAGTAATAAATAACTTAATGTAAACACTTACTTTCGTTATCGGTCGATTTCTTTACAATTATTCAGAATGTACCAATGTGCTTTCTTAAACAATGACAATGGCAATTTTAAACTTTGTTAGTTGCCAAAGACTCTTGTTTGCTATGAGAAAACACTTAATTTGCATATTGATGGTTGAGCATCTTTATTCCGTTCCAGCCTAGAAAAATTTGTCTCAATTTGACTCATATATAATGAACTGAAAGTCAAGGCCTCATTTACAATATACCCGTCTGCAATAGATCCTTCAGGTCGTGCTTTATTACGAACATAATTTTTTAGCCTTCCCAAATATCACTGAAAGGGATGTTGGTGCAATCGGCCCAGGTTGACTCGAGTTTGACTCGAGTAGTATTTTGATGATAGACAAAACTTATGACATGGGATTGTCAAAGGAAAGTCCAACATGGAGTTGGCATGGAAAATCCAAGCATGGGTCTTGGTGTGGAAAGTCCAACATGGAGTTGGCATGGAAAATCCAAGCATGGAGCTTGGTGTGGAAAAGTCCAAAGCATTGCAAAGTCGTGCACTTGGTGCTTGGTGAGAAATGCATTGCGAAGTCATGCGTTTGGTGCATGTGGAAAGTCTTGAGAACTTGGCAAGTTCACTAGGCTCGGGGTCCTTGAGTCGGTGAAGGATGGCATTGCGAAGCCGTGCGCTTGGTGCATCCGAGGGACCACCGGACGGGGAGCGAATGGAGTGAGCCAAAAAGGAAGCATACTTCGAGGGCATGAGATGCGAAGGATGGCGTTGCGAAGCCGTGCGCTTGACGCATCCGAGGGACGTGGACCGAGGGAAGAGAGCTTCGGTGGGGAACTCCATAAGGGATGAGGTGGACTTGGCCAAGTGGCCAAGACTGAGTGTCGGATGCTCAAACAGCTTGATGTTTGAGGTTTTACCCGACATTAGTCAACTGGCATAGGTGCCAGTCGACTGCTCTAGGTCGTATGGGTTCGACCAATGTTCAATCAACAGTCCGGCCGATCACCGACTACCAAGGGAGGGCATCCATCGCTTACACCATCACGATCGATGAGGAGATCACCGATCGATCGGGTGTTTTCAGCCACAAAATGGTTTCCAGTCGAGTGCTCATGCTAGCACTCGACTGATGGTGTTACCAATTGACTTCATCAGTCAACTAATGTGTGATCCGTTAGAACTTGACCAACGTGGATCTGGCCATTGTGAGACAACGCCTCACGTGACTACCGATCGATGGGCGAAATTATCTTGATGCAGGTTATAAATAGAGCTCAAGAGGGAGGATTTCCCCAAGACTTTTGTGAAGCTATTGAAGGGGAATCGCTGCTGCATTCCAGACCTTCAAGAGCCATCTAAAGCAAGCAACAAGCAAAGGGTTCAAAACAAGCATTATAAAGTGTTCTTTACGTGTATTTCGTATTTGTCTTTGTATTGCTTGTATTTCATATTACTTAGTGTAATTGCTTGTGAGAGGTTTCTCCACCTCCGATGTGTTGTCGAGAAGGAGTGTTAGTTAGTGTCATGCGCATAACTAGAGCTCGGTCTTGTGGAGTAGGAACAATTCGATTTCGGACCACGTATATCTTATGTTGTGTGAGCTTGTATTGTTGTTAGTATTATTATTGTTATTTCCGCTGCATATATTAACGACAATTGTAGACAAGCATGCAAGAACGATCGTATTCCACCGTACGATAATTGAGGGCTATTCACCCCCCTCTAGCTGGCCACCATTGACCATACAAGTGATATTAGAGCCAAGTCGCTTGTCGAGGACTAACCGCCAACACAAGCACTACAAAATAGCCGGCGTCATCCATCCACCAAAATTCGATGGAGACTTTTCTTGGTGGAAGAAAAGGATGGAGGTATATCTCGAAACTGACTTTGATTTTATAATTATTGTAGAAAACGGTTTTGAGATGCCTAGGGACCAAGACAACAATCCAATAGAAAAATCAAGATGGACCAAGGACCAAATGAAGGACTTCGAGACAAATCTCAAGGTAATCGAATTACTTAGTGATTTGATTCCTAACAACATTTGGTCTATGTTGGATAATTTTAGGGATGCAAAGGAATTATGAGATAAAGTAATGAAATTCCAAGAAAATTCTCAACCGACACAAGTAGAGGAGATTGCCGAGGAAGAAGGACCCACCACATTTGAAGATGTTGATGACTTGGTGGAAACATCCACCTCTAGCATTGAGAAGGAGGAAAGGGTCTCCATTCCGGAGTAAAAAGTCAAAACAAGGCATCTACCTCCGGAAGAAGTGACCAAGAGTCCTCCACTTCCCTAGGTAACTCAAGCATAATGATTTTAAATAAAGATCACACAATATGTTTTGAGTGTAGGGAGAAAGGGCATTACAAGAGCAAATGCCCAAAATTGGCTAAGAAGAAGACACCAGCACCAAAAGTCAACCCAAAGTCAAAGGATGCTAGAGTTCCCACAAGTAGAAGCAAAGAGCACATTGTGTGCTTTAAATGCAATAAAAAGGGACACTACCGAAGCCAATGCCCTAGGGGAGGAAGAAAGGGCAAGAAGGTGTATCTCATGTAGGGGGAGCTTCCAAAGCTAACCCTAAGGTATATTTAAATTATGCACCTTGAATTCCTAAAGTTAAAAAGCATGCTATACACTATTTTAGTTCTCTTGCAATTATTAATGAAAAGCATGCTAGTAGAAATAATAAGGTTTATTGTTTATGTGCCAATCATGTTCATATATCTAAGGACAAATCTAGGACCAATAACATTAGACCAATCTTGCCTAGGGAGTCAATTAGCAGAATTGAAGAAAACTTGGGCATTAACCCCAAGAAATCTAGGCATATGCCTAAAAGGAAAAACAATTCCCAAAAACCAAATGAAAATTAAAAATTGAGAAAATTGGAGTTAGAGAACCAAGTCTTGAGGTCAAGACTTGAGAGAATAGAGAAAACCCTTAGAATTATAGAAAGTTCAATTCAAGGGTCAAATACCCAAAAGTCAAGACCTAGGGTTCAAAAACGGTCTAAGGGCAAGGAAGGTTTGGGTCATAAACCTAAGCCCAAGAAGACTTATCATAATGTTCCATTTGATTATGGAACAATTTCTAGGTCTAGAAACACCAAGGCTAATAGAGAAGTTATCCCTAAGACTAGCTATGGTAAGTGTCTAGTGGCTAAGACTTCAAAGAAATCAAATGTAGCCACTAAGAAGGTCAAAGAGGGAGTTACCCCTAGAGTTGACTTAGCTAAGACCCAAAAGACTATGGCTTCAAGGGCTAAAAGGGTCATTAGGAAGGTATCTATGGAAGTTATCCCTAGTGAATACCTTGTTAATCCAAGGAGCTCCAATAGGTATTGGGTTCCTAGGAGCGTGATCGAATCACGCTAGATGGGTTAGGGTGTTTCAACCCTAAGTGGATGGGTGGTTAACCTAGCCATTGTGAGTTGACATATTAGGATGTGCCAATATGCTTGAGAAATTGAAAAACAATTAAATTGGCACGATTAGGTCTTAAAGGTATGGGTGTGCCATTTTGAGTTTATGACACATTTGGGAGATAAATGACATTAAGGTAAAAATGGACTTAATTCCTAGAAATGACAATTTGGATTTAACACTTAGGTATTTCATACCTTAGTATATTTTTATTTGCCATGTTTTATTTGCCTTGTCTTGTCATGACATCATTTTCATTTTTATTTATAAAAATCTCATGATCATGTTTAAAATTATTTTTATATGTCATGTATGCTAAAATTTCGTTCACATGCCATGACATCATGATTTTAGCACATGTTTAGTTATATCTTATATATGTCATAATCATATCATGCATACAATAAAATTGCTTTAAGGACTATGGCATGATTTGATAGAATCAAATAATATTGCCTAGAAATATGCATGAGACCATTAAAGAACAAAAATCCACATCTCACTAGATTAATTGCCTTGTATGTGTTTTACACATCTAGATACAAGTGAGATATTTAGAAAAAAGGAATCAAAGGTTTTAAAAATATTTTGAAAACATTTTGAAAAACTTGGGAGAAGCCTATCTTTTGATAGCTATCACCATTGAATGAGATGATACAAAGAGGGTTCTTTATTTAAGCTTTTCTAAACTTTTGGACTTTGTATCAATCTCACTATTTTGTGGGTAAAATAATTTTCCAATATTTTTCACCCATAATAATTGTGATAAGTAATATACGTACAAAATTTCATGATTTATCAACGTATGTATATTTACTTACGAATTTCATAAATTCATTTCTAAAATTCAAAAAACTGCAATTGTAGTTATCAGTCGACTGCCAGGACGGCAAGTCGACTGATGTGGGAAGGAGTCGACTGGTAGCTGACAGAGTCAACTGGCATAGGCTGATTTTGGGTAAACCTTGGTGGTTAGGCCCATGTTCAGCTGTGTTTTGGTCTCCTAACCCTAGGACATGCTTGGGAGAGCATTAGAAAGGGTGGAAATCCATTGGACATAGATTAGGAGAAGTGTTTAGGGAGAGTATCAATCTTAAGGTGGATGAGAGTTCATTGTGGAACTTTGCCTTAATTTTGATTTGGTTAATGTTCCTATTGGCTTAGGGACTCTCTAAGGACATTGTTGGTGCAATGGTCAAGTGGGAGCAAGCCTCTAGGGGAAGGTATCCATCATGGGAAGATGGATGTGTATTTCCTCATGGGAGGAAAATTGGATTGCCTCTCTTTAAGTGATATGAGACTTATCACCAGAAAGATTGTAGCCATATGCTTCTTCCAAGGGAGAGATTGTAAGATCTCATTGGGATATGAGACATTCATACCCTTGGGGAGGACCTTTTTGATGTAATGTCAAAAAGGGGGAGAAGTTACCAAGTTACCAATTATGTTCGTTGGAATTCCCATTGGGATATGAGAATTGCCAATATGGGAAAATTGGTAGAATTGAGATTGTAGTTTTGTCAATCATCAAAAAGGGGGATATTATTGGTGCAATCGGCCCAGGTTGACTCGAGTTTGACTCGAGCAGTATTTTGATGATAGACAAAACTTATGACATGGGATTGTCATAGGAAAGTTCAACATGGAGTTGGCATGGAAAATCCAAGCATGAGGCTTGGTGTGGAAAGTCCAACACATGGAAAATCCAAGCATGGAGCTTGGTTTGGAAAAGTCCAAATCATTGCGAAGTCGTGCGCTTGGTGCATGTGAGAAGTCTTGAGAACATAGCATGTTCACTAGGCTCGGGGTCCTTGAGTCGGTGAAGGATGGCATTGCGAAGCCGTGCGCTTGGTGCATCCGAGGGACCGTCGGACGGGGAGCGAATGGAGTTAGCTCAAAAGGAAGCATACTTTGAGGGCATGAGACGCGAAGGATGGCATTGCGAAGCCATGCACTTGACGCATCCGAGGGATGTAGGCCGAGGGAAGAGAGCTTCGGTGGGTAACTCCATAAGGGATGAGGTGGACTTGGGCAAGTGGCCAAGACTGAGTGTCGGATACTCAAACAGCTTGATGTTTGAGCTTTTACCTGACATCAGTCGACTAGCATAGGTGCCAGTCGACTTCTCTAGGTTGTATGGGTTCGACCAGTGTTCGACTGAACACGGTCTGGCTGATCAGTCGACTACCAAGGGAGGGCAGTCGACTGTTGACACCATCAGTTGACTGATGAGGGAGATCAGTCGACTGATCGGGGTGTTTTCAGCCACAGAATGGTTTCTAGTCGAGTGCTCGTACCAGCACTTGACTGATGGTGTTATCAGTCGACTGATGGGTATCATTAGTTGACTGATGTGTGATCTGTTGGAACATGACCAACATGGATCTGGCCATTGTGAGACAACGACTATAGGACCAGTCGACTGATGGTCACGATCAATCAATTGATGGACGCGAAATCATCTTGATGTAGGTTATAAATGGAGCTCAAGAGGGAGGATTTCGCCAAGACTTTTGTGAATCTATTGGAGGGGAATTGCTGCTGCATTCAATACCTTCAAGAGCCATCTAAAGCAAGCAACAAGCAAAGGGTTAAAAGCAAGTGTTGTAAAGTGTTCTTTATATGTATTTCGTATTTGTCTTTGTATTGCTTGTATTTCATATTACTTAGTATAATTGCTTGTGCGAGGTTTCTCCACCTCCGACGTGTTGTTGAGAAGGAGTGTTAGTTAGTGTCATGCGTATAACTAGAGCTCGGTGAGCTCGCCCGTGGAGTAGGAACCATTCGGTTCCGAACCACGTATATCTTGTGTTGTGTGAGCTTGTATTGTTGTTAGTATTATTATTGTTATTTCCACTGCATATAATAACGACAATTGTAGACAAGCATGCTAGAATGATCGTATTCGACTGTATGATGATTGAGGGCTATTCAACCCCCTCTAGCCGGCCACCATCGACCCTACAAGGGATAGATCCATCGTGATGAAATTGGCCCAGCCAACATACCTTCATGAGGTAAATGGACTATCAAATGGACCATAATATCAAAAAATGCCGAAGGAAAAATCCGTTCCATCTTACACAATATCAGGAATATTTACTCCTCCATTTTACATATGTCTGCTGTGTATAAAGATTTTACAGTGATTTTTTTGAAGAAATCACATAGCTCAATCAGTGGGCTACATATGTCCTTTGGGAAAAATTTACGTACAACAACTAGAAGTATTTTTTGTAACAATACATGACAATCATATGATTTTAATCCACATATCTTTCTTTCATTTGCATTCATATGTCTAGATATATTAGCAGCATAACCATTTAGAAACTTAACTGATTTAAAAAATTGATAAAATTCACGGCTTTCTTCCAATGTCAATGTGTAACTGGCATACGACTTCCTGAATTTGTCTCCTACCTGCTATAAATGCAACTCACTCCTTATCCCCATATTTTGCAAGTCTAATCTTGCTTTGAGAGTGTCCTTTAACTTTCTGTCTATATTTAATAATGTGCCAATTAAAGCATCAAAACATTCTTTTCAATATGCATAACATCTAAATTGTGTCTCAACTTTAAACCTGACCAATATGGTAACTCAAAAAATATAGACTTCTTTACCCAATTTGTATCATTCGAAGATCGCTGTCATTTTTTACTGAATAAAGGATGCTTACTAAATGTCATTTGGGGCAACACATCTAATTGCGCTAAAATCTCATATCCATTCAATAATTGTGGTGGTCCTTCTTTTTCAACCTTTCCATTGAAATCTTTATTTCTACGCCATGGGTGGTGCACATCCAACAATCGACGGTGACATGTGTAGCATATTTTACTCCGTAATCCTTGAGATTTGTTTTCATTCAGACATAATGAACATGCCTTATAGCCCTTTATGCTCCATCAAGAAACTGTTTCGTATGCTAGAAAGTCATGAATGGTCCACATCACAGTAGCATATAATTGAAAGACTTGTTCAATCAATGCATCATATGCTTTCACCTCATCATCCCATAGCTCCTTTAGTTCATTTATCAAAGGTTGTAGGTATACATCTATCTCTTTGCCAGGTGATCTAGGCCCAGGAATTAACAGAGACAATCATATACGGCGGCTTCATCATTTTTCATGGTGGCAAATTATAATTCACAAGTATAACAGGCCATATACTGTAAGCATTAGACATGTCTCCAAATGGATTAAACCCATCAGTAGCCAAACCTAAGCGAATATTTCGTGGATCACCTACAAATATTTCATGTGCATTGGCAAATTCTTTCCATGATTCACTATCAACGAGTGTCTTAATACACCATCTATTTCAACTCACTTTTCTTTATGTCATCCCATCTCTTTAGCCGTATGCTTCGAAATAAACAACCTCTTAAGTCTCGGTTTCAGAGGAAAATATCAAGAATTTTTTGAGGATTCTTTTCTTATTCATCCCTTTGTACTTGTATCTGGGCTCCTTGCACATTGGACATTCATCCTTATTCTCGTGCTCATCCCAAAATAATATACAATCATTCTTAGAGACATGTATCTTCTCGTATGTCAATCCTAACTCTTTCAATAATTTTTTGGCTTCATAATAAGAGTTTGGAATTGCATTCGGTTTAGGAAATGTCTCTTGTAATAACTGAAGTAACATTTCAAATGATTTATTACTCCTTCACATGCATTACTTCACTTCAAAATTGAAAATTGAAAAACTAGTACAATTGGGATAGAGTTCTTTTTGTGCTTCTTCCAACATTGAAATATAACTTCGTCTGTAATCATTTGCATTTATGTTTACATTTATATCATCTGATTGAGGCTCATTGTTGGTTATATTTTTTGCATTTTGTAAATTAGTAAACATGTCTTTAAAATTGTCTTCGAAATCATCTACTTCAACATCAAAATCATTGTCATCTTGATCGACAATATATATACTATCGGATGATGTAGAAGCTTCTCCATGAAAGTTCCAGACTTTATATAGTCTATTGAATCCCCACCTATACAGATATCCTCACACATAATCCAATTCAAACCGAAACAAATTGCAACACCGTCGACATGTATAATGAATTTTCGATAAATTCAGACTGATCATGTAATTTTCTGCCATGCTCATAAATTTATTCAACCCATTTATATATTCAGGACTAATCCGGTTCTGAATCGTTATCCAACTTTTATCCATATTTTTCAACCCTGGTTAAACATATATACAATAATTTTGATGTTAATTTTCAAGAAAAGGAATTTAACAACTCAAATTTAGTTATCACATACAAAATAATCGTACAATTTATAATTTAAACCTCACACAACATAACCTATAATTTGCATTATAACCCTATGTTTATCATTGAACATTATAATCTAAAAATAAAAAAATCCTAACCTTATCCTCTAATCGCAAAATAATCCTAAAATCATCTAATTGACAACATATCATTTAGGCAATAAGTTACTGATTACTATGAATATGTCCAAATCTAAATGATTAAAAACCCTAAATTCATCTCATAAAACAAAATGCTACCAACCATATATATAATCTATAATAACCTTAAACCCTAATTAAAGCCTAAATTCATCATTTGAGTATAACAAAACTCTAAATTTATCATCTAATCATAACAATCATAACAACAATATTTAAAAAACCAATAAATTAATTGTCAAATTTTGAAGAAAGATTTCGGATAAACCTAAGTCTTCGCGTGAAGGGCAGCTTAAGATGGCACCGAGAAGAAGTCAGGTGGAGACTAGAGTGGAGAGAAGAAGCTACGAAACTTCGCGTCTTGGAGAATCACCGGAAGAGAGGAGTTGTTGTAGTGCTAGAGAAGACAAGTCACACACACCACCAATGAGAAGCCGGAACACAGAGAAGTCGGAGTCGGAGTCGGAGCAGGAGCATGGAGATGAAGGGAGATTCGCACGGAGCTTGTCACCGGAGAATCGCCGGAGAGGAGGGAAATCGCCGAAAGAGGGATCTTGCAGAGAAAATGAGAGAATCTGGTAGGGTTGAGGGTTTTTTGCGCGATTATTAGCGACGAATTAACTATATTCGTCGCGAATATTTATTACATTAGCGACAAATTTTAAAATTTTGTCGCTAAATTTAGCGACGTAATTTTAAATTTCATCGATAATATCGATCATCAGTCGACTAGTGGAATTGACGACTCGACTGCCAGTAATTTGGCCGTGGTCACAGAATCAAGTTAATTTGACTGGCGCCTCGACTGAAATGTTTGCGACGAAATTTAAATAGTTCGTTGCTAACACTCAGTTGACTTGCTAGATTGACGACTCAACTATCTGACATTTGGCCGACCACAGAATACAGTTTACTCAACTACCGGCTCGACTAAATAATTTGTGATCAGTTTTAATTGTTCGTCGCAAAGTATTTTATAATGATTATATATTTATTCGTCGCAAAGTATCATTTTACGACGAAAGTTTTGTTTTCATCGCCAATATAAGATTATTTTGCGACGATTTATTAATTCGTCAGAAATATCTCATTTTAGCAATGAATTACTATTTCGTTGCTAATATTTCGTCGCTATTTTCCATATTTCTTGTAGTGATAGTTAAGTCAGCTGGATGAAATTCGAATAGATGCATATGAGCATGCGAAGGCATATAAGGAAAGAACTAGGAAGTGGCATGACCAACATATCTTGAGAAGGGAGTTTAAGGAAGGTGACTTAGTTCTTATATATAATTCCAGGTTAAAACTTTTCCTGTGAAGCTAAAATCAAGGTGGTCAGGACTGTTTCGGGTAAAGAGGGTATACCCATATGGTACAATGGATATATGGAGTAAGGAATCAGGGGAGATCAAAGTAAATGAACAACGATTAAAGAAGTATCTAGGGGAGTCTCCAGAATTTGAGATAGATGAATGGAGGTTTACAGAACCTCCAGAGCCAAGTTGAGGTAAAGGAGAGTGGTCGAGCTAAAAGACCTTAAACAAGGTGCTTCTTGGGAGGCAACCCAAGTTTAATTTTACATGTTTTTTCTGCATTCATGTGTATAATTTAGACTTTGATTTATTATCATTTATGTTCTTTGCAAATAGCTTAGGATTAGGGAAAACCTGCTAGGAAGAAGCAAAGATAATTTTGAACCCACCTAGTCCACGTCGACATAAACCTACACTTGCACCACCATCTTTTTCTACTTTTGAGTAGGATGTAGGTACATCTGCCTATTATTTTTTGGAGTTCCTATCGTGCCTCGACGACATATATACCGAGTAGTAGACACAAAGGCACCGATGGAAAGAGCATAACGACAACACGCATGTAGAGTTTTGGGGCTTCCGGGAGCACTTCCAGTGGACCGAGGAGTTCTACGATGAGGCCCGTATCTACTTCCAGGAGGAGGCTACTCATCGCCAGGAGGAGACCACTCACCGTCAGGAGATGCAGCAACACATGCGTGCCCAGCAGGCACGGTGGGCCAGGGAGGAGGAGCACCGAGCAGCCACTGCATCCACAAGCTCTCAGATTGACCACATGTACATGTTGCATTAGCGGCTCAACACCAGATTCTCCTAGGATCCCAGTACGTACCTAGTTATGATTCATCTCAGTAGTCTAGTACTTTGGAATCCATAGGTGACTTTAGATTTAGCATTTTAGTTACTGGAGATGCTCGGATTGTGGAAGCCCATTCGAAAAAATCAAAATCCCAAGAGAGAGAAAAAAAAATTGAAAAAAAAAGATTATGAGGGATAAAAAAATAGTTGTTGTGGGTGGAAATGGTTAGGTGCCCCTTTGAGACCAAGTTAGGTTACTTGGGAAACACCTAACAATTTCTCTTAATACCGAGCACACCTTTGAGACTTTGTGCTAGATCTAGAGAATCCCTCGCTTTGGGAAGGTAAGTGTCTAAGAGTCGGAGACCTTATGAAAGCTATAGGATGACAACTTAACTTACCATGGAACGAGTATCCCCTAAGAAGATTTGCTTGGCACATACACGAGGAGCTAACTTAGTGAATTTTTAGAACATATCTATTTTGCTTTGATTGAAAATACCACTTGATAAATCTAGTTAACATGCTACGTATGGAATGATACCTTTTTAAAATTTCATGGAACTGAGGTTTTCTTGAGGACAATCAAAGATCTAAGTTTGGGGGAATTGATTTGAGTAAAACATATAAGATTTTAGGAGTAGTTTTCGCTCACATCTCATTTCATTTTATGTTTATTTCATGTATATTTTAATTTGTTTTGAATGCATTTCCTGTTTTCTAGTTCGAGATTTTTCCTCTTTGTACTTTTGTGTGCAAGATAGCATTTCATGGGAAAAGCACTTTTGAGTGAAAAAGAGCATTTGGTAGCTATGATCGATGAGGGCACATGGCGGGGCATGTGGCTACACAAGTGTCCGGCTCGAGATTAGCCCACAAAGCCACACATGGCTTGGTGTGGAAACACATGGTCGTGTGGCAACCCAACATTTTGGCGCGATTAGGTCTTTTTTCGAATTTTGTGAAGAGTCTACCTCATGTCTATATAAAGAAAGCCATGCCCAAACCCTAGGGGAGGCACGGCAATAGGGACAATACTCCAAGCCTTAAAAGCTTGAAACTAAAACGAAGAGGAAGGAAGCCACTCTATATCAAAGTTATGCACCTCAATGCCGAGAGAAGAGCCTCAACGTATTATAATCTATATTCTTTTCATACATTATCTTGTATATATGAATTCGACAATGCCTTGTAATTCTTTTCTCACATTCATGGAGTAGATTCTCTGATTCTAGGACTAGGGAATAGTTTTTGTTGAGTTAGAACATGATGGTTCAAATATCTTTTCGTTCTTGAATCTATATTTGAATTGGTGTTTGGTTTAGATCTATAGCTATTGTTTTGGTTTTCTAGTCACTATGCTTAGCCGATACGAGGGATGACAACCCTCGTACCAAAGATTTAGGGGAATTTAAAGAGGAAACCAGGGGTTGTCCTCATCATCGATAATTGTGGGTATAAGGATGCAATAGAGTAGGAAATGCGCCCCATTTTCGACTCGTCGCAGGGATAGATTCGACATCCTCGTACCGACTATCCCGTTCTAAAGCCAGGGGTTGACATGGTATGGAAGAGGTAGCTTCCGATAGATGCGAAGGCTCATCGGGGGAGTGTATGATGTCCTTTCCACAAAACTGTAGCTAGAAACCTAGACAAAACCCAATTGACAACGTGTTCTGCGACACAAACAAAACTGAAATCCTAGAATCCATCCAAAGACTCATAGCGTCCCTTCTCTTCCTCCATGTAACACCGTACTAGAGTTAGGACCGCCGACAACCCTTTGAACCACAACCATTAGAATTGATTTATGAACAATAACATCCACCAAATAGATTGGTACTGAATCTCAAACCATGGAGGATCGATAAATTTTATTACTTGATGACACTCGTGCACTTGCGGGTGTTGAGTCGCGCTTCAAGTCCTCGATGATCTCCATAAGATTTGAGGTCACGCGTTTGCGTGCATCACCAAGTGTTAAAACACTTGACCAGTCGACTGGTCCATAACCCCAGTCGACTACTAAACCTTAACAATGAGGTTTACCCCAAGTATATATGATCCCCACATACTTGCTAGACTACCCTTAGCCTAGACTTAAGCCTTCTAACTACCTCCATCAATCTCACGCCTATCAGATCCCTCCAAATCATCCATGACATGTTCATCCATACGCTAGCCTTCAAGTGCTTCTATCGTCTATTGACATGCTAATTGGGTCTAGACCACCAAAGCACATTTGAGCTTACGTTGCCAAGACACACGCTTGGATTTTACACTGTTAAACATTGAACCTATGCTGCCAAGACTATCGCTTGGGCTTTACGCCACCAATATCACACCCTTGGACTTTCCTTGCCAACTTCATGTTGGACTTTCCAAATGCCAAGATCCATGCTTGTAATTTTTAATTGCCAAGAACCCATAACTTAGACTTTCCAATTGCCAAGTACTCAAGACTTGGACTTTCCATGCCAAGTAGACAAGACTTGGACTTTTCATACCAAGTATTCCACTTGTACTTCTCCATTATATGGTCAACTCTATGTCAACCATATAGTTAACCCATTGTCAAACATCAAAATACTACTCGAGTCTGGTAAATTGTTACCTAGGCCAATTGCACCAACAAAAAGTCGCTTTACCAATCATCTTATAATTACCACTAAGGGCTAATACTAATAGGATACACACTTGGACTTTCCTAGCTAAGTCCTCAAACTTTGACTTCCCTTATCAAGAATTCATTCTTGGACTTCTCTATTGCAAAGCATTCATACTTGGACTTTCACTCGAATCTTACTCAAGCTTGGTAAACCTTGACCTGAGGTTGATTGCTCCAACAATCTCCTCCAAACAATCTCCCTCATATGACCTTGGATATCCCAACCTATCCACTAGTCATACTATCATATGTAGAGGAATCGGAGACCACGCTAGAGAGGGGTGAATAGCATTTTGTTGCAATTTCATCTCGATTGCAATCGTACTTGTCTACAAGATTATTAGTGTGCGTATGATACAAAATACAAGTAGAAACAAAATACGCAAAACAATCACAAGCATAAGACGAGATTTTACATGGTTCAAAACTAGGGTTTCTACTACACGGGGAAAGCTCTAGTGATGCACACCATCACTAACAAACTTCTCCTTCTCAGTATGACACCAGAGGTGGAGAAACCTCTTAAAAAATGATTTCAACGATAATACAAGTGTTGGGTTTTTCCACTTGTGTTCGATCATGTTTCGTAAACATGAGCACAGCGGAAGCAATAAAAATAATAAATACTCCTATTTATTACAACACACACAACACACGCATGCTATTACAACAAGTGTAGACATAACCGTAAATTAAAATTGCAATAAAAGAAATTAAACTACGTTATACCTTCCAGTATGGCGTGTAGCGGAAACGACATCAACGGAGCGATCCTCGTAAGAATCGTCTCTATCCGTATCACGCCGAGCTCCTCGGGATGACCCTAAGTCACGAGCTTTGTCTTCGCGGGTTACTAGCCTTGTGTTGAAGGCGGCGTGATCGAGATGATCACGATCCGAATCCAAATTCGGATCCAAAGCGAGTTCTCAAAACTTCGCTTCTCGGAGAGGTATTCGTCAACCGTTTGGCCGAATCGCCGTCCTCCACCTCAGAGGATTACGGAGATCAAATCCCGGTATGTTAGCCGCTGTCGGAGCACTAACCGTCGTCCAAGCGGCGCTCGGCGAGAAGGAAAAGCTGTCAGAAAACTGGACAGCTTGGTGGAAGAGATAGGCGCCCGGCCAACAAAGGAAGCCAAGTGCTCACCTTGATGCCAAACCTAAGGAGGATCACGGAACTCTTCCGGCAGCTCACGGCGAGGAGGAAGGAAGCCTTACGGGCGCGGTTGGAGGAGCTATGGGCCCGGCAACACAAGTGGCGGCAACAATGTGTTACTAGGGTTTATGATTGGATTAGTTAGGGTTTAACAATCCCTTAAGCCCACTTTTATAGAGAACTAATTCTCTTAATGGTTAATGGATCATATCCATAAATCCCGTTAACCCGCTCCATTAAGATAAGTTAAAATAAACCAAACCATGATGGTTTATTTTAAGTTAAAACGAACCGAACCAACCTTTGGTTCATTCGTTTAATATAAACCAAACCCTTTGGTTTATTCTCATCCATTGGATTAGAACCAAACCATTTTGGTCCATCCATTATGTCTTCATAAGACAAGGCCCATCCATGCTTCCATTGCGACTGAAACAATTTCATGCTCGCTTTATGTTTGGTCCAACCAAACATAGTTTCTCTCGGTCTGAGAATCTCATTCTCAAGCTCGTTTTAAATCCTTTGGATTACACTCGTTGTGCGTGTGACCAAATAGGTTCTCGGTTTATGTTGGCCGTCTATAATTAACCATTAATTATAGAGCGATCATGAGTGGCACCTAGTAGTACATCATGATCCCCAATTAGCGAAAAGATCAGCGGTTGATCGAACTATTTACGAAACCCTTGGGCTCGAATGAATCGTGCCCCATTCCCTTCACTCATCTTATACCCACTTGGTTCAGGACAGGGTCTATTGTGTCAGTCCCCACTAGGCTGACTACGTCACACCTAGCCCAAGTATCATTTCCTCGTCCTACGGATTCTAGTTACTCCACATGTATCGAAGAGTACCTTACTCTATACATGTAATGCTTTGGCCAAAGACTTTAGTAACAATCCGACGAGAGGCCATGGGTATACATCTCCTCGCAAGGAGTGGTGAATCCTTTATAGGCTATTCAAACACCTTCGATCACTTGACTTATACCCAATCATCCGGGTCCACATCTCCTTAGAGATGTTTGCTTAAGATGTCAAAGCATAAGTCTCCATGATCAAGATGACTTGAATCTGCAAGTCGAAGGAACATCGCACTTAAGCCACGATAAGAACTTCATTGACATATCTATATATGCGAGAGAACCATATGAAGTCTTACAATTTGGTCACTCGATGAACTAGTTACCATAACTAGCATCCACGATCAACTCGGACATCACTATGTCTCGGCCCGGTGAGAATCATTTGCTTGGATACACCAAGGAGTATACCTCGTGCTAGTCTCGGGAATTGATGGTGTCCAAATCCATCAATTCATCGACTAGGATAATTCGATACATCACAATTACACATGTAGAGATACTCACTAGTTGTGATCCAATCACAAATTCTCTCATCTTTGTGAATCGTATCGTGGACATTGATAAATGAGTTTAAGATCCAATCAAATACATTAAACATGTATACTCAAATAGTGAATCTTCATTTATCATATAAATGGTTCATACATAAGGCGATTGCCTTAGGACATCTCTCATATATTACTAACAGACTCCCACTTGGCCTAATGCCAATCGCTATGGTATCTAATACCATAAGCACCAACATGACCCTCAAACTTACTTTGAGGTAATGCTTTAGTCAAAGGATCCGCTAAGTTCCTTTCAGTGGGAATTTTCTCGATTTGTATTTCATTCCTCGATGATCTCTCGATAAGATGATAGCGCGAAGCACATGTTTGGATCGTTGATGAGACCTTGGCTCTTTCGCTGTCGCAATTGCTCCATTGTTATCGCGATGACGGTATTGCTTCAACAATGGCGAAATCACACCAAGTTCATGAACGAACTTCTTGATCCAAACCGCTTCCTTTCTTGCTTAAGCAATATATTCTGCCTCGGTGGTAGAATCCGCTCTGATCTCTTGTTTGGAACTTTTCCAACTCATCGCCATTCAAGGTGAACACGTATCCGGTGAGACACAGGAATCATCCTTGTCTGGAAGCTGGCATCTGTATACCCGCGTATCACCATGTCCCCTTCTCCATATATTAGGAACACATCCTTAGTTCTTCTCAAGTACTTAAGGATCGTCTTAACAGCCGCCCAATGATCCATTCCTGGATCAGACTGGTATCTGCTCGTGACACTCAGAGCATACGATACATCGGGCCTCGTACATAACATAGCATACATGATAGATCCTATTGCGGATGCATAGGGAATCTTACTCATGAAAATCCTCTCGTCTTCTGTGCGCGGACACATAGACTTCGAAAGGTGTACCCCATGCCTGATGGGCAGATAACCTTTCTTGGATTCCGACATGCTAAACCTCTTTAGCACTCGGTCTATATATGTAGACTGCGAAAGACCAAGCAACCGTTTCGATCTATCTCTATAGATCTTAATCCCAAGGATGTAGGTTGCTTCTCCCAGGTCTTTCATGGAGAATGTCTTGGATAACCAAACCTTAACTGACTGTAAGATGGACACATCGTTTCCTATAAGTAATATGTCATCGACATACAATACTAGGAACACGACTGCACTCCCACTAACCTTCTTGTACACACAAGGTTCGTCTGGATTTTGTGAGAAATCAAACTTTTTGATCGTCTCATCAAAACGGATATTCCGACTCTGGATGCTTGCTTCAATCCATAAATGGATCGTCGCAATTTGCATACCTTGGTTTTATCAAGATGTGAAACCCTCAGGCTGTATCATATACACGTCCTCGAGCAGGTTTCCATTAAGGAAAGTTGTTTTCACATCCATCTGTCATATCTCATAATCATAATGAGCCGCTATGGCCAGGAGCATCCGAATGGATTTAAGCATAGCTACAGGCGAATAGGTTTCGTCATAATCAACACCTTGCTTTTGACGATATCCTTTCGCCACCAATCTAGCCTTATAGGTAATCACATTACCATCCATGTCGGTTTTCTTCTTGAAAACCCACTTGCACCCTATAGGCTTTATGCCTTGGTGGGTCAACCAAGTTCAAACTTGGTTTTCGTACATGGAATCCATTTCACTTCATGGCACCAAGCCACTTATCCCTTCTGAACTTGTCGACTTCTTCATAAGCTGGTAGGCTCCTCATCATCAATGAGTAACACGTCGTTCGATTCACTTAAACTACGAAATCCATATCTCTCAGGAATATTGCGTGTTCTACCAGATCTACGAAGATGTGGTGTTACAATAGGTCCAGCCGATTGCTCATCACTATGAGTTGTCGGCTGTTGTGCTTCACCAGGTATCTCATTAACGTCTATTTGAGTCTCTCGAGCCTCCTCAAGCTCGATGACACTCCCACTGTTTTCTTGCAAGAGAAACTCTTTCTCTAGAAACACAGCATGCCTTGAAACAAACACCTTTTGTTCCACGGGATGATAGAATTGGTAACCCCTTGTTTCCTTAGGGTATCCAATAAATAGACATTTATCAGACTTAGCATCCAATTTGTCTGATACAGTCCGCTTCACATAAGCAGGACAACCCCATATCTTCAAGTAAGATACATGAGGTTTCTTACCATTCCATATCTCATATGGAGTAGTTGAGACTACCGTGGTAGGCATTCTGTTTAACAAGTAAACAGCTGTCTGAAGTGCATAGCCCCAAAAGGACTTGGGAAGAGTTGCATGATTCATCATTGACCTGACCATGTCCAACAAGGTCCGGTTACGCCTCTCGGATACACCATTATGTTGTGGTGTATAGGGCGGAGTCCATTGAGATAATATACCATTGTCTCTTAGATAATCAAGAAACTCTTGACTTAAGTATTCACCACCTCGATCCGATCGAAGTATTTTAATACTCTTGTCATGTTGTTTCTCTACTTCATTTCTGAATTCTTTGAACCTTTCAAAGGCTTCAGACTTGTGTTTCATCAAGAACACATACCCAAACCGTGAGTGATCATCGGTGAAGGTAATGAAGTAGCTATAGCCTCCTAATGCTTGAGTTGACATAGGTCCACATACATCAGTATGTACTAAACCTAGTAACTCTCCCACTCGTTCACCTTTTCCAGTAAAAGGTAACTTAGTCATCTTGCCTTTTAAGCATGATTCGCATGTATCGTATGAATCCAATTCAAACGATTCCAGAATTCCACATCGGTGTAATTCGGACATGCGTTTCTTGCTTATATGGCCAAGACGACAATGCCACATATAGGAGTCTATGTGATTATCCTTTCGAGCACGCGTGTTGCTCGCTTCGATATTGAAAATGTCACTGGATACGTCCAACGTATAAATGCCATTTACTCAAAGTTCGATCCATAAAGTACGCCATTCAAAGTTATATAACAACAATTGTTACTAAACGTTAAATGGAAACCATTTCTATTTAAGCAGGAAATAGAAACAATGTTCTTTATTAGAGAAGGAACATAATAGCAATTGTCTAGTTCCAAGACTAGTCCACTAGGGAGCTTCAGCAAATAAGTTCCGATGGCGACCGCAGCAACCTTTGCTCCATTGCCAACTCGCAAATTTGACTCCCCTCTGACAAGTCTTCTTCTATTCCTTAGCCCCTATATGTCATTACATATATGTGAGCTACACCCAGTATCCAATACCCAAGTGTCTAAGGAAATAGAATGACAATCAATAACGAAGATACCTGAAGAGGATGGGGCATCGGATGCCTTCTTCTTCTTCATGGACTCAAGATAAATCTTGCATTTCTTCGCGATGGCCTTCCTTGCCATAATGATGGCAAGTGCCCTTTTACTAGTTTAGTTCGCCTTCTTTGCCTTTTCTTTCCTTTCTTACATTCTTTTGCCTTCCTCTTAGAACCTTTCTTTGAGGAATCAACTAACAGAACCGCCTTCTCCTCATGCTTCATAGAAGGCTCCACAGTCTTCAGCATATTGAGGAGCTCGGGAATGGTGGATTCCAATTTGTTCATCCGATAGTTCATCACAAATTGCGAGAAACTCTTGGGCAAACAATGCAGAATTAAGTCAATACTTAACTCATGATCCATCACAAAACCGAGGGTAGCTAGCCGCTCGATGTACCCGTTCATCTTTAGCACAAAGCGTACTCTGACGAGAACCTTCTTGCATCTTCGTGGTGAAGAGGCCTAGAGACCTCGAACCTTTCGGATCTCGCTTGCTCATCGAACAACTCATGAAGATGGAAGACCATAGTGTTAGCATCCATATGCTCATGCGCTTCAGAGCTCGGTACCATCGCGCTAGCATGATGCAACTCGCCCTTTCGAGAATCACTTGCATGCTTCCGATGAGACCAACATTTTGATGCAGGTTGCATCGTTGAGGACATATGCAAGCTTTTCACCTTGAGAACAATTCTCGAGTTTCTAAGCGATCCAGAAGTTAGGCCCGATCAATTTATTCGAATCCAAAATAGTGCGCAAATTCAAAGACGTCATGATCAATTTATTGACCTAGAAATACAAAGCGAGCATATATGAGAAAATGATTTTAAAATGCATCAATATACATTTATAAATCCCATTCATTTTCAATTTCAAAAACCCCAAAATCACTTGGAGATTGTAGGTCCATCTCGAATGGGTGATATCCATCATAGATATGAACAACCTTGGAGAGAGTCCAACAAGCTATTCATAACTACGATGGTAGGTATCAACTATACCGATTGCATATCACGTATATGCAACTATCACAATGTGCTATCAACTAATTGAATGGTCACACATACATCGGGTTGTTAACACATTAACAAGTATGCATCATATGCATAGCACCCAACTTCACCTCCCTTTACATCGACCTTGGAGAGAGTCCAACAAGCCGATGCTCCAGGTTAAGGTCAAACCATTAATCGATTAATAGTTTTAATATGGTTAGAGCGCATTCAACCAATTAGCCCAGCTTGGAGAGAGTCCAACAACCAAAGCTAACGATTGACCTCGACTCTTACCATATTAGTATTAAACTATTCCATGGTTTGAACATGTTGAGGTTCGAGCCGGGCTTGGAGAGAGTCCAACAACCCAAACAAAAGCGGAACTCTGGTTCTAACCATATTAATGGAAGGTGTAGGCTTTAATATTGATTAAGGGTTTTATGTCTCATCCTCTTTGCATGCAAATAACTATTATCTACATGGCATGACATACATGGCATACATCTACATGTCACGACACGCATGGCATAATGTTATGCATCTAATGCAATTACATGGCATACAATTATGTCATGTATATAATTTCCTTATATGTCATAACTATTTATGGAAATAAAATATGTTTAAGATTTGATTCTCCAAATCAAATCATAATTAAATTAGGAAACAAATTTCCAAATCTAATCACATATTTTATTCATGGAATTATTTGATTAAGGAAAATCTATTTAGGAAACCAATTTCCTAAATCATTAAAACTACTTATGGAAATAAAATATTTTAAGATTTGATTTCCCAAATCAAATCATGATTAAATTAGGAAACAAATTTCAGAATCTAATCAAATATTTTATTTATGGAAAATATCAATTTCCATAAATACTTCCAACTTTCAAAAGTGGAAGATTTCCATAAATACTTCTAGACTTTCCAAAATTGAAAAATTTCCATAAATACTTCTAAATTTCCAAAATTAGAAAATTTCCAAAAATACATTATGACTATACATAAAACCATTTTACGATTATGTGAAACACACACTGGGCTCACTGATACCAGCTTTGTTGGGTTTAGGCACCATGGCGTGTGTGTGTTCGATCATGTTTAAGTAAACATGAGCCAGGAAGCAATAAAAATAATAAATACTCCTATTTATTACAACACACACACGCATGCTATTACAACAAGTGTAGACATAACCAGTAAATTAAAATTGCAATAAAAGAAATTAAACTCGTTATACCTTCCGTATGGCGTGTAGCGAAACGGCATCAGCAGAGCGATCCTCGTAAGAATCGTCTCTATCCGTATCACGCGAGCTCCTCGGGATGACTTCGCTAAGTCACGAGCTTCGTCTTCGTACGGGTTACTAGCCTCGTGTTGAAGACGACGTGATCGAGAGATGATCACGATCCGAATCCAAATTCGGATCCAAAACGAGTTCTCAAAACTTCGCTTCTCCGGAGAGGTATTCGTCAACCGTTTGGCCAGAATCGCCGTCCTCCACCTCAGAGGATTACGGAGATCAAATCGATATGTTAGCCGCTGTCGGGCACTAACCGTCGTCAAGCGGCGCTCCGGCGAAGGAGAAAAGCTGTCAGAAAAACTGGACAGCTTGGTGGAAGAAGATAGGCGCCCGGCCAACAAAGGAAGCCAAGTGCTCACCTTGATGCCAAACCTAAGGAGGATCGCGGAACTCTTCCGGCAACAGCTCGGCTGGCGGCGAGAGGAAGAAACCGCCTTAAGGGGCGGTTGGAGGAAGGCTAGGCTGAGGCGGCAACACAATTAATCTCTTAAGCCCACTTTTATAGAGAACTAATTCTCTTAATGGTTAATGGATCATATCCATAAAGCCCGCTAACTCCGCTCCATTAAGATAAGTTAAAATAAACCAAACCATGATGGTTTATTTTAAGTTAAAACGAACCAACCAACTTTGGTTCATTCGCTTAAAATAAACCAAACCCTTTGGTTTATTCTCATCCATTGATTAGAACCAAACCATTTTGGTCCATCCATTATGTCTTCATAAGACACGCCCATCCACGCCTCCATTGCGATCAAACAATTTCATGCTCGCTTATGTTTGGTCCAACCAAACATAGTTTCTCCTTGGCCGAGAATCCCATTCTCAAGCTCGCTTTAAATCCTTTGGATTACACTCACAGCGTGGTGACCAAATAGGTTCTCGGTTTATGCTGGCCGCCTATAATTAACCATTAATTATAGATCATGAGTGGCACCTAGTAGTACATCATGATCCCCAATTAACCAAAAGATCAACGGCTGATCCGTAACTATTTCTCAAACCCTTCAAGAGCTCGAATGAATCGCGGCCCCATTCCTTCACTCATCTTATACCCACTTGGTTCGTGACATGGTCTATTGTGTCACCCCTCACTAGGTCGACTACGTCACACCTAGCCCAAGTATCATTTCCTCGCCCCACGGATTCTAGTTACTCCACATGTATCAAGAGTACCTTACTCTAAACATGTAATGCTTTGGCCAAAGACTTTAGTAACAATCCGACGAGAGGCCATGGGTATACATCTCTCGCAAGGAGTGGTGAACTTTATAGGCTATTCAAACACCTTCGATCACTTCGACTTATACCCAATCATCTCGTCCACATCTCCTTAGAGATGTTTGCTTAAGATGTCAAAGCATAAGTCTCCATGATCAAGATGACTTGAATACCGCAAGTCAAAGGAACATCGTGACTTAAGCCACAAGAAGAACTTCATTGACATATCTATATATGCAGAGAACCATATGAAGTCTTACTACCGGTCACTCCAATGAACTAGTTACCATAACTAGCATCCACGATTAACTCCGACATCACTATGTTCCACCGGCCGGTGAGAATCGGTTTGCTTGGATACACCAAGGAGTATACCTCGTGCTAGTCTCGACAGAATTGATGGTGTCCAAATCCATCAATTCATCGACTAGGGATAATTCCGATACATCACAATTACACATGTAGAGATACTCACTAGTTGTGATCCAATCACAAATTCTCTCATGCTGTGAATCGTATCGTGGACATTCAGTAAATGAGTTTAAGATCCAATCAAATACATTAAACATGTATACTCAAATAGTGAATCTTCATTTATCATATAAATGGTTCATACATAAGGTGATTGCCTTAGGACATCTCTCATATATTACTAACAACAAGAAGATACAAACAAATACAAGGATGAAGCAAAAAACAAAAATAAAGAATACTTTACACAAACTTGATTTAATTCTTGCTTGTTGATTGCTTTGGATTGCTCTTAAAGGTATGGAATGCAACAACACTTCCCCTTCAAAATCACCCCAAAAATCACTGCCGAAATCCTCCATGAGTTGCTCCTTTTATAACCTGCTATTGGATAATTTTGTACCTAGCAGTCAACTGCCAAAGGGCACCAGTCGACTGCTCCCTTATCCATTGTCTTACAACGGACTAATCCACATTGGAATTTTAGCCAATGGATACCTTAGCAGTCGGCTTCTCTTACCAACAGTCGACTTCCAACCCAGTAATCGACTGACCAGTCGACTACGGGACATTTTGTTCCCCTTTCCACCACCACCAGTCGACTGCCCATCATTGGCAGTCGACTGCCGTGGACCAATCGACTGCCCACAACTGATAATCGGCTGCTCAAACACAAGTTGAGCAGTCGACTACCCGACCAGTCGATTGCTCTGAGTCAACTAGGCTCCCGAGTATCAAACACTCGGCCAATCGACTAGTAAACATCAAACATGAGATTCAACCTAAGTATAATCCCCTCATACTTGATCGACCACCCTTAGCCTAGACCTAAGCCTTCTAGCCACCTCCATCAGTCTCATGGCTCTCGAATCCCTCAAGTCTATGACTCTTCATCCTTCGCATCAGCCTTCTGGTGCTTCCATCGGCTATGTCATGCTAATCGATTCCTTTGCCAAGGCCCATTTGGACTTATGCCTCCATTACCCATGCTTGGACTTTACACCACCAAAACCTCACCCTTGAATTCTTTGCCAAGATCCATTTGGACTTACGCCGCCAAGACCCATGCTTGGACTTTACACTGCCAAACCTAACCTTGGACTTCCCAATTGCCAAAGTTCACTTGGACTTTACGCCGCCAAGACAACATGCTTGAACTTATGCTGCCAAGACTATATCTTTGGACTTGCCAAATATTCATATTTGGACTTTCCTTGCCAAGTATCTAAACTTGGACTTCCGAGGTTGATTTCTCCAATAATCTCCCTCAAATAATCTCTACCATATGACTTTGGATATCCAATCATCCACTAGTCATATGGTCAATATATGGTCAAACCATATAGTTAAAAAATGATCAAACTCATTGTCAATCCATTGTCAAACATCAAAACACTACTCGAGTCCCACTCGAGTTTGGTCGACATTGACTCGGGGCTTGTTCCACCAATAATCTCTCCCTTTTTGATGTTTGACAATAGATTTAGGTTAGGGTAACAATAACCCAACTTAACTTTTCCAATGCCAAAGCATAGTGAAGGTTTACCTAACTTAAACCTCACTTCTCTCCCTTTGGCATATATTAAAAAGACTATAAAGGGTTTTTTCAATGTTCCATCTCCCAATGAGATCCCACATTCTCCCCCTTGGTCCAAAAACATCTTGGATGCCTTCACTCTTCCTAGTGATAAGTCCCATATCACTAAATGAGAGGCAATCCATAATGAAGGTTTACCAAACCCTCACTTCTCCCTTTTTGGTCAAAATTGCATCCATCATCCCTAGATGGGCACACTCCCTTTATAGGCTTGCTCCCCCTTGACCATTACACCAACAATATCCTTAGAGAGTTCCTAAGCCTATAGGAAACTTAAACCATCAAAAATAAGGGTAAAAGTTCAAACTTGAACTTTAACCTCCCTTAAAATTCGACACTCCACCCTAAATAACTCTCCTAATCATTTTCAATGATTATTTCACCCTTCCAATGCTTTCCAAAGCATATTCTAGGATTAGAAGATGTTAGGGTAACCTAGGGTAGCTAATACATCACTAAACAAACCTTGTTCAAATTTAAATTAGCACCATCACCAACTAAAATTAGAAATCAGTCAATTGACTCACCACCAGTTGACTACTCCAAGCAGCAGTCGATCAATTTCTGCAAAATACAAAAATTAGTTTCAGAAATTGGATTTTGATAAATCATAAGTAATTATACGTAATTTGAAAAATTTTGAAATCTCCTACGTACATTACTTACATAAAATATAATGGGTAAAAAATAATTTTAAATTAAGATAACAATTAAATTGAAGTATTGATACAAAGTTCAAAAGTATTGATAACTTCAATATTTTTGGCCTAACTTGTATCAACTTGTTCAATAGTGATTGTTATCTAAAGATAGACTTCACCAAGGTTTTCTAAAATGATTTTAAAATATTTTTTTAAAACCTTATATTGAACCATGGTCTATGGGTTAGATGTACATGACTTATACATTAGCATTCCTCACTATTCATCAGTCATATTATGAGTTTGAGTTCATCTAGATGCAAGAACTATGCACCTTTAACTTAACTCATTTTTTGAGCATCTCACGTGTCTAGAGTGTATTAATACATACACATGTCAATTTAATATTTTTGTGAGATGTGGGCTTTTGTTCTTCCTTATTGAAGGTCTCATGCATTTTATTGAGGCAACTCTATTTAATTCCCTTATCATAGGACTTCAAATCATGTCATTGTCCTTAATTAAATTTTAGTTATCCTAAACGCATGAGATATGATCATGGCACAAATGATAACATAAATTAAAGCATTTGCCAATAATCATGATGTCATGGTATAAAGATAGACCTAAATACAAAGATGGCATATTAACTTTATATTTTTATGACATTCTATATGATTAATATGAAGCATGATGTCATGACATGACATATAACAAAAAATCATGACAATTTTATAATATCAAGGTATAAAAATACCTAAGTTTTAATCCTAATTGTCATTTCCTATAATTATATCAATTTTGTCATAATGCCTAAATTCCCTCAAGTGTGCCAAAAATTCAAAATGACATACCAATGACTCTAACCTATCTTGTGCTAATTTTGATTGACTTTTCAAACTTCTCAAATTTTATTGGTATATCCTAAAATCTTTTAGTATATAAATCTAATTTTATTTTCAAAGTATTACAATACTTTGAAAATGCCCTAAAGTGACACTTTTACCATGGTTAGGTTAACTATCTATCCATTCAAAGTTGGCACACCCTAAACCCATCTAGCGTGATCGAATCACGCTCCTAGAAATACAATACTTATTGGAGCTCCTTGGGTTAACTAGGTACTTGCTAGGGATAACTTCCCTAGCTACCCTTCTAATGACACTTCTAGGCTTGGAAGCCTTGGTCATTTTGATCTTCTCTAGGCCAACTCTAGGGATGTCTTGCCTTGTGACCTTCTTGGTGGTGTTCCTAGGTTTCTTTGAAACCTTGGCCACTAGACACTTGCAATGGTCAACTCTAGGGACAACTTTTCTTGTGACCTTGACTTTCCTAGACCTAGTCTCAGTTCCATAGTTAAATGGAACACTATGGTAGGTCGACATTACTGTTAATGTCATCCCTTAGTGTCAATCATGAGATGATTGATTAGGGATCATATGTATCATATTTCATTAATAACAGGCAAGGTTTTCTTATTATATTATTTCTTATATGTGCTATATGAATAATATAATAGTGTCCTTGAATAGTAGGTTCAAGTTTACAGCATATCAATTGGTTGGATACATATATATATATATATATATATATATATATATATATATAGTCGAGTATTAATATGCAAGGACAATATTAATACGTAGAGACTAGTATTTAGGTCAATTGATGACTTAATCTCACAAGTCATGAATATGTGATGTCAAGTTAACACATGAGTACATATTAGAGACTATATACTGAATTGACCCGCCATGAGAATGTTTCATGGATCATTATATGAGTGTCATAAACATTCTCATGTGACTATTGGTATGAATAACCCTTAGACCTGAAGTCACTACGGTTCCCTACATAATAAGTTGTATACTTATGGCTTCGTCAACCGTCACCCGTAACAAGGTGACTATAAAGGCGATCACTGGGTATGAAATAAGTTATGCGGAGAGATGTGAGTGATGTAGATAGGATCTATCCCTTCCATATATCGGAAGTGATATCTATGGGCCCCTTGATAGAGTAGGACTGCTAAAATACATAGACATGCTCGAATAAGCCATTATGAGATATTGACCTAATTTGGTTGAGTAGTCTGCTTGTAGATCAAGAAACTCTTGATTGAAAAGAGGATGACACAATCTATGCCTCATTGATTAATCTAGATATCAAGGATAGAAGGACTGAGTTATACATGTTAGTAATCATGGAAAGGTTATGTCAGATCTCGACATTCTCATCACTTGGGTTGCAATGATGTATTGCTAGATGCCGCTCATTGCTTATGTCTCTAAAAGGGGTTTAGAAATATTGCTAACATTACGAGATCCAATTGGATCGCACACTTAGGACATGTGAGTTGGAGATGGCTCATGTGATGAGCCATTGGGCCATCGAGTTGTGTCTAATGAAGATTAGACTCAATCGGGTTGAGTCTAATATACATTAGACTCAATGAGTGAGACTTAAGGTATACCCAATGGAAACCGACTTGAGTTAGACTCAAGTCAAATTCAGATTGAGTAGGACTCAAGGTATATGATGCACGAAACGCAACCTCGAATCTCGCGATGGAGACTGCCGAGGACTCAAGCCGCACTGACTCAATGCTTGCAAGTGAACAGATGTCGTCAAGTAATAAAAAGATTATCGATTCCACAAGGATTGAGATTCGAGTACTGATTTGGTAAGTGGGCAGTATTTTTTGGAATTTAGTTCTAAGGGTTGTGATTGCGAGGGTTGACGACGGTCCCAACTCAATACGGTGTCACACGGAAGAAGAAAGAAACTAGTTGCGAGTATTTGGAAGGGATTCTAGGATTTTGATTTCATTTGTGTGTCGTAGAACATGTTATCAATTGGGTTTTGTCTAGGTTTCTAGCTACAGTGTTGTGGAAAGGACATCATACACTCCCCCGATGAGCCTTCACATATATCAGAAGGTACCTCTGCCATTACCAGGCCGACCTTTAGACTTAGGATGGGATAGTCGATACAAGGATGAGGAATCAATCCCTGCGATGAGTTGAAAATGGGGTGTGTTTCCTACTCTATAGTATCCTTCTAACGACGGTTATGGGAGATGAGTCCAACCCCTAGGTTCCTCCTTAATTCTCCTAAATCTTAGATACGAGGGTGGTCACCCCTCATATCGGCTAGCATAGTAGAAAGAAAACCAGAACGCGTAAATATTGGTCTAAACTAATACTAATTTCAAATACAAATTCAAGAATAGAATTCAATTTGGAATAACATGTTCTACGCACACAAACTACTCCCTAATCCTAGAATCAAAGAGTCTACTCCATAAATAAGAGAGGAGAAACACAAAGCACTATCACGTTCGTATAAACAATGGAAATTATACAAAGAATAGAAATTACAATGCAATGTGGCTCTTCTCTCCGACGTTGAAGTGCAGAACTTGGATCTACGACGGTTTTCTTCCTCCCGTCTGTGAGTTCCAGCTTTTAGGGCGCCAAAGTGTCGCCTTTTCCTAGGGTTTGGGCGTAGCCTCCTTTATATAGACATTAGCTTGGATCTCTCCAAAACCTAGAAAATAATCGACTTGCATCGGAATCACGCATTGCCACACGACCATGTGCTTCCACACGACCAGGCCATGTTGTTGGTGCAATCGGCCCAGGTTGACTCGAGTTTTTGATGATGGACAAAACTCATGACATGATATTGTCATGGGAAAGTCCAACATGGGGTTGGCATGGAAAATCCAAGCATGGAGCTTGGTGTGGAAGTCCAAGGGGGAAGCCTTGGCATGGGAAAGTCCAAAGCATTGCGAAGTCGTGCGCTTGGTGCTTGGTGAGAAATGCATTGCGAAGCCGTGCGCTTGGTGCATTTGGAAAGTCTTGAGAACTTGGCAAGTTCACTAGGCTCGGGTCCTTGAGTCGGTGAAGGATGGCATTGCGAAGCCGTGCGCTTGGTGCATCCGAGGGACCGCCGGACGGGGAGCGAATGGAATGAGCCCAAAGGGAAGCATACTTCTAGGGTATGAGACACGAAGGATGGCATTGCGAAGTTGTGCGCTTGGCGCATCCGAGGGACGTAGGCCGAGGGAAGAGAGCTTCGGTGGGGAACTCCATGAGGGATAAGGTGGACTTGGCCAAGTGGCTAAGACTGAGTGTCGGAGGCTCAAACTTGATGTTTGAGGGTTTACCCGACGGTTGGATGCTCAAACAACTTGGTGTTTGAGGTTTTGCCTCGATCATTGGAATAGGTGTTCGATCGATCCAAGTCGACTAGGGTTCGACTGGTGTAAGGCTAGGGTTTTGTGCTTGTGATCATTGCCATGGATCGTGATCGATGTCGGCGATAGTTGATCGCCGAGGATGGCGATCGATTGATGGGAGTGTCGCGAGCACAAAACACTCTAATCGGTGCGATCGACTACTAGGTCACCGATCGGTGATGGGCATCATCATTCGATCGTAGGTGATCCGTTGGAACTTGTCGACGTGGATCGCGTTGTGAGACAACGACTACGAGGCGATCGGGCCTTTGGCGGTCGCTAAGGCGAATAGCTCGATGTATAAAAGGAGCTCGAGATGGAGGTTTTTGCAATGGTTTTTGTGGAGCTATTGGTGGGGAATTGCTGCTGCATTATAGTCCTTCAAGAGCCAATCAAAGCAAGCAACAAGCAAAGCGATCAAAGCAATCGGTGAAAGTTTTCTTGTGTATTGTATTTGTGTATTTGCTTGGATTTCTATATTACATTGTAATTGCTTGTGAGAGGTTTCTCCACCTCCGACGTGTTGTCGAGAAGGAGTGTTATAGTTAGTGTCGTGCGCATAACTAGAACTCGGTGAGCTCGCCCGTGAAGTAGGAACCATTCGGTTCCGAACCACGTATATCTTGTGTTGTGTGATTGTGTATTGTTAGTTTCATTATTATTATTATTCCGATGCGCTAACGACAATCGTAGACAACCAACGCAAAAAGAACGAACAAATTATGACATCCATCGATTGAGGGCTATTCACCCCCCTCTAGTCGGTCGTTCGATCCCCTACAAGTGGTATCAGAGCCGAGGTCGCTCTTCAAGGACTAACCATCGCGAGAGCACTATAAGATGGCCGGCTACAACATCCATCCACCGAAATTCGATGGAGATTTTGATTGGTGGAAGAAACGGATGGAGGTATATTTCGAAACCGATTTCGATTTCATGTTAATCATTGAAAATGGTTTTGAAGTGGCTAGGGACAAGGAAAATAAGCCACTAGAAAAATCAAGGTGGACCCAAGACCAAATGAAGGATTTCAAGACAAATCTCGAGGTAACTAAATTACTTGGTGATTTGATTCCTAACCATATTTGGTCTAGGATAGGAAATTTTAGGGATGCAAAGGATTTGTGGAATAAGGTGGTTGAATTCCACAAGAATCCCCAACCGGCACAATTAGAAGAGAATGTCGAGGAAGAAGCACCCACATTTGATGATGTTGATGATTTGGTGGAGACCTCCACCTCTAGCGTTGAGGGGGAGGAAAGGATTTCGATTCCGGAGCAAGATCAAAATGAAGCTTCTACCTCCGGAAGAAGTGAAGAGGCCTCCACCAACTCCCTAGGTAACTCAAGTGTTGTAATTTTAAATAAAAATCACATAACATGCTTTGAGTGTAGGGAGAAGGGGAATTACAAGAGCAAATTCCCTAAATTGGCTAAGGAAAAGACATCAACACCAAAAGTCAATTCAAAGTCAAAGGATGCCGGTGTTCCGAAAATCAAGAGCAAAGAGCACATTGTGTGCTTTAAATGCAACCAAAAGGGACACTATCGAAGCCAATGCCCTAGGGGGAGGAAGAAAGGGCAAGAAGGTGCAACTCATGTAGGGGGAGCTCCTAAAGCTAACCCTAAGGTAAATTTACTTAATGCACCTTTAATTCCTAAAGTCAAAAAGCATGCTAATAATTATTTTGGCTCTCTTGCTATTGTTAATGAAAAGCATGCTAGGAGAAACAATAAGGTTTATTGCTTAGGTGCCAAGCATGTTCATATGACTTAGGATAAACCTAGGACTCATAATTCTAGAAATATTTTGCCTAGGGAATCAATTAGGAGAGTAGAAGAAAATTTGGGTGTTAATCCCAAGAAATCTAGGCATATGCCTAAAAAGAAAAACATTTCCCAAAAGACAAATGAAAATTCAAAATTAGGAAAATTAGAGTTAGAAAATCAAGCCTTGAGGTCAAGGCTAGAAAAATTGGAGAAGACCGTAGCAATAATATCAAATTCGGTTAAGGGGTCTAATGTACAAAAGTCAAGACCTAGAAAACAAGAAATGTCTAAGGGCAAGAAGGGTTTGGGTCATAAACCTATGTCCTACCATAATGTTCCATTTAATTATGGAACCACATCTAGGTCTAGGAAAACCAAGGCTAATAGGGAAGCCATCCCTAAGTCTAGACATGGTATGTGTTTAGTGGGTAACACCTCAAAGAAATCAAATGTAGCCACTAAGAAGGTCAATGGAGGAGTCACCTCTAGAGTTGACCCAAGTAAGACCCATTTGACTATGGCCTCAAAGACAAAAAGGGTCATTAGGAAGGTATCTAGGGAAGTTATCCCCAGGGAATACCTTGTTAACCCAAGGAGCTCCAATAGATATTAGGTTCCTAAGAGCGTGATTGATTCACGCTAAATGGGTTAGGGTGTGTCAACCCTATGTGGATGGGTGGTTAACCTAGCCATTGTGAGTTGACACATTAGGGTGTGCCAATATGGTTTGAGAAGTTAAAAATGATTTAAATTGGCATAATTAGGTCATAGAAGTCATGGTGTGCCATTTTGGGTTTTTTGGCACACTAGGGAGATGAATGGCATTAAGGCAAAATTGGTTTAATCTCTATAAATGGCAAATTTATTTTAACACTTAGGTATTCTATACCTTAGTATATTTTAGTTGCCATGATTTGTTTGCCTTGCCATGTCATGACATCATCTTCATTCTTATCTATAAAAATGTCATGATCATGTTTAGATTTATATTTATATGTCATGTATGCCTAGATCTCATTCACATGCCATGACATCATGATATTGGCATATGGTTTGACTTATATCATATCTATGCCATAATCATCATCATGCATAAATTAAAATGAAATTAAGGACTATGGCATGATTTGATGGGAATCAAATAATATTGCCTAGAAATATGCATGAGAACATAAACAAAACAAAACCCACATCTCACAAAAATTTGACTTGTATGTGTTTTACACATCTAGATATTGGTGAGATGTTTAGGAAAAAGAAAATAAAGGTTTGAAAAACATTTTGAAAATATTTTGAAAAACCTTGGTGAAGCCTATCTTTTGATAGCTATCGTCATTGAATGGGATCATACAAAGAGGGCTCCTTATTGAAGCTTTTCTTATATTTTGGACTTTGTATCAATCTCCTAATTTAATGGGTAAAATAATTTTCCAAAATTTTTCACCCATAGTGTTTATGATAAGTTATATACATACCAAATTTCAAGAATTTTAAACTTATGTATATTTACTTATGGATTTCGGAAATCCATTTCTGAAATGCTGAAAACTGCAAATGCAGTTATCAGTCGACTGCCATGGATGACAGTCGACTGATGAGGGTGGCAGCCGACTGATTTCTAATTTCAGTCGACTGCCCAAGCTGATTTCGGGTAAATCTTGTTGGTTAGGCCCATGTTCAGCTAGGTTAAGGTCCCCTAACCACTCATAACCCTAGGATATGCTTGGGAGAGCATTAGAGAGGGTGGAAATCCATTGGATATGGATTAGAAGTTGGGTTGAGGGTGAGTATCAATTTTAAGGTGGATGAGGGTTCATTGTTGATCTTTGCCTTAATTTTGTTTGGTTTAATGTTCCTATTGGCTTAGGGACTCTTCAAGGACATTGTTGGTGCAATGGTCAAGGGGGAGCAAGCCTCTAGGGGGAGGTATCCATCATGGGAAGATGGATGTGTATTTCCTCATGGGAGGAAAATTGGGTTGTCTCTCTTTAAGTGATATGGGATCACTAGAAAGATTGTAGGCATGTGTTCCTCCAAGGGAGAGATTGTAAGATCTCATTGGGATATGAGACATTCATACCCTTGGGGAGGACCTTTTTGATGTAATGTCAAAAAGGGGGAGAAGTTACCAAGTTACCAATTAGGGTTCATTGGAATTCTCATTGGGATATGAGAATTGCCAATATGGGAGAATTGGTAGACTTGAGATGGTAGTTTTGTCAATCATCAAAAAGGGGGAGATTGTTGGTGCAATCGGCCCAGGTTGACTCGAGTTTGACTCGAGCAGTACCTTGATAGTATTTTGATGATGGACAAAACTCATGAGATGGGATTGTCATGGGAAAGTCCAACATGGGGTTGGCATGGAAAATCCAAGCATGGAGCTTGGTGTGGAAGTCCAAGGGGGAAGCCTTGGCATGGGAAAGTCCAAAGCATTGCGAAGCCGTGCGCTTGGTGCTTGGTGAGAAATGCATTGCGAAGCCGTGCGCTTGGTGCATTTGGGAAGTCTTGAGAACTTGGCAAGTTCACTAGGCTCGGGTCCTTGACTCGGTGAAGGATGGCATTGCGAAGCCGTGCGCTTGGTGCTTGGTGAGAAATGCATTGCGAAGCCATGCGCTTGGTGCATTTGGGAAGTCTTGAGAACTTGGCAAGTTCACTAGGCTCGGGTCCTTGACTCGGTGAAGGATGGCATTGCGAAGCCGTGCGCTTGGTGCATCCAAGGGACCGCCGGACGGGGAGCGAATGGAGTGAGCCCAAAGGGAAGCATACTTTTAGGGTATGAGACACGAAAGATGGCGTTGCGAAGCCATGTGCTTGGCGCATCCGAGGAACGTAGGCCGAGGGAAGAGAGCTTCGGTGGGGAACTCCATGAGGGATAAGGTGGACTTGGCTAAGTGGCTAAGACTGAGTGTCGGAGGCTCAAACTTGATGTTTGAGGGTTTACCCGACGGTCGGATGCTCAAACAACTTGGTGTTTGAGGTTTTGCCCGACATCAGTCGACTGGCATAGGTGCCGGTTCGACTGATCCAAGTCGACTAGGGTTCGACTGGTGTAAGGCTAGGGTTTTGTGCTTGGCAGTCGACTGCCATGGACTGGCAGTCGACTGATGTCGACAGCAGTCGACTGCTAAGGGATGGCAATCGACTGATGGGAGTGTCGTGAGCACAGAACGCTCTATAACTGACTGGGCAGTCGACTACTAGGTCACCAGTCGACTGATGGGCATCATCAGTCGACTGGTAGGTGATCCGTTGGAACTTGTCTGACGTGGATCTGGCCATTGTGAGACAACGACTACAGGGGCAGTCGACTGGGGCCTTTTGGCAGTCGACTGCTAGGCGCGAAAACAGCTCGATGCAGGTTATAAAAGGAGCTCGAGATGGAGGTTTTTGCAATGGTTTTTGTGGAGCTATTGGAGGGGAATTGCTGCTGCATTCCAGTCCTTCAATAGCCAATCAAAGCAAGCAACAAGCAAAGCGATCAAAGTAATCGATGAAAGTTTTCTTGTGTATTGTATTTGTGTATTTGCTTGTATTTCTATATTACATTGTAATTGCTTGTGAGAGGTTTCTCCACCTCCGACGTGTTGTCGAGAAGGAGTGTTATAGTTAGTGTCGTGTGCATAACTAGAGCTCGGTGAGCTCGCCCGTGGAGTAGGAACCATTCGGTTCCGAACCACGTATATCTTGTGTTGTGTGATTGTGTATTGTTAGTTTCATTATTATTATTATTCTGCTGCGCTAACGACAATCGTAGACAACCAACGCAAGAAGAATGAACAAATTACGACATCCATCGATTGAGGGCTATTCACCCCCCCCCCTCTAGTCGGCCGTTCGATCCCCTACACATGTGTGGCGCTACGACGCAGGCCGTGTGTTTTCACAGGTTATAATCTAGCTGCCAAATGTCTTCTTTTCACTCTAAAAGTGTGCCATTTTCCCCGTATAATGTTGTCCTGCAACAAAAGTACAACGAGCAGATCTCCGAACCAAAAAATAGGAAATGCATGCAAAATAAAATAAAATATGCATGAAACAAACATAAAATGAAATGAGATGTGAGCAAAAACTACTCCTGAAACCCTATATGTTTTGCTCATATCTATTCTCCCAGACTTAAGTCTTTGCTTGTCCTCAAGCAAACCTCAGTTCCATGAAATTTTAAAAAGGTATTATTCCATACTTAGCATGTAAAATAGATTTATCAAGTGATATTTGCAATCAAAGAAAAATAGATATGTTCTACAAATTCACTAAGTTAGCTTCTCATGCTTGTGCTAAGCGAATCTTTTTAGGGGATACCCGTTCCATGGTAAGTAAGTTGTCATCCTATAGCTTTCCTAAGGTCTTGGCTCTTAGGCACTACCCAGCGAGGTTCATTTCCTAGATCTAGAACAAAGTCTCAAAGATGTGCTCGGTATTGAAAGAAATTGGTAGGTATTTCCTCAGTAACCTAACTCGGTCTCAAAGGGGCACCCAACCATTTCCACTCACAACAACTATTTTTTTTATAATCTCTTTTTTTTTTTCAAAAAAAAATTTCTCTCACTCTGTTTTTTTTCCTTTTCTTATTACATTTTTTTTCTCTTTTGGGATTTTGATTTTTTCGAATCAGCTTCCACAATCCGAGCATCTCCAGTAACTAAAATGCTAAATCTAGAGTCACCTATTGATTCTAAAGTACTAGACTACTGAGATGAATCATATCTAGGTACGTACTAGATTTTTCCTTTCAGAATGTTCGTCATGTGTAGGTGTAAAAATAAAAGCTTACCAGTGTAAGTCTAGAACATTCACTAGAGCAAATAAAATAAAATACCACGAGGTAAATGAAGTTAAGCTACCCATGGAAACAATTCATAAAGAAAACATTAGCAATACTACTGAGGTAGCTAAAAGATAGCAAAAATTAAGTTCTAAAGAAACTAAAAACTCTATGTATGAACAAATTAATGCTAACTAAAAATGCAAATAACAGGAAAGAAACTACTACTAGAAATAAAATAAATCAAAACTTGGGATCCCCTCAGACTTATATGAGACTGTACCGCTAATATGGTGGTCGAGGTTGGAAGTCCAATAGTCTCGGCATGTCAAGCTCCTAGGTAAACCTGGTTCTCAGCCGTTGAAGCCACATGTATATGTGGTCGATCTGAGAGTTGGTGGATGCAGCGATTGCTCTGTGCTCCTCCTCCCGGACCCACTATGCCTGTTGGGCATGTATGTGCTATCGCATCTCTTGGCGGTAGGTGGCCTCATCTTGGCGACGGGCAGCCTCCTCCTAGAAGTAGACACGGGCCTCGTTGTAGAACTCCTCAGCCTATTGGAAGTTCTCCCGGAAGGCCTGAAACTCTGCCTGTGTGTAAGCGCTCTTCTCCTTCATCTCTACCTCTGCGTCTATTGCATGGCATATATGTAGTCGAGGCACGATTAGAACTCAGAAAAATCATAGGCAAATGTAGCTGCATCTTGCTCAAAAGTAGAAAAAGGTGGCGGTGCAGGTGCAGGCTCATGTCTAGGTGGAATAGGTAGGCTCCTATGCATGCATGGAGTGGAGAGAGTGATGTAAAGGGGGGGAGATGGGTGCAGATGTGGATGGTCCCTCATATGGCGGGGACTTCACTATCAGGTCTAAGCGCCAGTTGGCGTATGTGGTCATGGCGGTACGATCGGGGTTGGGGAGCCTAAGGGATGATAGGTTTTTCCTTACAAAACACAAGGAGTGTCCCTCTCTCACTATCATCTTCATGGCCATACACACTCCTAAGTCGATCCTAGGGCTCCCCTCTATACTATCTAGCACGGTGTAGTAAGTACCATATGTGAGCAAAATATATAGGGTTTTAGGAGTAGTTTTGCTCACATCTAATTACATTTTGTGTTTGTTTCATGCATATTTTACTTTGTTTTGCATGCATTTCCTATTTTTACAGTTGGAGATATGCTCTTTGTACTTTTGTGTACAGGATAACATTTCATGGGGAAAACAACACACTTTCAGAGCAAAAGAAGGGAATTTTACAGCTGGATGCAGAAGGGGACACGTCCAAGGCATGTGGCTACACACGACTGTGTATAAGGGGCGAAATTGGCCACCCTAGTGCCACACACGGCCTGGCCGTGTGGAAACACATGGTCGTGTGGCACTGTGCAATTTCGAAATGATTAGTTTATTTTCCAGGTTTTAGGGAGATCTAGGTTGAAGTCTATATAAAGGAGGCTACGCCCAAACCCTAGGGAGGGGGCACGATGGCCGGGATGGCACTCTGAAGCCCTAAAAAGCTTCTGTAACTCGCAACGGGGAGGAAAAAAGTTGTCGGAGATCCAAATTCTACGCTTCAACACCGAAGAGAAGAGTCACATTGCATTGTAATTTCTGTTCTTGGTTTAATTTCCATTGTTTATATGAACATGATCATGTTTTGTGTTTCTCCTCTCTTATTTATGGAGTAGACTCTCTGATTCTAGGACTATAGAGTTGTTTGTGTTGAGTTAGAACATGTTGATTCAAATATCTTTTCATTATTGAATTTATATTTGCAATTGGCATTTAGTTTTAGATCTATAGTTATTGTTATGGTTTTCTATCTACTGTGCTAGCCGATACGAGGGGTGACAACCCTCGTATCTAAGATTTAGGAGAATCAAGAAGGAACCTAGGGGTTGACCTTATCTCCCGTAACCATGGGTAAAAGGATGCAATAGAGTAGGAAATGCACCCCATTTTTGACTCGTCACAGGGATCGATTCGGCATCCTCGTACCGACTATCCCATCCTAAGTCCAGGGGTCGACCTGGTAATGGCAGAGGTAACATCAGATAGATGCGAAGGCTCATCAAGAGTGTATGATGTCCTTTCCACAAAATCGTAACTAGAAACCTAGACAAAATCCAATTGATAGTGTGTTCTGAGACACACAAACGAAATCGAATTCTTAGAATCCCTTCCAAAGACTCACAACTAGTTTCTTTCTTCTTCAGTGTGACCGTGTTGAGTTAGGATCCATCAACTCTTGAAATCACACCCTTAGAACTGAATTTGAACAATAACGTCCACTTACAAAATCGGTTTTCGAATCTCGGTTCTGTGGGATCAATAATCTTTTTATTACTTGACAACATCTGTACACTTGCAGCCATTGAGCACGAGTGTGCTCTTTGAGTCAGCGACGGTCTCCGTTGAGTGATTTGAGGCCGCGTTCGCATGCATCAAGTTTTGCGCCATTGTCGGGGTGATTGATTTGATATCGAATCACAAAGCCAATAATTGGATCGAACTTAAGGTAGATTTACTTGCTTTGCTTTTATTTATTTCATTTATTTTTATTTTCTTAATTTTTAGATTTTTTTATATCTAGAGTAAGTTTATATTTATTTGAGTAATTACATTGCATTAACCCTTTGTTATATTTTCTACATTTGATTTAGTATTAGTTTAGGCTACTTTTCTATTTTAATTAACTATTAGTTAATACTCCTAATTTTGTGGCTCGATTCCTCGTATGCATAGACGCTTAGGATCGAAAGGCCTGATTCTGATCGATCTAGAAATCGAATGAACCTATCAACGCCGGAGAGCTGAACAGAAGAGGATGGAGGACCAAGCTGCATCCGAAGTGAATATAGATAGCCGACCTTTGCGAGATTACGCATCCGCTAGTGCTAGACGATTTAGGCCGAGTATAGCTAGACCATCCATTTCAGCAAACAACTTTGAGCTGAAATTCACACTCATTCACATGGTTTAGCAGAGTTAATTCGGGGGAATTGCGACTGAAAACCCGAAGACACTGGAGATATTTTGGAAATCGCAACAATGAAGATTAATGGAGTCCCTGCAGACGCGATTCGCCTGAGCCTATTCCTGTTCTCATTGTGGGATAAGGCTAAGACATGACTTCACTCCCTGCCTTCGAAAAGCATTACTACCTGGGAGCAATGTGAGCAGCAGTTCTTGAATAAATACTTTCCACTGATATGATTTAGGATGGGATTATCGGTATCCTCGTATCGACTATACAAACATGATCATGCTTTGTGCTTCTCCTCTCTTATTTATGGAGTAGACTCTTTGATTCTAGGATTAGGGAGTAGTTTGTATGCGTAGAATATGTTATTCCAAATTGAATTCTGTTCTTGAATTTGTATTTAAAATTAGTACTAGTTTAGACCGATATCTACGGGTTCTGGTTTTCTCTCTACTATGCTAGCCGATATGAGGGGTGACCACCCTTGTATCTAAGATTTAGAAGAATTAAGGAGGAACCTAGGGGTTGGACCCATCTCCCATAACCGTGGGTAGAAGGATGTGATAGAGTAGGAAACGCACCCTGTTTCAACTTGTCGCAAGGATTGATTTGGCATCCTCGTACCGACTATCCCATCCTAAGTCCAGGGATCGACCATCAACAGCAGCCTTCAAATCCCTAAGTCTTGCTTGGTGGAAAGTATTTATTCAAGAACTGCTTCTCACATTGTTCTCATGTAGTAATGCTTCCCGAAGGAAGGGAGTGAAGCCTTGCCTTAGCCTTATCCCACAATGAGAACAGGAATAGGCTCAGGCGGATCGTGTCTGCAGGGATCAATTCATCTTCATTGTTGAGCAGATATCCAAAAATATCTCTAGGTGTCAGTTCGGGTCTTCAGTCGTAGCTCCCCCGAATTGACTCTGCTGGACCATGTGTATGAGTGTCGGTTTCAGATCAAAGTTGTTTGCTGAAATGGATGACCTAGCTATACTCGACTTAAATCCTCTAGCACTAGGGGTTGTGTAATCCCGCAAAGGTCGGCTACCTATATTCACCTCAGATGCAGCTTGGTCCTCCATCCTCTTCTATTCAGCTCTTCGGCGATGATAAGTTCATTCGATTTCTAGATCAATTGAAATCAGGCCTTCCGATCCTAAGCATCTATGCATACATGGAACCGAGCCACAAAATTAGGAGTATTAACTAATACTTAATTAAAATAGAAAATAGCCTAAACTAATACTAAATCAAATGCAAAAAAATTAACTAAAGGTTAATGCAATGTAATTACTGAAATAAATCTAAACTTACTCTAGATATTAAAAATCTAAAATCAAAGTAAATAAAAATAAAAGAAATTAATAAAAGTAAAGCAAGTAAATAAATCTACCTTATGTCCGATCCAATATCCGCTTCTTGATTTGATATCGAATCAATCAGTCCCTGACAACGGCGACAAAAACTTGATGCACACAAATGCGACCTCAAATCTCACGACAGACACCGTCGAGGAATCAAAGCGTGCGCTCGCGCTCAATGCCTACAAGTGCATGGATGTCGTCATGTAATAAAAAGATTATCGATCCCACAGGGACTGAGATTCAAGTACCGATTTGGTAAGTGGACGTTATTGTTCAGTTCTAAGGGTTGTGATTGCGAGGGTTGATAGCAGTCCCAACTTAATACGGTGTCACACAGAAGAAGAAAGAAACTAGTTGCGAGTCTTTAGAAGGGATTCTAGGATTTCAATTTCGTTTGTCTGTTGTAGAACACGTTATCAATTGAGTTTTGTCTAGGTTTCTAGCTACGGTTTTGTGGAATGGAAATCATACACTCTCTCGATGAGCCTTCGCATATATCGGAAGCTACCTTTGCCATTACCAGGTTGGCCCCTGGACTTAGGACGGATATTCAATACGAGGATGCCAAATTGATCCCTGCGACGAGTCAAAAATGGGGCACATTTTTTACTCTATTTCATCCTTCTACCCTTGGTTACGGGAGATGAGGCCAACCCCTAGGTTCCTCCTTAATTCTCTTAAATCTTAGATACGAGGGTTGTTACCCCTCATATCGGCTACACAGTAGATAGAAAACCAAAATGCATAGATATCGGTCTAAACTAATACCAATTGCAAATACAAATTCAAGAATAGAATTCAATTTGGAATAACATGTTCTACACATACAAACTACTCTCGAATCCTAGAATCAAAGAGTCTACTCCATAAATAAGAGGAGAAACACAAAGCTGCGATCATGTTCATATAAACAATGGAAATTATGCAAGAACATAAATTGCAATGTAATGTGGCTTTTCTCTCCGGCGTTGAAGTGCAGAACTTGGATCTTCAACGACTTTCTTCTTCCCCATTGCGAGTTCCCAAAGTTTTTTAGGGCGTCGGAGTGTCGTCCCGCCCATCGTACCTTCTCGTTAGGGTTTAGGCATAGCCTCCTTTATATAGACATCATCCTGGATCTCCCCGAAACTTGGAAAATAATCGACTTGCGTTGAATTGCGCGATTGCCACCACGGCATAGTGTGCTTCCACATGGCGAGCCATGTGTTGTGCTTGCATAGGCCGTGTGTTTTCATAGGGCCAGGGTGTGTTTCATTCTGATCTACCTACCAAATGTCTTCTTTTCACTCCAAAAGTTTGCCATTTTCCTGTATAATGTTGTCTTGCATAAAAAAGTACAATGAGTAGATCTCCGAACCAAAAAATAGAAAATGCATGCAAAATAAAGTAAAATATGCATGAAACAAACATAAAACAAAATGAGATGTGAGTGAAAACTTCTCCTAAAACCCTATGGCTCGTTTGATGCAGGGGTAATCAGGTTTATAATGTAATCGGATTACATTACAAGATGATTTATTTTGTTTGTTAACATTTCAAAGATGTAATGTAATGTAATCGCATTACAAAATAAGAGCCAAGATCCGTAATCTCGATTACGAAGGAAAAGCGATGTAATCCGATTACATTACGGACTCAATATTGGTCTTTACAAATATGTCCTTTTATTTTTTCTAATTGCTTCTCGATGTCGACGATCGACGATCGGCGGTATGGTGGCCATACCGGCGCCGGCGATCGATCGGCGGCGGCCACGGCCAGATCGGCCGTGCGGGCCGGTGATCATGATCGAACACCGCCACCGGTGTTCTTCTGATCGGCGACAACCTTATAAGGCTATTTTTGTCATTTTATAATAATATGAATTACATTCCTTATAACAAATATGGATACCAAACAAACGAATTTAATCACTTTTATAATCAAAGATTCCCACACCAATCACTAACCAAACACAGTAATGTATACACATTACATTACATTACATTACAAACTTGATTACATTACAAGGTTGATTACATTACCCCCCATAGCCTATATTTTTTTCTCACATCAATAAACCCAATGAATCTAACTCGAGTTAGACTCAAGTCAGATTCAGATTGAGTGAGACTCACCATTAAGAAGGGGTTGCATGATCGTTAAGATTGAATTAATGGGTTATTAATTCCATGGAAACCAAGAGTCAAAACCTTTCATATTCAATGGTTGAATATAAAATATTTTCGTTGGTTTTTGAATGGTGTGGCTTGATTGTGATCTTCCTCTTCTTCTTCTACCTTCTTGGCCAAACCAACCTTGCGGCTAGCACCACAATTTGGTTCCACTCTATCTCATGGTTCGTGTGGATACCATGGAGGCGCAGACATACTGACCGCACTGAGATCCGGACACTTTGAACGGAAGTGTTGCTGACGGGATTGCGAAGGGCGCGCATCGATGGTTACTATGATTCTTATAGGATAGAATCGATAAAACGAGTATATGGTTTTCGCATGGATCTCTAGAGGGATCTTATTTATCCGTTGCTTAGTACTTGTAAAATTTTTTTGAGCGAGCTCAGATTCCCTATAATTACCTCCTTGGATTTAGGTTTGTGACCCAAATCCTTCTTGTCCTTAGTTGGTTCTAGCCTCCTAACACCTAAGGTTTTCCCATTAGACACTAAAGTTGAATTTTCAATTTTCCTAAGGGTCTTCTCCAATTTCTCAATCCTTGATTTTCCTTTTCTAATATCTCAATTTTCGAATTTCCATTATTTCTTGAGATATTTTTCTTCCTAGGCATGTGTCTAGATTTCTTGGGATTTATGCCTAGATTTTGTTATCCTTAGGTAGGGTCTTGACCTTATCTTTAAGATCACAATGTTTGGCACCTAAACAAAAATACTTATTTCTACTAGAATGCTTCTTATCATTAATAATTGGAAGAGCATTATTGAAATATACCTTAGGATTTACCTTAGCTCCCCCTACATGTGATGCTCCTCTCATGACCTTCCTAGTTTGACTGCCCTTCGGACATTGACTTCTATAATACCCTCTTTGGTTGCACTTGAAGCATACTGATGCTCCTTGCTCTTGCGGATTGGGGCCTTGACCTCCTTGGCCTTCTCCTTCCCTTGGGCCCTTGAGTCGTCTTCTTGACTCTTTTTGGACACTTATTCTTGTAGTGTCCTTGTTCTCTACACTCAAAGTATATAATATGTTTTTTATTTTTATGACTTATGCTTGAGTTACCTAGGTCGGTGATTGGTGAATCACTCTCGGATGTAGATGGCACCTCCTCTTGCTCTAGCATTCATGGTCTAATCTCCTCCCCTCAATCCTAGAGGTGGAAGCTTCTTCAACCTCCTTTACTGATCTAAATGTTGAGCATCTCTCAACTTCGACTCTACAAGCTCTTGAGATAATGATAATGATTCTTCCTCTTGAATGTTGAGCATCTCTCAAGTCTTCATGAGCTTGAGATGAGGAGCACTCTTCCTTGGACTCCTCTCAATCTTGTATTTGGACTGGTGAGGGTTTTTCGTGGAATTTGACCAACTTGTTTAACAACTCCTTAGCATCCCTAAACTCTTCTAATCTAGACAAAATATCATTACATATTAAATTTACTAACATTTTGTTACCTTAATGATTGTCTTAAATTTTTGACATTGCTCCTCAGTCCACCTCTTCATCTTGAGGATTCCTCCCTTCTTGCTCCTCGGAGCACCAAATCCTATTATGATAGCAAACCAATTTTCTATATCAAACATTAAAAAGTATTCCATCCTATCTTTCCAATATGCAAAATTTTCATGGTCGAAACTAGGTAGAACAGTGATGACATCGCCTAGTCTAATACTTGGCTCCATCTTGCCCTCTAGTGAGGCTCCCTCGGTTGTTAATCCTTGAAGAGCATCGTCGCTCTGATACCAATTGTAGAGAAATATGTGACCACGCTAGAGGGGGTGAATATCATTTTTCACGATTTTTTCTCGATCGTGATCGTGCTTGTCTATGAGATTGTTAGTACACAGCGGAATACAAAATACAAGTAGAAATAAAATACACAAAACAATCATAAGCACAAGACGAGATTTTATGTGGTTTGGAACTAGAGTTCCTACTCTATAGGGTGAACTCTAATTGAGCTCTAGTGATGCACAACACCACTATCAAACTTCTCCTTCTCAGTATGACATCAGAGGTGGAGAAATCTCATACAAAATAATTACAATAGTAATACAAGAAGATAAAACCAAATACAATGATGAAGAAAATACAAAAGTAAAGAACACTTTATAAAACCTTTATTGCTTGCTTTTTTGTTGATTACTTTGGATTGCTCTTGAAGGTCTGGAATGCAATAGCACTTCCCCTTTAAAATTGCCCAAAAAATATTAGCCTAAATCCTCCATGAATCGCTCCTTTTATAACCTGCTATTGGTTGATTTTGTGCCTAGCAGTCTGATGCACATGAACACGACCTCAAATTTCATGATGGAGACCGTCGAGGACTCGAAGCGCGCACTCACGCTCAATGCCCTCAAGTGCATGGGTGTCATCAAGTAATAATATAGAATATCAATTCCATAGGGACTGAGATTCGAATATCGATCTATTCAATGGATGCTATTGTTTGGAACTTGATTCTAAGGATTGCAATTAGGAGGGTTGTCGGCAGTCCTAACTCTAGTACAGTGTCACACGGAGGAAGAGAAGGGTTGCTATGAGTCTTTAGATGGATTCTAGGATTTCAGTTTCATTTGTGTTGCAGAACATATTGTCAATTGGGTTTGTCTAAGTTTCTAGCTATGGTTTTGTGGAAAGGACATCATACACTCATCTGATGAGCCTTCGCATATATCAGAAGCTACCTTTGCCATACGAGATCAACCCTTGGCTTTAGGACAGGATAGTCAGTTTGAGGATGTCGAATCGATCCCTACGACAAGTCGAAAATGAGGCAAGTTTCCTACTCTATCGCATCCTTCTACCCATAGTTACCAGCGATGAGGCCAACCCCTAGGTTCCTCTTTAATTGCCCTAAATCTTTGATACGAGGGTTGTCACCCCTCGTATCGGCTAAGCACCGTGACTGGAAAACCAAAACAATATCCATAGATCTAAACCAAACACCAATTGCAAATATCGATAAAAGAACTAAAAGATATTTGAACCAACATGTTCTAATGCAACACAAACTACTCCCTAGTCCTAGAATCAGAGAATCTACTCCATGAATGCGAGAGAGAAAGGAAACATAAGACATTGTCAAATTAAAATATTCAAGATAAAGCATGGAAAGAATATAGATTACAATGTGTTGAGGCCCTTCTCTCTAGCGTTGAGGTGCAGAACTTAAATCTCGAGATGCTTCCTTCCTCCCCGTTGCGAGTTCTCGATGCTTTTTAGGGCATCGGTGAGCCGTCCTGGCCATTGGGCCTCCCCCCTAGGGTTTGGGCATAGCCTCCTTTATATAGACATGAGGCCGAATCTTCATGAAGTCTGGAAAAAACCCTGATTGCATCAAGTTGTCTGGCCGCCACACGACCGTATGAAAACACATGGCCAGGGTGTGTGTGAGGCTGTGTTGGCCATTTTCGAACCCTGGACATGGCTGTGTGTAGTCACACACCCTAGCCATGTCCCCCTCTGTGTCCAGCTGCCAAATGCCTCCTTTTGCTCCGAAAGCACGCCATTTTTCCCATGGAATGCTCTCCTGCACACAAAAGTACAAAGAGCAGATCTCCGAATCAGAAAAAAGGAAATGTGTGCAAAAAAAGTAAAAGATGCATGAAACAAACATGAAATACAGTGAGATGTGAGCAAAAACTACTCTTTAAATCCTATATGTTTTGCTCACATCAATTCCCCCAGACTTAGATCTTTGCTTGTCCTCAAGCAAACTTCAGTTCCATGAAATTTTAAAAAGGTATTGCTCCATACTTAGCATGTTAACTAGATTTATCATGTGGTATTTGTAATCAAAGCAAAATAGATATGTTCTATAAATTCACTAAGTTAGCTCCTCGTTCTCGTGCTAAGCTAATCTTCTTAGGGGATACTCGTTCCATGGTAAGTTAAGTCATCATCCTATAGCTTTCCTAAGATCTTCGGCTCTTAGGCACTTACCTGCCCAATGTGAGGGTTGTTCCCTAGATATAGCACAAAGTCTCAAAGGCGTGCTCGGTATTGAGAGAAATTGGTAGGTATTTCCCCAGTAACCTAACTCGGTCTCAAATGGCCACATAACCATTTCCACCCACGATAATTGTTTTTTTATCCCTCATAATTTTTTTTTCATATTCCATTTTTTTTCTTCTCTCTCTCTTGTGATTTTGATTTTTCCAAGTGGGCTTCCACAATCTGAGCATCTCCAGTAGCTAAAATGCTAAATCTAGAGTCACCTATGGATTCTAAAGTACTAGATTACTGAGATGAATCATAACTAGGTACGTACTAGATTTTTCCTTTCAGAATGTTCGTCATGTGTAGGTGTAAAAATAAAAGTTAACTAGTGTATGTCTAGAAAATTCGTTAGAGAAAATAAAATAAAATACCACGAGGTAAATGAAGTTAAGCTACCCATGGAAACAACTCATGAAGAAAACTTTAGCAATACTACTGAGGTAGCTTAAAGATAGGAAAATTTAAGTACTGAAGAAACTAAAAACTCTATGTATAAACAAATGAATGCTAACAAAAAATGCAAATGACAGGAAAGAAACTACTGCTAGAAACAAAATAAATCAAAACTTGGGGTCCCCCAAGACTTATATGAGACTATACCGTTAATATGGTGGCCGAGGTGGGAAGTCCAGTGATCTCGACATGTCGATCTCACAGGTAAACTGGTGCTCGGCCGTTGATGCCACATGTACATGTGGTCGATCGAGAGCCTGGTGGATGTTGGGTTTCCGACACCGCGGCGTGTGTGTGTTCGATCATGTTTCGTAAACATGAGCACAGCGGAAGCAATTAAAAATAATAAATCTATATTTATTACAACACACACAACACACGCATGCATATTACAACAAGTGTAGACATAACCGTAAATTTAAATTTGCAATAAAAGGAAATTTATCTACGTTATACCTTTCGTATGACGTGTAGCGGGACCGACATTAACCGGAACGATCCTCGCTAGAATCGTCTCTATCCGTATCCACGCCGAGCTCCTCGGGATGACTTCGCTAAGTCACGAGCTTCGTCTTCGTACGGGTTACTAGCCTCGTGTTGAAGACGACGTGATCGAGAGATGATCACGATCCGAATCAAAATTCGGATCCTAAAACGAGTTCTCAAAACTCGCTTCTCCGGAGAGGTATTCGTCAACCAATTGGCCAGAATCGCCGTCCTCCACCTCGAGGATTACGGAGATCGAATCCCGGTAAGTTAGCGCTGTCGAGCTCTAACCGTCGTCCAAGCAGCCCAAAGAGAGGAGAACAAGCTGTCCAGAAAACTGGACAGCTTTGGTGGAAAGTAGGCGCCCGGCCAAACAAGGAAGATAAAGCTCACCTTGATGCCAAACCTAAAGGAGATCACGGAGGGTGGGAGGATCACGCTTTGAAGCTTGGATCTTTGGCAAGGAGCTGGACGGTGGCACAAGGGGTTGGGCGGCAATGGAGGTTGGCACCAACTCTTGCTAGGGTTTTGGATTAGGGCTTAATTATCCCTTAAGTCCTCTTTTATAGAGAACTAATTCTCTTAATGGTTATTGGATCATAACCATTAGGCCCGTTAACCCGCTCCATTAAGATAAGTTAAAATAAACCAAACCATGATGGTTTATTTTAAGTTAAAACGAACTGAACCAACTTTTGGTTCATTCGTTTAAAATAAACCAAATCCTTTGGTTTATTCTCCTCCATTTGATTAGAACCAAACCATTTTGGTCCATCCATTATGTCTTCATAAGACACGGCTCATCCACACTTCCATTGCGCCTGAAACGATTTCATGCTCGCTCCATGTTTGGTCCAACCAAACATAGTTTCTCTCGGTCTGAGAATCCCATTCTCAAGCTTGTCTTAAATCCTTCGGATTACGCTCGTTGTGTGTGTGACCAAATAGGTTCTCGGTTTATGTTGGTCGTCTATAATTAACCATTAATTATAGAACGATCATGAGTGACACCTAGTAGTACATCATGATCCATAATTAACCGAAAAGATCAACGGTTGATGCAGAACTATTTCTGAAACCCTTCAGCAGCTTGAATGATTCGTGCCCCATTCCCTTCACTCATCTTATACCCACTTGGTTCAGGACATGGTCTATTGTGTCAGTCCCCACTAAATTTGACTACATCACACCTAGAAGTATCATTTCCACGTCCTCTGATTCTAGAATTCTGCACATGTATCGAAGAGTACCTTACTCTAAACATGTAATGCTTTGGCCAAAGACTTTAGTAACAATCCGACGAGAGGTCATGGGTATACATCTCCTCGCAAGGAGTGGTGAATCCTTTATAGGCTATTCAAACACCTTCGATCACTTCGACTTATACCCAATCATCCCGGGTCCACATCTCCTTAGAGATGCTTGCTTAAGATGTCAAAGCATAAGTCTCCATGATCAAGATGACTTGAATACCGTAAGTCAAAGGAACATCGCACTTAAGCTACAGTAAGAACTTCATTGACATATCTATATATGCAGAGAACCATATGAAGTCTTACGGCTGGTCACTCCAATGAACTAGTTACCATAACTAGCACCCACGATTAACTCTGGACATCACTATGTCTCCAGCTAGTGAGAATCAGCTGCTTGGATACACCAAGGAGTATACCTCGTGCTAGTCTCAACAGAATTAATGGTGTCCAAATCCATCAATTCATCGACTAGGGATAATTCCGATACATCACAATTACACATGTAGAGATACTCACTAGTTGTGATCCAATCACAAATTCTCTAATGCTGTGAATCGTATCGTGGACATTCAGTAAATGAGTTTAAGATCCAATCAAATACATAAAACATGTATACTCAAATAGTGAATCTTCATTTATCATATAAATGGTTCATACATAAGGCGATTTCCTTAGGACATCTCTCATAAATTACTAACAGACTCTCACTTGGCCTAATGTCAATCGCTACGGTATCCAATACCATAAGCTCTAACATGACCCTCAAACTTACTTTGAGGTAATGCCTTAGTCAAAGGATCCGCTAAGTTCCTTTCAGTGGGAATTTTCTCGATTTGTATTTCGTTCCTACTGATGATCTCTCTGATAAGATGATAGCGGTGAAGCACATGTTTGGATCATTGATGAGACCACATCAAGTTCAGAGATGAACTTCTTGATCCAAACCGCTTCCTTTGCTGCTTCCAAAGCTGCAATGTATTCTGCCTTAGTGGCAGAATCCGCTATAGCGTCAAGCTTGGAACCTTTCCAACTTATTGTGCCTCCATTCTAGGTGAATACATACCCAGACTGAGACATGGAATCATCCTTGTCTGTCTGGAGCTGGCATCCGTATACCCACGTATCACCATGTACCCTTCTCCATATATTAGGAACACATCCTTAGTTCTTCTCAAGTACTTAAGGATCGTCTTAACAGCCACCCAATAATCCATTCCTGGATCAGACTGGTATCTGCTCATGACACTCAGAGCATACGATACATCGGGCCTCGTACATAACATAGCATACATGATAGATCCTATTGTGGATGCATAGGAAATCTTACTCATGCAAATCCTCTCGTCTTCTGTGCGCGGACACATAGACTTCGAAAGGTGTATCCCATGCCTGATGGGTAGGAAACCTTTCTTGGATTCCGACATGCTAAACCTCTTTAGCACTCGGTCTATATATGTAGACTGCGAAAGACCAAGCAACCGTTTCGATCTATCTCTATAGATCTTAATCCCGAGGATGTAGGTTGATTCTCCCAGGTCTTTCATGGAGAATGTCTTAGATAACCAAACCTTAACTGACTGTAAGACTGAAACATCATTTCCTATAAGTAATATGTCATCGACATATAATACTAGGAACACGATTGCACTCCCACTAACCTTCTTGTACTCACAAGGTTCGTCTGGATTTTGTGAGAAATCAAACTTTTTGATTGTCTCATCATAACGGATATTCCAGCTCCTGGATGCTTGCTTCAATCCATAAATGGATCGTCGCAATTTGCATACCTTGGTTTTATCAACCGATGTGAAACCCTCAGGCTGTATCATATACACGTCCTCGAGCAGGTTTCCATTAAGGAAAGTTGTTTTCACATCCATCTTCCATATCTCATAATCATAATGAGCCGCTATGGCCAGGAGCATCCGAATGGATTTAAGCATAGCTACAGGCGAATAGGTTTCGTCATAATTAACACCTTGCTTTTGACGATATCCTTTCGCCACCAATCTAGCCTTATAGGTAATCACATTACCATCCATGTCGGTTTTCTTCTTGAAAACCCACTTGCACCCTATAGGCTTTATGCCTTCAGGTGGGTCAACCAAGTTCCAAACTTGGTTTTCATACATGGAATCCATTTCCGACTTCATGGCACCAAGCCACTTATCCCTTTCTGAACTTGTCAACACTTCTTCATAACTGGTAGGCTCCTCATCATCAATGAGTAACACGTCGTTTGATTCACTTACGAGAAATCCATATCTCTCAGGAATATTGCGTGTTCTACCAGATCTACGAAGATGTGGTGTTACAATAGGTCCAGCCGATTGCTCATCACTATGAGTTGTCGACTGTTGTGCTTCACCAGGTATCTCATCAATGTCTATTTGAGTCTCTCGAGCCTCCTCAAGCTCGACGATACTCCCACTGTTTTCTTGCAAGAGAAACTCTTTCTCTAGAAACACAGCATGCCTTGAAACAAACACCTTTTGTTCTATAGGATGATAGAATTGGTAACCCCTTGTTTCCTTAGGGTATCCAATAAATAGACATTTATCAGACTTAGCATCCAATTTGTCTGATACTGTCTGCTTCACATAAGCAGGACAACCCCATATCTTCAAGTAAGATACATGAGGTTTCTTACTATTCCATATCTTATATGGAGTAGTTGAGACTACCTTGGTAGGCATTCTGTTTAACAAGTAAACAGCTGTCTGAAGTGCATAGCCCCAAAAGGACTTGGGAAGAGTCGCATGATTCATCATTGACCTGACCATGTCCAACAAGGTCCGGTTACACCTCTCAGATACACCATTATGCTATGGTGTATATGGCGTAGTCCATTGAGACAATATGCCATTGTCTCTTAGATAATCAAGAAACTCTTGACTTAAGTATTCACTACCTCGATCCGATCGAAGTATTTTAATACTCTTGTCATGTTGTTTCTCTACTTCATTTCTGAATTCTTTGAACCTTTTAAAGGCTTCAGACTTGTGTTTCATCAAGAACACATACCCAAACCGTGAGTGATCATCGGTGAAGGTAATGAAGTAGCTATAGCCTTCTAAAGCTTGAGTTGACATAGGTCCACATACATCAGTATGTATTAGACCTAGTAACTCTCCCACTCGTTCACCTTTTCCAGTAAAAGGTAACTTAGTCATCTTGCCTTTTAAGCATGATTCGCATGTATCATATGAATCCTATTCAAATGATTCCAGAATTCCACATTGGTGTAATTCGGACAAGCGTTTCTTGCTTACATGGCCAAGACGACAATACCACATGTAGGAGTCTAATTGATTATCTTTTCAAGCACGCTTGTTGCTCGCTTCGATATTGAAAATATCACTGGATACGTCCAACGTATAAACACCGTTGCTTAAAGTTCTAGTCCCTTAAAGAACTCCATTCAAAGTTATGTAACAACAATTGTTACTAAAAGTCAAATGGTACCCATTTCTATTTAAACAAGAAATAGAAATGATGTTCTTTATCAATGAAGGAACATAAAAGCAATTGTCCAGTTCTAAGACAAGTCCTACAGGGAGTTCCAACAAATATGTTCCGAAGGCGAGTGCAGCAACCGTTGCTCCATTCCCAACACATAAATTTGACTCTCCCTTGACGAGTCTTCTTCTATTCCTTAGCCCATGTATGCCATTACATATATGTGAGCCACACCCAGTATCAAATACCCAAGTGTCTGAGGAAATAGAATGACAATCAATAAAGAACATTTCTGAAGAAGATGGGGCATCCGATGCCTTATCCTTCTTCACGGACTCAAGATAAATCTTGCACTTTCTTCGCAAATGGCCCTACTTGCCATAATGATGGCAAGTGCCTTTTTGAGCTGGTTCTGCCTTTTTAGCCTTTTTCTTCTTCCCCTTCTGTTGTTCCTTTGACTCCCTCTTAGAACCTTTCTTCGAGGAATCAACTAACAACACCGTCCCCTGCTCATGCTTCTCAGAAGGCTCCACAGTCTTCAGCATGTTGAGCAGTACCACAGATCAACCTTCTTGCATCTCAAAGGTGAAGAGAAGCTTGGAGACTTCGAACCTTTCGAATCTCATTTGCTTATCAAACAACTCATAAAGATGAAGGACTACGATATGAGCATCCATATGCTCATGCTGCTTTCGTAGCTTGGGTTCCATCACGGCTAGCATGATGCAACTTGTCAGTTCAGAATCAGTCACATGTTTCTGATAGACCAACAATTGGTCCGGAGTTGCATCGTCACTAGGATGGGCGGGAAGAGGCGCTTCGAGGACATACGCAAGCTTTTCACCTTGAGAACAATTCTAAAGTTTCTAAGCCAGTCCAAGAAGTTCGGCCCAGTCAATTTATTGAATCAAAATGGAGCATAAATTAAAAAACAACATGATCAATTTTAGAAATACAAAGCGAGAATATATGAGAAAGATGATTTTAAAATGCATCAATATACATTTATAAATCCCATTCATTTTTGAATTCAAAAACCTTGAAATCAATTCGAGATCGTAGGTCAATCTCTCGAATGGTGATATCAATATAGATAAGAACAACCTTGGAGTGAGTCCAACAAGTCATTCTTAGCTATGATGGTGGGTATCAAGTATAGATTACATATCATGTATATGTAACTATCACAATGTGGTATCAACTAATTGAATGTTTACACATACATTGGGTTGTTAACACATTAACAAGTATGCATCATATGCATAGCACCCAACTTCACCTCTCTTCACATCGACCTTGGAGTGAGTCCAACAAATCGATGCTCCAAGTTAGAGCCGACCCATTAATCGTGAAATAGTTTTAATATGGTTAGAGCGCATTCAACCAATTAGCCAGGCTTGGAGTGAGTCCAACAACCCAAACTAACGATTGACCTCTGACTCTTACCATATTAGTATTAAACTATTCCATGGTTTGAACATGTTCGGGTTCGAGCCGGGCTTGGAGAGAGTCCAACAACCCAAACAAGAAACAGAACTATGGTTCTAACCATATTAATGGAAGGTGTAGTATTTAATATTGTGTAAGGGTTTTAATGTCTCATCCTCTTTGCATGCAAATAACTATTATCTACATGGCATGACATACATGGCATACATCTACATGTCACGACACGCATAGCATAATGTTATGCAACTAATGCAATTACATGACATACAATTATGTCATGTATATAATTTCCTTATATGTCATAACTATTTATGAAAATAAAATATGTTTAAGATTTGATTCTCCAAATCAAATCATAATTAAATTAGGAAACAAATTTCCAAATCTAATCACATATTTTATTTATGGAATTATTTGATTAAGAAAAATCTATTTAGGAAACCAATTTCCTAAATCATTAAAACTACTTTTGGAAATAAAATATTTTAAGATTTGATTTCCCAAATCAAATCATGATTAAATTAGGACACAAATTTCCAGAATCTAATCAAATATTTTATTTATGGAAAATATTAATTTCCATAAATACTTCCAACTTTCCAAAAGTGGAAGATTTCCATAAATACTTCTAGACTTTTCAAAATTGAAAAATTTCCATAAATATTTCTAAATTTACAAAATTATAAAATTTCCAGAAATAACATTATGACTATCGCAAAACCATTTTACGATTATGTCGAAACACAACCTGGGCTCTGAAACCACTGTTGGGTTTCCAGCACCGCAGCGTGTGTGTTTTCGATCACGTTTCGTAAACATGAGCACAGCAGAAGCAATAAAATTAATAAATCTACATTTATTATAACACACACATCACACGCATGCATAGTACAACATGTGTAAACATAACCGTAAATTTAAATTTGCAATAAAAGGAAATTTATCTACGTTATACCTTTCGTATGACGTGTAGCGGGAACAACATCAACCGGAACGATCCTCGCTAGAATCGTCTCTATCCGTATCTACGCCAAGTTCCTCGGGATGACTTCGCTAAGCCACGAGCTTCGTATTCTTACGGGTTACTAGCCTCGTGTTGAAGACGACGTGATCGAGAGATGATCACGATCCGAATCCAAATTCGGATCCTAATACGAGTTCTCAAAACTCGCTTCTCCAGAGAGGTATTCGTCAACCAATTGACGAATCCTTCGTCCTCCACCTCAGGGGATTACCGGAGATCGAATCCCCGGTAAGTTAGCCGCTGTCGGAGCTCTAACCGTCGTCCAAATGATGCTCCGACGAGAGGAGAACAAGCTGTCCAGAAAACTGGACAGCTTGTTGGAGGAGTAGGCGCCGGCCAAACAGTGGAAGACAAAGCTCACCTTGATGCCAAACCTAAAGGAGATCACCGGAGGGTCGCCGGAGGATCACCGGCTGAAGCTTGGACGTCGGCAAGGAGCTGGACGGCGGCACAAGGGGCTGGGAAGCAATGGAGGTTGGCGCCAACTCTTGCTAGGGTTTTGGATTAGGGCTTAATTATCCCTTAAGCCCTCTTTTATAGAGAACTAATTCTCTTAATGGTTATTGGATCATAACCATTAGGCCCGTTAACCCGCTCCATTAAGATATGTTAAAATAAACCAAACCATGATGGTTTATTTTAAGTTAAAATGAACCGAACCAACTTTTGGTTCATTCGTTTAAAATAAACCAAACCCTTTGGTTTATTCTCCTCCATTGGATTAGAACCAAACCATTTTGGTCCATCCATTATGTCTTCATAAGACACGGCTCATCCACGCTTCCATTGCGCCTGAAACGATTTCATGCTCGCTCCATGTTTGGTCCAACCAAACATAGTTTCTCTCGGTCTGAGAATCCCATTCTCAAGCTCATTTTAAATCCTTCGGATTACGCTCGTTGTGCGTGTGACCAAATAGGTTCTCGGTTTATATTGGCCGTCTATAATTAACCATTAATTATAGAACGATCATGAGTGGCACCTAGTAGTACATCATGATCCCCAATTAACCGAAAAGATCAACGGTTGATCCAGAATTATTTCTGAAACCCTTGGCGAATGATTCGTGCCCCATTCCCTTCACTCATCTTATACCCACTTAGTTCAGGACATGGTCTATAGTGTCCGATCTGTTGGGTTTCCGGATGGCGTGTGTGTGTTCGATCATGTTTCGTAAACATGAACACAGTGAAGCAATAAAAATAATAAATCTATATTTATTACAACACACACACACGCATGCATATTACAACAAGTGTAGACATAACCGTAAATTTAAATTTGCAATAAAAGGAAATTTATCTACGTTATACCTTTCGTATGGCGTGTAGCGGACGACATCAACCGAACGATCCTCGCTAGAATCGTCTCTATCCGTATCCACGCCGAGTTCCTCGGGATGACTTCGCTAAGCCACGAGCTTCGTCTTCGTACGGGTTACTAGCCTCGTGTTGAAGACGACGTGATCGAGAGATGATCACGATCCGAATCCAAATTCGGATCCAAAACGAGTCCTCAAACTCGCTTCTCCGGAGAGGTATTCATCAACCGATTGATGAATCGCTTCATCCTCCACCTCGGAGGATTACCAGAGATCAAATCCTCGGTAAGTTATCCGCTGTCGAGCTCTAACACTCAACGATGCTCACGAGAGGAGAAGAAGCTGTCCAGAAAACTGGACAGCTTGGTGGAGGAGTAGGCACCGGCCAAAACAAGGAAGCCAAGTGCTCACCTTTTCACCGAGGCCTAGGAAGATCACGAGGATCACGGCTGAAGCTTGGTCGCCGCAAGGAGCCGGACGCGGCACAAGGGGCAAGTGCCAAGGAGCTTAGCGGCAACTAGGTTTAGGGCTCTTCTAATTAGGGCTTAATTATCCATTAAGCCCTCTTTTATAGAGAACTAATTCTCTTAATGGTTATTGGATCATAACCATTAGGCCCGTTAACCCGCTCCATTAAGATAAGTTAAAATAAACCAAACCATGATGGTTTATTTTAAGTTAAAACAAACCGAACCAACTTTTGGTTCATTCGTTTAAAATAAACCAAACCCTTTGGTTTATTCTCATCCATTGGATTAGAACCAAACCATTTTGGTTCATCCATTACGTCTTCATAAGACTCGGCCCATCCACGCTTCCATTGCGACTGAAACGATTTCATGCTCGCTTTATGTTTGGTCCAACCAAACCTAGTTTCTCTCGGTCTGAGAATCTCATTCTCAAGCTCATTTTAAATCCTTTGGATTACGCTCGTTGTGCGTGTGACCAAATAGGTTCTCGGTTTATGTTGGCCGTCTATAATTAACCATTAATTATAGAACGATCATGAGTGGCACCTAGTAGTACATCATGATCCCCAATTAACCGAAAAGATCAATGGTTGATCCAGAACTATTTCTGAAACCCTTCAGTAGCTCGAATGATTCGTGCCCCATTCCCTTCACTCATCTTATACCCACTTGGTTCAGGACATGGTCTATTGTGTCAGTCTCCACTAGGCTGACTACGTCACACCTAGCCCAAGTATTATTTCCTCGTCCTACGGATTCTAGTTACTCCACATGTATCGAAGAGTACCTTACTCTAAACATGTAATGCTTTGGCCAAAGACTTTAGTAACAATCGAACGAGAGGCCATGGGTATACATCTCCTCGCAAGGAGTGGTGAATCCTTTATAGGCTATTCAAACACCTTCGATCACTTCGACTTATACCCAATCATCCCGGGTCCACATCTCCTTAGAGATGTTTGCTTAAGATGTCAAAGCATAAGTCTCCATGATCAAGATGACTTGAATACCGTAAGTCAAAGGAACATCGCACTTAAGCCACAGTAAGAACTTCATTGACATATCTATATATGCAGAGAACCATATGAAGTCTTACGGCTGGTCACTCCAATGAACTAGTTACCATAACTAGCATCCACGATTAACTCCTGACATTACTATGTCTCGGCCCGGTGAGAATCATTTGCTTGGATACACCAAGGAGTATACCTCGTGCTAGTCTCGACAGAATTGATGGTGTCCAAATCCATCAATTCATCGACTAGGGATAATTCCGATACATCACAATTACACATGTAGAGATACTCACTAGTTGTGATCCAATCACAAATTCTCTCATGCTGTGAATCATATTGTGGACATTCAGTAAATGAGTTTAAGATCCAATCAAATACATAAAACATGTATACTCAAATAGTGAATCTTCATTTATCATATAAATGGTTCATACATAAGGCGATTGCCTTAGGACATCTCTCATATATTACTAACAGACTCCCACTTGGCCTAATGCCAATCGCTACGGTATCCAATACCATAAGCTCGAACATGACCCTCAAACTTACTTTGAGGTAATGCCTTAGTCAAAGGATCCGCTAAGTTCCTTTCAGTGGGAATTTTCTCGATTTGTATTTCGTTCCTACTGATGATCTCTCTGATAAGATGATAGCGGCGAAGCACATGTTTGGATCGCTGATAAGACCTTGGCTCTTTCGCCTGTGTAATTGCTCCATTGTTGTCACAGTAGACCGGTATTGCTTCAATAATGGCCGGAATCACACCAAGTTCATGAACGAACTTTTTGATCCAAACCGCTTCCTTCTTTGCTCAGCGCAATGTATTCTGCCTCGATGGTAGAATCCGCTCTGATCTCTTGTTTGGAACTTTTCCAACTCACTGCGCCCCCATTCAAGGTGAACACGTATCCAGACTGAGACCTGGAATCATCCTTGTCTGTCTGGAAGCTGGCATCCGTATACCCGCGTATCACCATGTCCCCTTCTCCATATATTAGGAACACATCCTTAGTTCTTCTCAAGTACTTAAGGATCGTCTTAACAGCCGCCCAATGATCCATTCCTGGATCAGACTGGTATCTGCTCGTGACACTTAGAGCATACGATACATCGGGCCTCGTACATAACATAGCATACATGATAGATCCTATTGCGGATGCATAGGGAATCTTACTCATGCAAATCCTCTCGTCTTCTGTGCGCGGACACATAGACTTCGAAAGGTGTACCCCATGCCTGATGGGTAGGAAACCTTTCTTGGATTCCGACATGCTAAACCTCTTTAGCACTCGGTCTATATATGTAGACTGCGAAAGACCAAGCAACCGTTTCGATCTATCTCTATAGATCTTAATCCCGAGAATGTAGGTTGCTTCTCCCAGGTCTTTCATGGAGAATGTCTTGGATAACCAAACCTTCACTGACTGTAAGATTGAAACATCATTTCCTATAAGTAGTATGTCATCGACATACAATACTAGGAACACGACTGCACTCCCACTAACCTTCTTGTACACACAAGGTTCGTCTGGATTTTGTGAGAAATCAAACTTTTTGATGGTCTCATCAAAATGGATATTCCAGCTCCTGAATGCTTGCTTCAATCCATAAATGGACCGTCGCAATTTGCATACCTTGGTTTTATCAACCGATGTGAAACCCTCAGGCTGTATCATATACACGTCCTCGAGCAGGTTTCCATTAAGGAAAGTTGTTTTCACATCCATCTGCCATATCTCATAATCATAATGAGCCGCTATGGCGGGAGCATCCGAATGGATTTAAGCATAGCTACGATGAATAGGTTTCGTCATAATCAACACCTTGTTTTTGACAATATCCTTCGCCACCAATCTAGCCTTATAGGTAATCACATTACCATCCATGTCGGTTTTCTTCTTGAAAACCCACTTGCACCCTATAGGCTTTATCCTTGGTGGGTCAACCAAGTTCCAAACTTGGTTTTCATACATGGAATCCATTTCCGACTTCATGGCACCAAGCCACTTATCCCTTTACGAACTTGTCGGCACTTCTTCATAAGCGGTAGGCTCCTCATCATCAATGAGTAACACACATCGTTTGATTAAACTACGAAATCCATATCTCTCGGGAATATTGTGTGTTCTACGGATCTACGAAGATGTGGTGTTATTCTGATAGTCACACTATGAGTTGTCATTTATTGTGCTTCACCGGTATCTCATTAATGTCTATTTGAGTCTCTCGAGCCTCCTCAAGCTCGGCGACACTCCCTTGTTTTCTTGCAAGAGAAACTCTTTCTCTAGAAACACGGCATGCCTTGAAACAAACACCTTTTGTTCCACAGGATGATTGAATTAGTAACCCCTTGTTTCCTTAGGGTATCCAACAAATAGACATTTATCGGACTTAGCATCCAATTTGTCCACACGTCTGATGCTTCACATAAGCGAGACAACCCCATATCTTCAAGTAAGATACATGAGGTTTCTTACTATTCCATATCTCATATGGAGTAGTTGAGACTACCTTAGTTGGCATTACATGTTTAACAAAGTAAGCAGTTATCCGAAGTGCATAGCCCCAAAAGGAATTGGGAAGAGTTGCATGATTCATCATTGACGACCATGTCCAACAAGGTCCGATTCGCCTCTCGGATACACCATTATCTTTGTAGTGTATAGGCGCGGAGTCCATTGAGACAATATGCCATTGTCTCTTAGATAATCAAGAAACTCTTGACTTAAGTATTCACCACCTCGATCCGATCAGTATTTTAATACTCTTGTCATGTTGTTTCTCTACTTCATTTCTGAATTCTTTGAACCTTTCAAAGGCTTGGACTTGTGTTTCATCAAGAACACATACCCAAACCGTGAGTGATCATCGGTGAAGGTAATGAAGTAGCTATAGCCTCCTAATGCTTGAGTTGACATAGGTCCACATACATCGGTATGTATTAGACCTAGTAACTCTCCCACTCGTTCACCTTTTCCGGTAAAGGTAACTTAGTCATCTTGCCTTTTAAGCATGATTCGCATGTATCGTATGAATCCAATTCAAGCGATTCGAATTCCACATCGGTGTAATTCGGACATCGTTTCTTGCTTATATGGCCAAGGCGACAATGCCACATATAGAGTCTATTTGATTATCCTTTCGAGCAGCGTGTTGCTCGCCCCGATATTGAAAATGTCCTTTGGATCGTCCAACTTATAAATGCCATTACTCAAGGTTCGTTCCATAAAGTACACCATTTAAAGTTATATAACAACAATTGTTACTAAGCGTCAAATGGAAACCATTTCTATTTAAGCGGAAATAGAAACAATGTTCTTTATTAGAGAAGGAACATAATAGCAATTGTCGATTCTAAGACTAGTCCACTAGGAACTTCAAACAAATAAGTTCCGATGGCGCCATGACAACCTTTGCTCCATTGCCAACTCGCAAATTTGACTCCCTCGACAAGTCTTCTTCTATTCCTTAGCCCTGTATGTCATTACATATATATGAGCTACACCCGGTATCCAATACCCAAGTGTCCAGGAAATAGAATGACCATCAATAGCGAAGATACACGAAGAGGATGGGGCATCGGATGCCTTCTTCTTCTTCATGGACTCAAGATAAATCTTGCAGTTTCTTCGCTGGCCTTCCTTGCCCGTGATGGCAAGTGCCCTTTTCTGGTTCCGCCTTCTTTGCCTTTTTTTCTTTCCTTTCTTACATTCTTTTGCCTTCCTCTTAGAACCTTTCTTTGAGAATCAACTATAGAACCGCCTTCTCCTCATGCTTCACAGAAGGCTCCACAGTCTTCAGCATATTGAGGAGCTCGGGAATGGTGGATTCCAATTTGTTCATCCGATAGTTCATCACAAATTGCGAGAAACTCTTGGGCAAACAATGCAGAATTAAGTCAATACTTAACTCATGATCCATCACAAAACCGAGGTTAGCTAGCCGCTCGATGTACCCATTCATCTTTAGCACAAAGCGCACTCTGAGATGAACCTTCTTGCATCTTCGTGGTGAGAGGAGCCTAGAGACCTCGAACCTTTGGATCTCGCTTGCTCATCGAACAGCTCATGAAGATGGAAGACCATAGTATTAGCATCCATATGCTCATGCTGCTTTTGCAGCTCAGGTACCATCGCCGCTAGCATGATGCAACTCGCCCATTACTCGAATCGCCACATGCTTACGATAGACCAACATTTGGTGCAGGTTGCATCGTCCTTAGAGATCGGAAGAGGCTCTTCAAGGACATATGCAAGCTTTTCCGCCTTGAGAACAATTCTCAGGTTTCTAAGCCAGTCCAGGAAGTTAGGCCCAGTCAGTTTGTTCGAATCCAAAATAGTGCACAAATTCAAAGACGTCATGATCAATTTATTGACCTAGAAATACAAAACGAGCATATATGAGAAAGATGATTTTAAAATGCATCAATATACATTTATAAATCCCATTCATTTTTCGAATTTCAAAAACCCCAAAATCACTTCGGGAGATCGTAGGTCCATATCTCGAATGGTGATATCCATCATAGTTATGAACAACCTTGGAGAGAGTCAACAAGCCATTCATAACTACGATGGTAGATATCAACTATACGATCGCATATCATGTATATGCAACTATCACAATGTGCTATCAACTAATTGAATGTTCACACATACATCGGGTTGTTAACACATTAACAAGTATGCATCATATGCATAGCACCCAACTTCACCTCCCTTTACATCGACCTTGGAGAGAGTCCAACAAGCCGATGCTCCAGGTTAAAGGCAACCCATTAATCGGGACATAGTTTTAATATGGTTAGAGCGCATTCAACCAATTAGCCCAGCTTGGAGAGAGTCCAACAACCAAAGCTAACGATTGACCTCTGACTCTTACCATATTAGTATTAAACTATTCCATGGTTTGAACATATTCGGGTTCGAGCTAGGGCTTGGAGAGAGTCAACAACCCAAACAAGAAAGCGGAACTCTGGTTCTAACCATATTAATGGAAGGTGTAGGCTTTAATATTGTTTAAGGGTTTTATGTCTCATCCTCTTTGCATGCAAATAACTATTATCTACATGGCATGGCATACATGGCATACATCTACATGTCACGACATGGCATAATGTTATGCATCTAATGCAATTACATGGCATACAATTATGTCATGTATATATTTCCTTATATGTCATAACTATTTATGGAAATAAAATATGTTTAAGATTTGATTCTCCAAATCAAATCATAATTAAATTAGAAACAAATTTCCAAATCTAATCACATATTTTATTCATGGAATTATTTGATTAAGGAAAATCTATTTAGGAAACCAATTTCCTAAATCATTAAAACTACTTATGGAAATAAAATATTTTAAGATTTGATTTCCCAAATCAAATCATGATTAAATTAGGAAACAAATTTCCAGAATCTAATCAAATATTTTATTTATGGAAAATATCAATTTCCATAAATACTTCCAACTTTCAAAAGTGGAAGATTTCCATAAATACTTCTAGACTTTCCAAAATTGAAAATTTCCATAAATACTTCTAAATTTCCAAAATTAGAAAATTTCCAGAAATACATTATGACTATCGCAAAACCATTTTTACGATTATGTGAAACACAACACAGCTCTGATACCCTTTGTTGGGTTTAAACGCTTGGCGTGTGTGTGTTCGATCATGTTTCGTAAACATGAACCACAGTGAAGCAATAAAAATAATAAATACTCCTATTTATTACAACACACACAACACACGCATGCATATTACAACAAGTGTAGACATAACCGTAAATTTAAATGTTGCAATAAAAGGAAATTTATCTCGTTATACCTTTCATTATGGCGTGTAGCGAGCGGCATCAAGCGGGCGATCCTCGCTAGAATCGTCTCTATCCGTATCCACGCCGAGTTCCTCGGGATGACTTACGCTAAGCCCACGAGCCGTCTTCGTGCGGGTTACTAGCCTCGTGTTGAAGGCGGCGTGATCGAGAGATGATCACGATCCGAATCCAAATTCGGATCCTAATACGAGTTCTCAAAACTCGCTTCTCCGGAGAGGTATTCGTCAACCAATTGACGAATCCTTCGTCCTCCACCTCAGAGGATTACCGGAGATCGAATCCCCGGTAAGTTAGCCGCTGCCGGAGCTCTAACCGTCGTCCAAAGCGATGCTCCGACGAGAGGAGAAAAGCTGTCAGAAAACTGGACAGCTTGGTGGAAGAGTAAGCGCCGGCCAAAACAAGGAAGCCAAGTGCTCACCTTTCACGAGGCCTAGGAAGATCACGGAGGTCGCGGAGTTTGACTGAAGCAGTCGCGGCCGGCAAGGAGCTGGACGCCGCACAAGGTGGTGGCCAAAGAGCTTGGGCGCAACTCCTTCAAGGGGTTGGGCGGCAACTAGGTTTAGGGTTTCTTAATTAGGGCTTAATTATCCATTAAGCCCTCTTTATAGAGAACTAATTCTCTTAATGGTTATTGGATCATAACCATTAGGCCCATTAACCCGCCTCCATTAAGATAAGTTAAAATAAACCAAACCATGATGGTTTATTTTAAGTTAAAACGAATCAACCAACTTTTGGTTCATTCGCTTAAAATAAACCAAACCCTTTGGTTTATTCTCATCCATTGGATTAGAACCAAACCATTTTGGTTCATCCATTATGTCTTCATAAGACACGCCCATCCACGCTCCATTGCGATCAAATGATTTCATGCTCGCTTATGTTTGGTCCAACCAAACCTAGTTTCTCTCGGCCCGAGAATCCCATTCTCAAGCTCGCTTTAAATCCTTTGGATTACGCTCCAGCAGCGTGTGACCAAATAGGTTCTCGCTTATGTTGGCCGCCTATAATTAACCATTAATTATAGAACGATCATGAGTGGCACCTAGTAGTACATCATGATCCCCAATTAACCAAAAGATCAACGGTTGATCCGTAACTATTTCTCAAACCCTTCAAGAGCTTCGAATGAATTCGTGCCCCATTCCTTCACTCATCTTATACCCACTTGGTTCAGACATGGTCTATTGTGTCCCTCACTAGGTCGACTACGTCACACCTAGCCCAAGTATCATTTCCTCGTCCTACGGATTCTAGTTACTCCACATGTATCGAAGAGTACCTTACTCTAAACATGTAATGCTTTGGCCAAAGACTTTAGTAACAATCCGACGAGAGGCCATGGGTATACATCTCCTCGCAAGGAGTGGTGAATCCTTTATAGGCTATTCAAACACCTTCGATCACTTCGACTTATACCCAATCATCCCCGGTCCACATCTCCTTAGAGATGTTTGCTTAAGATGTCAAAGCATAAGTCTCCATGATCAAGATGACTTGAATACCGCAAGTCAAAGGAACATCGACTTAAGCCACAAGAAGAACTTCATTGACATATCTATATATGCAGAGAACCATATGAAGTCTTACTACCGGTCACTCCAATGAACTAGTTACCATAACTAGCATCCACGATTAACTCCGACATCACTATGTCTCCACCAAAGGAGAATCACCGCTTGATACACCAAGGAGTATACCTGTGCTAGTCTCGATGTAATCGATGGTGTCCAAATCCATCAATTCATCGACTAGGATAATTCGATACATCACAATTACACATGTAGAGATACTCACTAGTTGTGATCCAATCACAAATTCTCTCATGCCGTGAATCGATCATGACATTCAAGAAA
>CM045988.1:58580481-58816275 GCA_025175895.1 Wurfbainia villosa
TAGTTTGGAGATTTTTCCTTTGTACTTTTGTGTGCAAGATAGCATTTCATGGGAAAACGACAGCACTTTGAGTGAAAAAGAGCATTTGGCATTTGGATGCGATGAGGGCACATGGCCGGGGCATGTGGCTACACGCCTGTCGAAGCTCGAGATTAGCCACCACAAAGCCACACATGGCTTGGCTGTGTGGAAACACATGGTCGTGTGGCAACCCAACATTTTGGCGCGATTAGGTCTTTTTTCGAATTTTGTGAAGAGTCTACCTCATGTCTATATAAAGAAAGCCATGCCCAAACCCTAGGGGGGAGGCACGACGACCGGGACAATACTCCGAAGCCTTAAAAAGCTTCAGAAACTCGAAACGAAGAGGATGGAAGCCACTCTATATCCAAGTTATGCACCTCAATGCCAGAGAGAAGAGCCTCAACGTATTATAATCTATATTCTTTTCATACATTATCTTGTATATATGAATTCGACAATGCCTTGTAATTCTTTTCTCACATTCATGGAGTAGATTCTCTGATTCTAGGACTAGGGAGTAGTTTTTGTTGAGTTAGAACATGATGGTTCAAATATCTTTTCGTTCTTGAATCTATATTTGAATTGGTGTTTGGTTTAGATCTATAGCTATTGTTTTGGTTTTCTAGTCACTATGTTTAGCCGATACGAGGGATGACAACCCTCGTATCAAAGATTTAGGGGAATTTAAAGAGGAAACCAGGGGTTGTCCTCATCGTCGATAATTGTGGGTATAAGGATGCAATAGAGTAGGAAATGCACCCCATTTTCGACTCGTCGCAGGGATAGATTCGACATCCTCGTACCGACTATCCCGTTCTAAAGCCAGGGGTTGACATGGTATGGAAGAGGTAGCTTCCGATAGATACGAAGGCTCATCGGGGGAGTGTATGATGTCCTTTCCACAAAACTGTAGCTAGAAACCTAGACAAAACCCAATTGACAACGTGTTCTGTGACACAAACAAAACTGAAATCCTAGAATCCATCCAAAGACTCATAGCGTCCCTTCTCTTCCTCCATGTAACACCGTACTAGAGTTAGGACCGCCGACAACCCTTTGAACCACAACCATTAGAATTGATTTATGAACAATAACATCCACCAAATAGATTGGTACTCGAATCTCAGCTCATGGAGGATCGATAAATTTTTATTACTTGATGACACCTGTGCACTTGCGGGTGTTGAGCGCGTGCTTCAAGTCCTCGATGATCTCCATCGCGAGATTTGAGGTCACGTTTGCGTGCATCACCAAGTGTTAAAACACTTGACCAGTCGACTGGTCCATAACCCCAGTCGACTACTAAACCTTAACCATGAGGTTTACCCCAAGTATATATGATCCCCACATACTTGCTAGACTACCCTTAGCCTAGACTTAAGCCTTCTAACTACCTCCATCAATCTCACGCCTATCAGATCCCTCCAAATCATCCATGACATGTTCATCCATACGCTAGCCTTCAAGTGCTTCTATCGTCTATTGACATGCTAATTGGGTCTAGACCACCAAAGCACATTTGAGCTTACGTTGCCAAGACACACGCTTGGATTTTACACTGTTAAACATTGAACCTATGCTGCCAAGACTATCGCTTGGGCTTTATGCCACCAATATCACACCCTTGGACTTTCCTTGCCAACTTCATGTTGGACTTTCCAAATGCCAAGATCCATGCTTGGAATTTTTAATTGCCAAGAACCCATGACTTGGACTTTCCAATTGCCAAGTACTCAAGACTTGGACTTTCCATGCCAAGTAGACAAGACTTGGACTTTTCATACCAAGTATTCCACTTGTACTTCTCCATTATATGGTCAACTCTATGTCAACCATATAGTTAACCCATTGTCAAACATCAAAATACTACTCGAGTCTGGTAAATTGTTACCTAGGCCAATTGCACCAACAAAAAGTCGCTTTACCAATCATCTTATAATTACCACTAAGGGCTAATACTAATAGGATACACACTTGGACTTTCCTAGCTAAGTCCTCAAACTTTGACTTCCCTTATCAAGAATTCATTCTTGGACTTCTCTATTGCAAAGCATTCATACTTGGACTTTCACTCGAATCTTACTCAAGCTTGGTAAACCTTGACCTGAGGTTGATTGCTCCAACAATCTCCTCCAAACAATCTCCCTCATATGACCTTGGATATCCCAACCTATCCACTAGTCATACTATCATATGTAGAGGAATCGGAGACCACGCTAGAGAGGGGTGAATAGCATTTTGTTGCAATTTCATCTCGATTGCAATCGTACTTGTCTACAAGATTATTAGTGTGCAGTGCAATACAAAATACAAGTAGAAACAAAATACGCAAAACAATCACAAGCATAAGACGAGATTTTACATGGTTCAAAACTAGGGTTTCTACTACACGGGGCAAGCTCTAGTGATGTACACCATCACTAACAAACTTCTCCTTCTCAGTATGACACCAGAGGTGGAGAAACCTCTTAAAAAATGATTTCAACAGTAATACAAGAAGATACAAACAAATACAAGGATGAAGCAAAAAACAAAAGTAAAGAATACTTTACACAAACTTGATTTAATTCTTGCTTGTTGATTGCTTTGGATTGCTCTTAAAGGTATGGAATGCAACAACACTTCCCCTTCAAAATCACCCCAAAAATCACTGCCGAAATCCTCCATGAGTTGCTCCTTTTATAACCTGCTATTGGATAATTTTGTACCTAGCAGTCAAGCGCAAAGGCACCGATCATTGCTCCCTTATCCATTGTCTTACAACGGACTAATCCACATTGGAATTTTAGCCAATGGATACCTTAGCAGTCGGCTTCTCTTACCAACAGTCGACTTCCAACCCAGTAATCGACTGACCAGTCGACTACGGGACATTTTGTTCCCCTTTCCACCACCACCGATTTGCCCATCATTGGCGATCATTTGCCGTGGACCAATCGACGCCCAATCGATAATCAATTTGCTCAAACACAAGTTGAAGCGATCGACTACCGACGATCGATTGCTCTGAGTCAACTAGGCTCCCGAGTATCAAACACTCGGCCAATCGACTAGTAAACATCAAACATGAGATTCAACCTAAGTATAATCCCCTCATACTTGATCGACCACCCTTAGCCTAGACCTAAGCCTTCTAGCCACCTCCATCAGTCTCATGGCTCTCGAATCCCTCAAGTCTATGACTCTTCATCCTTCGCATCAACCCTCTGGTGCTTCCATCGGCTATGTCATGCTAATCGATTCCTTTGCCAAGGCCCATTTGGACTTATGCCTCCATTACCCATGCTTGGACTTTACACCACCAAAACCTCACCCTTGAATTCTTTGCCAAGATCCATTTGGACTTACACCGCCAAGACCCATGCTTGGACTTTACACTGCCAAACCTAACCTTGGACTTCCCAATTGCCAAAGTTCACTTGGACTTTATGCCGCCAAGACAACATGCTTGAACTTATGCTGCCAAGACTATATCTTTGGACTTCCCTTGCCAAATATTCATATTTGGACTTTCCTTGCCAAGTATCTAAACTTGGACTTCCGAGGTTGATTTCTCCAATAATCTCCCTCAAATAATCTCTACCATATGACTTTGGATATCCAATCATCCACTAGTCATATGGTCAATATATGGTCAAACCATATAGTTAAAAAATGATCAAACTCATTGTCAATCCATTGTCAAACATCAAAACACTACTCGAGTCCCACTCGAGTTTGGTCATTTGATGACTCGGGGCTTGTTCACCAATAATCTCTCCCTTTTGATGTTTGACAATAGATTTAGGTTAGGTAACAATAGCAACTTAACTTTTCCAATGCCAAAGCATAGTGAAGGTTTACCTAACTTAAACCTCACTTCTCTCCCTTTGGCATATATTAAAAAGACTATAAAGGGTTTTTTCAATGTTCCATCTCCCAATGAGATCCCACATTCTCCCCCTTGGTCCAAAAACATCTTGGATGCCTTCACTCTTCCTAGTGATAAGTCCCATATCACTAAATGAGAGGCAATCCATAATGAAGGTTTACCAAACCCTCACTTCTCCCTTTTTGGTCAAAATTGCATCCATCATCCCTAGATGGGCACACTCCCTTTATAGGCTTGCTCCCCCTTGACCATTACACCAACAATATCCTTAGAGAGTTCCTAAGCCTATAGGAAACTTAAACCATCAAAAATATGGGTAAAAGTTCAAACTTGAACTTTAACCTCCCTTAAAATTTGACACTCCACCCTAAATAACTCTCCTAATCATTTTCAATGATTATTTCACCCTTCCAATGCTTTCCAAAGCATATTCTAGGATTAGAAGATGTTAGGGTAACCTAGGGTAGCTAATACATCACTAAACAAACCTTGTTCAGCCGAAATTAGCACCATCAGTCAACTAAAATTAGAAATCAGTCAATTGACTCACCACCAGTTGACTACTCCAAGCAGCAGTCGATCAGTTTCTGCAAAATACAAAAATTAGTTTCAGAAATTGGATTTTGATAAATCATAAGTAATTATACGTAATTTGAAAAATTTTGAAATCTCCTACGTACATTACTTACATAAAATATAATGGGTAAAAAATAATTTTAAATTAAGATAACAATTAAATTGAAGTATTGATACAAAGTTCAAAAGTATTGATAACTTCAATATTTTTGGCCTAACTTGTATCAACTTGTTCAATAGTGATTGTTATCTAAAGATAGACTTCACCAAGGTTTTCTAAAATGATTTTAAAATATTTTTTTAAAACCTTATATTGAACCATGGTCTATGGGTTAGATGTACATGACTTATACATTAGCATTCCTCACTATTCATCAGTCATATTATGAGTTTGAGTTCATCTAGATGCAAGAACTATGCACCTTTAACTTAACTCATTTTTTGAGCATCTCACGTGTCTAGAGTGTATTAATACATACACATGTCAATTTAATATTTTTGTGAGATGTGGGCTTTTGTTCTTCCTTATTGAAGGTCTCATGCACTTTATTGAGGCAACTCTATTTAATTCCCTTATCATAAGACTTCAAATCATGTCATTGTCCTTAATTCAATTTTAGTTATCCTAAACGCATGAGATATGATCATGGCACAAATGATAACATAAATTAAAGCATTTGCCAATAATCATGATGTCATGGTATAAAGATAGACCTAAATACAAAGATGGCATATTAACTTTATATTTTTATGACATTCTATATGATTAATATGAAGCATGATGTCATGACATGACATATAACAAAAAATCATGACAATTTTATAATATCAAGGTATAAAAATACCTAAGTTTTAATCCTAATTGTCATTTCCTATAATTATATCAATTTTGTCATAATGCCTAAATTCCCTCAAGTGTGCCAAAAATTCAAAATGACACACCAATGACTCTAACCTATCTTGTGCTAATTTTGATTGACTTTTCAAACTTCTCAAATTTTATTGGTATATCCTAAAATCTTTTAGTATATAAATCTAATTTTATTTTCAAAGTATTACAATACTTTGAAAATGCCCTAAAGTGACACTTTTACCATGGTTAGGTTAACTACCTATCCATTCAAAGTTGGCACACCCTAAACCCATCTAGCGTGATCGAATCACGCTCCTAGAAATACAATACTTATTGGAGCTCCTTGGGTTAACTAGGTGTTGGGTTTCCGGCACCGCGGCGTGTGTGTGTTTGATCATGTTTCGTAAACATGAGCACAGCGGAAGCAATTAAAATTAATAAATCTATATTTATTACAACACACGCATGCTATTACAACAAGTGTAGACATAACCGTAAATTAAAATTTGCAATAAAAGAAATTATCTACGTTATACCTTTCGTATGACGTGTAGCGGGAACGACATCAATCGGAACGATCCTCGTAAGAATCGTCTCTATCCGTATCCACGCCGAGCTCCTCGGGATGACTTCGCTAAGTCACGAGCTTCGTCTTCGTACGGGTTACTAGCCTCGTGTTGAAGACGACGTGATCGAGAGATGATCACGATCCGAATCCAAATTCGGATCCTAAAACGAGTTCTCAAAAAATCGCTTCTCCAGAGAGGTATTCGTCAACCAATTGACGAATCCTTCGTCCTCCACCTCAGAGGATTACCGGAGATCAAATCCCCGGTAAGTTAGCCGCTGTCGGAGCACTAACCGTCGTCTAAACGACGCTCCGACGAGAGGAGAAGAAGCTGTCCAGAAAACTGGACAGCTTGGTGGAGGAGATAGGAGCCGGCCAACAAAGGAAGCCAAGTGCTCACCTTGATGCCAAACCTAAGGAGGATCGCCGAAACTCTTCCAGCAGCAGCTCGACACCGGCGAGGAGGAAGGAAGCAGCCTTCTGGACGCCGGTTGGAGGAGCTATGGGCTGGGCGGCAAGAAAAGTTGGCGCCAACTCAAAAGGGGAGATGAGGTGGGCGGCCAAACTAGGGTTGCCTCTTCATTAGGGCTTAACAAACCCTAAAACCCTTTTTTATAGAGAACTAATTCTCTTAATGGTTATTGGATCATATCCATAAAGCCCGTTAACCCGCTCCATTAAGATAAGTTAAAATAAACCAAACCATGATGGTTTATTTTAAGTTAAAACGAACCGAACCAACCTTTGGTTCATTCGTTTAACATAAACCAAACCCTTTGGTTTATTCTCATCCATTGGATTAGAACCAAACCATTTTGGTCCATCCATTATGTCTTCATAAGACACGGCCCATCCACGCTTCCATTGCGACTGAAACAATTTCATGCTCGCTTTATGTTTTGTCCAACCAAACATAGTTTCTCTCGGTCTGAGAATCTCATTCTCAAGCTCGTTTTAAATCCTTTGGATTACACTCGTTGTGCGTGTGACCAAATAGGTTCTCGGTTTATGTTGGCCGTCTATAATTAACCATTAATTATAGAACGATCATGAGTGGCACCTAGTAGTACATCATGATCCCCAATTAACCGAAAAGATCAACGGTTGATCCATAACTATTTCTGAAACCCTTCAGTAGCTCGAATGAATCGTGCCCCATTCCCTTCACTCATCTTATACCCACTAGGTTCAGGACATGGTCTATTGTGTCAGTCCCAACTAGGCTGACTACGTCACACCTAGCCCAAGTATCATTTCCTCGTCCTACGGATTCTAGTTACTCCACATGTATCGAAGAGTACCTTACTCTAAACATGTAATGCTTTGGCCAAAGACTTTAGTAACAATCCGACGAGAGGCCATGGGTATACATCTCCTCGCAAGGAGTGGTGAATCTTTTATAGGCTATTCAAACACCTTCGATCACTTCGACTTATACCCAATCATCCCGGGTCCACATCTCCTTAGAGATGTTTGCTTAAGATGTCAAAGCATAAGTCTCCATGATCAAGATGACTTGAATACCGCAAGTCAAAGGAACATCGCACTTAAGCCATAGTAAGAACTTCATTGACATATCTATATATGCAGAGAACCATATGAAGTCTTACGGTTGGTCACTCCAATGAACTAGTTACCATAACTAGCATCCACGATTAACTCCGGACATCACAATGTCTCTAGCCAGTGAGAATCAGTTGCTTGGATACACCAAGGAGTATACCTCGTGCTAGTCTCGACAGAATTGATGGTGTCCAAATCCATCAATTCATCGACTAGGGATAATTCCGATACATCACAATTACACATGTAGAGATACTCACTAGTTGTGATCTAATCACAAATTCTCTCATGCTGTGAATCGTATCGTGGGCATTCAGTAAATGAGTTTAAGAATCAATCAAATACATTAAACATGTATACTCAAATAGTGAATCTTCATTTATCATATAAATGGTTCATACATAAGGCGATTGCCTTAGGACATCTCTCATATATTACTAAGACTCCCACTTGGCCTAATGCCAATCGCTACGGTATCCAATACCATAAGCTCTAACATGACCCTCAAACTTACTTTGAGGTAATGCTTTAGTCAAAGGATCCGCTAAGTTCCTTTCAGTGGGAATTTTCTCGATTTGTATTTCGTTCCTACTTATGATCTCTCTGATAAGATGATAGCGTGGCCACATGTTTGGATCGTTGATGAGACCTTGGCTCTTTTCGCTGTGCAATTGCTCCATTGTTGTCGCGATGGGCCGGTATTGCTTCAACAATGGCGGAATCACACCAAGTTCATGAGCGAACTTCTTGATCCAAACCGCTTCCTGCTTTCTCGAGCGCAATATATTCTGCCTCGGTGGTAGAATCCGCTCTGATCTCTTGTTTGGAACTTTTCCACTCAGTGCCCCATTCAAGGTGAACACGTATCGGTAGAACCTGGAATCATCCTTGTATGCATGCTGGAAGGTGGCATCCGTATACGCATATCACCATGTCCCCTTCTCCGTATATTAGAACGCATCCTTAGTTCTTCTCAAGTACTTAAGGATCGTTTTAACATGACCCAATGATCCATTCTGGATCGGATTGGTATTGCTCGTGACACTCGAGGCGTATGATACATCGGGCCTCGTACATAACATAGCATACATGATAGATCCTATTGCGGATGCATAGGAATCTTACTCATGCAAATCCTCTCGTCTTACGTGCGCGGACACATAGACTTGAAGGTGTTCTCCATGCACGATGGGCAGATAACCTTTCTTGGATTCCGACATGCTAAACCTCTTTAGCACTCGGTCTATATATGTAGACTGCGAAAGACCAAGCAACCGTTTCGATCTATCTCTATAGATCTTAATCCCAAGGATGTAGGTTGCTTCTCAGTCTTTCATGGAGAATGTCTTGGATAACCAAACCTTAAGCATTTGTAAGATTGACACGCGTTTCCTATAAGTAATATGTCATCGACATACAATACTAGGAACACGACTGCACTCCCACTAACCTTCTTGTACACACAAGGTTCGTCTGGATTTTGTGAGAAATCAAACTTTTTGATCGTCTCATCAAAACGGATATTTCAGCTCCTGGATGCTTGCTTCTTCTTGAAAACCCACTTGCACCCTATAGGCTTTATGCCTTCAGGTGGGTCAACCAAGTTCCAAACTTGGTTTTCGTACATGGAATCCATTTTCGACTTCATGGCACCAAGCCACTTATCCCTTTCTGAACTTGTCAGCACTTCTTCATAACTGGTAGGCTCCTCATCATCAATGAGTAACACGTCGTTCGATTCACTTACGAGAAATCCATATCTCTCAGGAATAGTGCGTGTTCTACCAGATCTACGAAGATGTGGTGTTACAATAGGTCCAGCCGATTGCTCATCACTATGAGTTGTCGGCTGTTGTGCTTCACCAGGTATCTCATCAATGTCTATTTGAGTCTCTCGAGCCTCCTCAAGCTCGACGACACTCCCATTTATTTTTCTTGCAAGAGAAACTCTTTCTCTAGAAACACATGCCTTGAAACAAACACCTTTTGTTCCACGGATGATAGAATTAGTAACCTTGTTTCCTTAGGGTATCGATAAATAGACATTTATCGGACTTAGCATCCATTTTGTGCGTCTGATCAACTTCACATAAGCGGACAACCCCATATCTTCAAGTAAGATACATGAGGTTTCTTACTAGCCCATATCTCATATGGAGTAGTAGAGACTACCTTGGTAGGCATTACATTTAACAAGTAAACAAGCGAAGTGCATAACCCCAAAAGGACTTGGGAAGAGTCGCATGATTCATCATTGACCTGACCATGTCCAACAAGGTCCGGTTACGCCTCTCAGATACACCATTATGCTGTGGTGTATAGGGCGGAGTCCATTGAGACAATATGCCATTGTCTCTTAGATAATCAAGAAACTCTTGACTAAAGTATTCACCACCTCGATCCGATCGAAGTATTTTAATACTCTTGTCATGTTGTTTCTCTACTTCATTTCTGAATTCTTTGAACCTTTCAAAGGCTTCAGACTTGTTTTTCATCAAGAACACATACCCCAAACCGTGAGTGATCATCGGTGAAGGTAATGAAGTAGCTATAGCCTCCTAATGCTTGAGTTGACATAGGTCCACATACATCAGTATGTACTAGACCTAGTAACTCTCCCACTCGTTCACCTTTTCCAGTAAAAGGTAACTTAGTCATCTTGCCTTTTAAGCATGATTCGCATGTATCGTATGAATCCAATTCAAACGATTCCAGAATTCCACATCGGTGTAATTCGGACATGCGTTTCTTGCTTATATGGCCAAGACGACAATGCCACATATAGGAGTCTATGTGATTATCCTTTCGAGCACGCGTGTTGCTCGCTTCGATATTGAAAATGTCACTGGATACGTCCAATGTATAAATGCCATTACTCAAAGTTCCAGTTCCATAAAGTACGCCATTCAAAGTTATATAACAACAATTGTTACTAAACGTTAAATGGAAACCATTTCTATTTAAGCAGGAAATAGAAACAATATTCTTTATTAGAGAAGGAACATAATAGCAATTGTCGTTCAAGACTAGTCCACTAGGAGCTTGAAATAAGTTCCGATGGCGGCCAGCAACCTTTGCTCCATTGCCAACTCGCAAATTTGACTCCCCTCTGACAAGTCTTCTTCTATTCCTTAGCCCCTGTATGTCATTACATATATGTGAGCTACACCCAGTATCCAATACCCAAGTGTCTAAGGAAATAGAATGACAATCAATACGAAGATACGAAGAGGATGGGGCATCGGATGCCTTCTTCTTCTTCATGGACTCAAGATAAGTCTTGCAGTTTCTTCGCGGTGGCCTTCCTTGCCATAATGATGGCAAGTGCCCTTTTGCGCTGGTTCCGCCTTCTTTGCCTTTTTCTTTCCTTTCTTCTGTTCTTTTGCCTTCCTCTTAGAACCTTTCTTTGAGGAATCAACTAACAGAACCGCCTTCTCCTCATGCTTTACAGAAGGCTCCACAGTCTTCAGCATATTAAGGAGCTCGGGAATGGTGGATTCCAATTTGTTCATCCGATAGTTCATCACAAATTGCGAGAAGCTCTTGGGCAAACAATGCAGAATTAAGTCAATACTTAACTCATGATCCATCACAAAACCGAGGGTAGCTAGCCGCTCGATGTACCCGTTCATCTTTAGCACAAACTGCACTACAGACGAACCTTCTTGCATTTTCGTAGTGAAGAGGAGCCTAGAGACCTCGAACCTTTCGGATCTCGCTTGCTCATCGAACAACTCATGAAGATGGAAGACCATAGTATTAGCATCCATATGCTCATGCTGCTTTTGCAGCTCAGGTACCATCGCCGCTAGCATGATGCAACTCGCCAGCTCAGAATCTGCCACATGTTTCTGATAGACCAACATTTGGTCTGGAGTTGCATCGTCCTTAGGACGGTTAGGAAGAGGCTCTTCAAGGACATATGCAAGCTTTTCCGCCTTGAGAACAATTCTCAGGTTTCTAAGCCAGTCCAGGAAGTTAGGCCCAGTCAGTTTGTTCGAATCCAAAATAGTGCGCAAATTCAAAGACGTCATGATCAATTTATTGACCTAGAAATACAAAACGAGCATATATGAGAAAATGATTTTAAAATGCATCAATATACATTTATAAATCCCATTCATTTTTCGAATTTCAAAAACCCTTAAAATCACTTCGGGAGATCGTAGGTCCATCTCCGAATGGGCTGATATCAATCATAGATAAGAACAACCTTGGAGTGAGTCCAACAAGCCATTCTTAGCTATGATGGTGGGTATCAAGTATACCGATTACATATCATGTATATGTAACTATCACAATGTGCTATCAACTAATTGAATGTTTACACATACATTGGGTTGTTAACACATTAACAAGTATGCATCATATGCATAGCACCCAACTTCACCTCTCTTCACATCGACCTTGGGCGAGTACAACAAATCGATGCTCCAAGTTAAAGCCGACCCATTAATCGCGAAATAGTTTTAATATGGTTAGAGCGCATTCAACCAATTAGCCAGGCTTGGAGTGAGTCCAACAACCCAAACTAACGATTGACCTCTGACTCTTACCATATTAGAGTTAAACTATTCTAATGATTTGAACATGTTCAGTTAGGGCTTGGAGTGAGTCCAACAACCCAAGCGGAAGCGAACTCTGGTTCTAACCATATTAATGGAAGGTGTAGGCTTTAATATTGAGTTAGGGTTTTATGTCTCATCCTCTTTGCATGCAAATAACTATTATCTACATGGCATGGCATACATGGCATACATCTACATGTCACGACACGCATGGCATAATGTTATGCATCTAATGCAATTACATGACATACAATTATGTCATGTATATAATTTCCTTATATGTCATAACTATTTATAGAAATAAAATATGTTTAAGATTTGATTCTCCAAATCAAATCATAATTAAATTAAGAAACAAATTTCCAAATCTAATCACATATTTTATTCATGGAATTATTTGATTAAGGAAAATCTATTTAGGAAACCAATTTCCTAAATCATTAAAACTACTTATGGAAATAAAATATTTTAAGATTTGATTTCCCAAATCAAATCATGATTAAATTAGGAAACAAATTTCCAGAATCTAATCAAATATTTTATTTATGGAAAATATCAATTTCCATAAATACTTCCAACTTTCCAAAAGTGGAAGATTTCAATAAATACTTCTAGACTTTCCAAAATTGAAAATTTCCATAAATACTTCTAAATTTCCAAAATTAGAAAATTTCCAGAAATACATTATGACTATCGCAAAACCATTTTACGATTATGTCGAAACACAACCTGGGCTCACGATACCTTTGTTGGGTTTCGGCATGACGACGTGTGTGTTTGATCATGTTTCGTAAACATGAGCACAATGAAGCAATTAAAATTAATAAATCTATATTTATTACAACACATGCTATTACAACAAGTGTAGACATAACCGTAAATTAAAATTTGCAATACAAGAAATTATCTACGTTATACCTTTCGTATGACGTGTAGCGGGAACGGCATCAACCGGAACGATCCTCGTAAGAATCGTCTCTATCCGTATCCACGCCGAGCTCCTCGGGATGACTTCGCTAAGTCACGAGCTTCGTCTTCGTACGGGTTACTAGCCTCGTGTTGAAGACGACGTGATCGAGAGATGATCACGATCCGAATCCAAATTCGGATCCTAAAACGAGTTCTCAAAACTCGCTTCTCCGGAGAGGTATTCGTCAACCAATTGACGAATCCTTCGTCCTCCACCTCAGAGGATTACCGGAGATCAAATCCCCGGTAAGTTAGCCGCTGTCGGAGCACTAACCGTCGTCCAAACGACGCTCCGACGAGAGGAGAAGAAGCTGTCCAGAAAACTGGACAGCTTGGTGGAGGAGATAGGCGCCGGCCAACAAAGGAAGCCAAGTGCTCACCTTGATGCCAAACCTAAGGAGGATCGCCGGAACTCTTCCGGCAGCAGCTCGACGCCGGCGAGGAGGAAGGAAGCAGCCTTCTGGACGCCGGTTGGAGGAGCTATGGGCTGGGCGGCAAGAAAAGTTGGCGCCAACTCAAAAGGGGAGATGAGGTGGGCGGCCAAACTAGGGTTGCCTCTTCATTAGGGCTTAACAAACCCTAAAACCCTTTTTTATAGAGAACTAATTCTCTTAATGGTTATTGGATCATATCCATAAAGCCCGTTAACCCGCTCCATTAAGATAAGTTAAAATAAACCAAACCATGATGGTTTATTTTAAGTTAAAACGAACCGAACCAACCTTTGGTTCATTCGTTTAACATAAACCAAACCCTTTGGTTTATTCTCATCCATTGGATTAGAACCAAACCATTTTGGTCCATCCATTATGTCTTCATAATACACGGCCCATCCACGCTTCCATTGCAACTGAAACAATTTCATGCTCGCTTTATGTTTGGTCCAACCAAACATAGTTTCTCTCGGTCTGAGAATCTCATTCTCAAGCTCGTTTTAAATCCTTTGGATTACACTCGTTGTGCGTGTGACCAAATAGGTTCTCGGTTTATGTTGGCCGTCTATAATTAACCATTTATTATAGAATGATCATGAGTGGCACCTAGTAGTACATCATGATCCCCAATTAACCGAAAAGATCAACGGTTGATCCAGAACTATTTCTGAAACCCTTCAGTAGCTCGAATGAATCGTGCCCCATTCCCTTCACTCATCTTATACCCACTTGGTTCAGGACATGGTCTATTGTGTCAGTCCCCACTAGGCTGACTACGTCACACCTAGCCCCAGTATCATTTCCTCGTCCTACGAATTCTAGTTACTCCACATGTATCGAAGAGTACTTTACTCTAAACATGTAATGCTTTGGCCAAAGACTTTAGTAACAATCCGATGAGAGGCCATGGGTATACATCTCCTCGCAAGGAGTGGTGAATCCTTTATAGGCTATTCAAACACCTTCGATCACTTCGACTTATACCCAATCATCCCGGGTCCACATCTCCTCGGAGATGTTTGCTTAAGATGTCAAAGCATAAGTCTCCATGATCAAGATGACTTGAATACCGCAAGTCAAAGGAACATCGCACTTAAGCCACAGTAAGAACTTCATTGACATATCTATATATGCAGAGAACCATATGAATTCTTACGGCTGGTCACTCCAATGAACTAGTTACCATAACTAGCATCAACGATTAACTCCGGACATCACTATGTCTCCAGCCAGTGAGAATCAGCTGCTTGGATACACCAAGGAGTATACCTCGTGCTAGTCTCGACAGAATTGATGGTGTCCAAATCCATCAATTCATCGACTAGGGATAATTCCGATACATCACAATTACACATGTAGAGATACTCACTAGTTGTGATCCAATCACAAATTCTCTCATGCTGTGAATCGTATCTTGGACATTCAGTAAATGAGTTTAAGATCCAATCAAATACATTAAACATGTATACTCAAATAGTGAATCTTCATTTATCATATAAATGGTTCATACATAAGGCGATTGCCTTAGGACATCTCTCATTTATTACTAACACTAGGTACTTGCTAGGGATAACTTCCCTAGCTACCCTTCTAATGACACTTCTAGGCTTAGAAGCTTTGGTCATTTTGATCTTCTCTAGGCCAACTCTAGGGATGTCTTGCCTTGTGACCTTCTTGGTGGTGTTCCTATGTTTCTTTGAAACCTTGGCCACTAGACACTTGCAATGGTCAACTCTAGGGACAACTTTTCTTGTGACCTTGACTTTCCTAGACCTAGTCTCAGTTCCATAGTTAAATGGAACACTATGGTAGGTCGACATTACTGTTAATGTCATCCCTTAGTGCCAATCATGAGATGATTGATTAGGGATCATATGTATCATATTTCATTAATAACAGGCAAGGTTTTCTTATTATATTATTTCTTATATGTGCTATATGAATAATATAATAGTGTCCTTGAATAGTAGGTTCAAGTTTACAGCATATCAATTGGTTGGATACATATATATATATATATATATATATATATATATATATATATATATATATATATATATATATATATATATATATATATATATAGTCGAGTATTAATATGCAAGGACAATATTAATACGTAGAGACTAGCATTTAGGTCAATTGATGACTTAATCTCACAAGTCATGAAAATGTGATGTCAAGTTGACACATGAGTACATATTAGAGACTATATCTTGAATTGTGTTTCATGGATCATTATATGAGTGTCATAAACATTCTCATGTGACTATTGGTATGAATAATCCTTAGACTGAAGTCACTCGGTTCCCTACATAATAAGTTGTATACTTATGGCCACAACCGTCACCCGTCACATAAGGTGACTATAAAGCGATCACTGGGTATGAAATAAGTTATGCGGAGAGATGTGAGTGATGTAGATAGGATCTATCCCTTCCATATATCGGAAGTGATATCTATGGGCCCCTTGATAGAGTAGGACTGCTAAAATACATAGACATGCTCGAATAAGCCATTATGAGATATTGACCTAATTTGGTTGAGTAGTCTGCTTGTAGATCAAGAAACTCTTGATTGAAAAGAGGATGACACAATCTATGCCTCATTGATTAATCTAGATATCAAGGATAGAAGGACTGAGTTATACATGTTAGTAATCATGGAAAGGTTATGTCAGATCTCGACATTCTCATCACTTGGGTTGCAATGATGTATTGTTAGATGCCGCTCATTGCTTATGTCTCTAAAAGGGGTTTAGAAATATTGCTAACATTACGAGATCCAATTGGATCGCACACTTAGGACATGTGAGTTGGAGATGGCTCATGTGATGAGCCATTGGGCCATCGAGTTGTGTCTAATGAAGATTAGACTCAATCGGGTTGAGTCTAATATACATTAGACTCAATGAGTGAGACTTAAGGTATACCCAATGAAACTGACTTGAGTTAGACTCAAGTCAAATTCAGATTGAGTAGGACTCAAGGTATATGATGCACACGAACGCAACCTCGAATCTCGCGATGGAGACTGTCGAGGACTCGAAGCGCGCACTCGTACTCAATGCTTGCAAGTGAACAGATGTCGTCAAGTAATAAAAAGATTATCGATTCCACAAGGATTGAGATTCGAGTACTGATTTGGTAAGTGGGCAGTATTTTTTGGAATTTAGTTCTAAGGGTTGTGATTGCGAGGGTTGACGACGGTCCCAACTCAATACGGTGTCACACGGAAGAAGAAAGAAACTAGTTGCGAGTATTTGGAAGGGATTCTAGGATTTTGATTTCATTTGTGTGTCGTAGAACATGTTATCAATTGGGTTTTGTCTAGGTTTCTAGCTACAGTGTTGTGGAAAGGACATCATACACTCCCCCGATGAGCCTTCACATATATCAGAAGCTACCTCTGCCATTACCAGGCCGACCTTTAGACTTAGGATGGGATAGTCGATACAAGGATGAGGAATCGATCCCTGCGATGAGTTGAAAATGGGGTGTGTTTCCTACTCTATAGTATCCTTCTAACCACGGTTATGGGAGATGAGTCAAACCCCTAGGTTCCTCCTTAATTCTCCTAAATCTTAGATACGAGGGTGGTCACCCCTCATATCGGCTAGCATAGTAGAAAGAAAACCGTAAGCGTGTAAATATTGGTCTAAACTAATACTAATTTCAAATACAAATTCAAGAATAGAATTCAATTTGGAATAACATGTTCTACGCACACAAACTACTCCCTAATCCTAGAATCAAAGAGTCTACTCCATAAATAAGAGAGGAGAAACACAAAGCACTATCACGTTCGTATAAACAATGGAAATTATACAAAGAATAGAAATTACAATGCAATGTGGCTCTTCTCTCCGGCGTTGAAGTGAGAACTTGGATCTCGACGGTTTTCTTCCTCCCCGTTGTGAGTTCCCGAAGCTTTTTAGGGCATCAAAGTGTCGTTCTGACCATTGTGCCTTTTCCCTAGGGTTTGGCCGTAGCCTCCTTTATATAGACATTAGCTTGGATCTCTCCAAAACCTAGAAAATAATCGACTTGCATCGGAATCACGCATTGCCACACGACCATGTGCTTCCACACGACCAGGCCATGTTGTTGGTGCAATCGGCCCAGGTTGACTCGAGTTTGACTCGAGCAGTACCTTGATAGTATTTTGATGATGGACAAAACTCATGACATGATATTGTCATGGGAAAGTCCAACATGGGGTTGGCATGGAAAATCCAAGCATGGAGCTTGGTGTGGAAGTCCAAGGGGGAAGCCTTGGCATGGGAAAGTCCAAAGCATTGCGAAGTCGTGCGCTTGGTGCTTGGTGAGAAATGCATTGCGAAGCCATGCGCTTGGTGCATTTGGGAAGTCTTGAGAACTTGGCAAGTTCACTAGGCTCGGGTCCTTGAGTCGGTGAAGGATGGCATTGCGAAGCCGTGTGCTTGGTGCATCCGAGGGACCGCCGGACGGGGAGCAAATGGAGTGAGCCCAAAAGGAAGCATACTTCTAGGGTATGAGACACGAAGGATGGCATTGCGAAGTTGTGCGCTTGGCGCATCCGAGGGACGTAGGCCGAGGGAAGAGAGCTTCGGTGGGGAACTCCATGAGGGATAAGGTGGACTTGGCCAAGTGGCTAAGACTGAGTGTCGGAGGCTCAAACTTGATGTTTGAGGGTTTACCCGACGGTTGGATGCTCAAACAACTTGGTGTTTGAGGTTTTGCCCGACATCAGTCGACTGGCATAGGTGCCGGTTCGACTGATCCAAGTCGACTAGGGTTCGACTGGTGTAAGGCTAGGGTTTTGTGCTTGTGCGATCATGGATCGGCGTGATCGTGATGTCGGCAATTGATCGCCGAGGGATGGCAGTCGATTGATGGGAGTGTCGCGAGCACAAAACACTCTGTAACCGACTGGGCAGTCGACTACTAGGTCACCAGTCGACTGATGGGCATCATCATTCGACTGGTAGGTGATCCGTTGGAACTTGTCTGACGTGGATCTGGCCGTTGTGAGACAACGACTACGGGCGATCGGGGGCCTTTGGCGGTCATCGCTAGGCGCGAAAATAGCTCGATGCAGGGTATAAAAGGAGCTCAAGATGGAGGTTTTTGCAATGGTTTTTGTGGAGCTATTGGAGGGGAATTGCTGCTGCATTATAGTCCTTCAAGAGCCAATCAAAGCAAGCAACAAGCAAAGCGATCAAAGCAATCGGTGAAAGTTTTCTTGTGTATTGTATTTGTGTATTTGCTTGTATTTCTATATTACATTGTAATTGCTTGTGAGAGGTTTCTCCACCTCCGACGTGTTGTCGAGAAGGAGTGTTATAGTTAGTGTCATGCGCATAACTAGAACTCGGTGAGCTCGCCCGTGGAGTAGGAACCATTCGGTTCCGAACCACGTATATCTTGTGTTGTGTGATTGTGTATTGTTAGTTTCATTATTATTATTATTCCGATGCGCTAACGACAATCGTAGACAACCAACGCAAAAAGAACGAACAAATTATGACATCCATCGATTGAGGGCTATTCACCCCCCCCCCCCTCTAGTCGGCCGTTCGATCCCCTACAAGTGGTATCAGAGCCGAGGTCGCTCTTCATGGACTAACCAGCGCGAGAGCACTATAAGATGGCCGGCTACAACATCCATCCACCGAAATTCGATGGAGATTTTGATTGGTGGAAGAAACGGATGGAGGTATATTTCGAAACCGATTTCGATTTCATGTTAATCATTGAAAATGGTTTTGAAGTGCCTAGGGACAAGAAAAATAAGCCACTAGAAAAATCAAGGTGGACCCAAGACCAAATGAAGGATTTCAAGACAAATCTCGAGGTAACTAAATTAATTGTTGATTTGATTCCTAACCATATTTGGTCTAGGATAGGAAATTTGAGGGATGCAACGGATGTGTGGAAGAAGGTGGTTGCATTCCACAAGAATCCCCAACCGCACAATTAGAGAGAATGCCGAGGAAGAAGCACCCACATTTGATGATGTTGATGATTTGGTGGAGACCTCCACCTCTAGCGTTGAGGGAGGAAAGGATTTGATTCGGCAAGATCAAAATGAAGCTTCTACCTCCGGAAGAAGTGAAGAGGCCTCCACCAACTCCCTAGGTAACTCAAGTGTTGTAATTTTAAATAAAAATCACATAACATGCTTTGAGTGTAGGGAGAAGGGGAATTACAAGAGCAAATTCCCTAAATTGGCTAAGGAAAAGACATCAACACCAAAAGTCAATTCAAAGTCAAAGGATGCCAGTGTTCCGAAAATCAAGAGCAAAGAGCACATTGGGTGCTTTAAATGCAACCAAAAGGGACACTATCGCCAATGCCCTAGGGGAGAAGAAAGGGCAAGAAGGTGCAACTCATATAGGGGGAGCTCCTAAAGCTAACCCTAAGGTAAATTTACTTAATGCACCTTTAATTCCTAAAGTCAAAAAGCATGCTAATAATTATTTTGGCTCTCTTGCTATTGTTAATGAAAAGCATTCTAGGAGAAACAATAAGGTTTATTGCTTAGGTGCCAAGCATGTTCATATGACTTAGGATAAACCTAGGACTCATAATTCTAGAAATATTTTGCCTAGGGAATCAATTAGGAGAGTAGAAGAAAATTTGGGTGTTAATCCCAAGAAATCTAGGCATATGCCTAAAAAGAAAAACATTTCCCAAAAGACAAATGAAAATTCAAAATTAGGAAAATTAGAGTTAGAAAATCAAGCCTTGAGGTCAAGGCTAGAAAAATTGGAGAAGACCCTAGCAATAATATCAAATTCGGTTAAGGGGTCTAATGTACAAAAGTCAAGACCTAGAAAACAAGAAATGTCTAAGGGCAAGAAGGGTTTGGGTCATAAACCTATGTCCTACCATAATGTTCCATTTAATTATGGAACCACATCTAGGTCTAGGAAAACCAAGGCTAATAGGGAAGCCATCCTAAGTCTAGACATGGTATGTGTTTAGTGGGTAACACCTCAAAGAAATCAAATGTAGCCACTAAGAAGGTCAATGGAGGAGTCACCTCTAGAGTTGACCCAAGTAAGACCCATTTGACTATGGCCTCAAAGACAAAAAGGGTCATTAGGAAGGTATCTAGGGAAGTTATCCCGAGGGAATACCTTGTTAACCCAAGGAGCTCCAATAGATATTAGGTTCCTAAGAGCGTGATTGATTCACGCTAAATGGGTTAGGGTGTGTCAACCCTATGTGGATGGGTGGTTAACCTAGCCATTGTGAGTTGACACATTAGGGTGTGCCAATATGGTTTGAGAAGTTAAAAATGATTTAAATTGGCATAATTAGGTCATAGAAGTCATGGTTTGCCATTTTGGGTTTTTTGGCACACTAGGGAGATGAATGGCATTAAGGCAAAATTGGTTTAATCTCTATAAATGGCAAATTTATTTTAACACTTAGGTATTCTATACCTTAGTATATTTTAGTTGCCATGATTTGTTTGCCTTGCCATGTCATGACATCATCTTCATTCTTATCTATAAAAATGTCATGATCATGTTTAGATTTATATTTATTTGTCATGTATGCCTAGATCTCATTCACATGCCATGACATCATGATATTGGCATATGGTTTGACTTATATCATATCTATGCCATAATCTTCATCATGCATAAATTAAAATGAAATTAAGGACTATGGCATGATTTGATGGGAATCAAATAATATTGCCTAGAAATATGCATGAGAACATAAACAAAACAAAACCCACATCTCACAAAAATTTGACTTGTATGTGCTTTACACATCTAGATATTGGTGAGATGTTTAGGAAAAAGAAAATAAAGGTTTGAAAAACATTTTGAAAACATTTTGAAAAACCTTGGTGAAGCCTATCTTTTGATAGCTATCACCATTGAATGGGATGATACAAAGAGGGCTCCTTATTGAAGCTTTTCTTAAATTTTGGACTTTGTATCAATCTCCTAATTTAATGGGTAAAATAATTTTCCAATATTTTTCACCGATAGTGTTTATGATAAGTAATATACATACCAAATTTCAAGAATTTTAAACTTATGTATATTTACTTATGGATTTCGGAAATCCATTTTTGAAATGCTGAAAACTACAAATGAAGTTATCAGTCGACTGCCATCGATGACAGTTGACTGATGAGGGTGGCAGCCGACTGATTTCTAATTTCAGTCGACTGCCCAAGCTGATTTCGGGTAAATCTTGTTGGTTAGGCCCATGTTCAGCTAGGTTAAGGTCCCCTAACCACTCCTAACCCTAGGATATGCTTGGGAGAGCATTAGAGAGGGTGGAAATCCATTGGATATGGATTAGGAGTTGGGTTGAGGGTGAGTATCAATTTTAAGGTGGATGAGAGTTCATTGTTGAACTTTGCCTTAATTTTGTTTGGTTTAATGTTCCTATTGGCTTAGGGACTCTCCAAGGACATTGTTGGTGCAATGGTCAAGGGGGAGCAAGCCTCTAGGGGGAGGTATCCATCATGGGAAGATGGATGTGTATTTCTTCATGGGAGGAAAATTGGGTTGTCTCTCTTTAAGTGATATGGGATCACTAGAAAGATTGTAGGCATATGTTCCTCCAAGGGAGAGATTGTAAGATCTCATTGGGATATGAGACATTCATACCCTTGGGGAGGACCTTTTTGATGTACTGTCAAAAAGGGGGAGAAGTTACCAAGTTACCAATTAGGGTTCATTGGAATTCTCATTGGGATATGAGAATTGCCAATATGGGAGAATTGGTAGACTTGAGATGGTAGTTTTGTCAATCATCAAAAAGGGGGAGATTGTTGGTGCAATCGGCCCAGGTTGACTCGAGTTTGACTCGAGCAGTACCTTGATAGTATTTTGATGATGGACAAAACTCATGACATGGGATTGTCATGGGAAAGTCCAACATGGGGTTGGCATGGAAAATCCAAGCATGGAGCTTGGTGTGGAAGTCCAAGGGGGAAGCCTTGGCATGGGAAAGTCCAAAGCATTGCGAAGCCGTGCGCTTGGTGCTTGGTGAGAAATGCATTGCGAAGCCGTGCGCTTGGTGCATTTGGGAAGTCTTGAGAACTTGGCAAGTTCACTAGGCTCGGGTCCTTGAGTCGGTGAAGGATGGCATTGCGAAGCCGTGCGCTTGGTGCATCCGAGGGACCGCCGGACGGGGAGCGAATGGAGTGAGCCCAAAGGGAAGCATACTTCTAGGGTATGAGACGCGAAGGATGGCGTTGCGAAGCCGTGTGCTTGGCGCATCCGAGGGACGTAGGCCGAGGGAAGAGAGCTTCGGTGGGGAACTCCATGAGGGATAAGGTGGACTTGGCTAAGTGGCTAAGACTGAGTGTCGGAGGCTCAAACTTGATGTTTGAGGGTTTACCCGACGGTCGGATGCTCAAACAACTTGGTGTTTGAGGTTTATCCAAGTCGACTAGTGTAGGGTTTTGTGCTTGGTAGGCCGCCATGGACCGGCTGATCGGCCCGATCGATGTGATCAATGATCGGCCGCCAAGGGATGCCAGTCGACTGATGGGAGTGTCGCGAGCATAGAATGCTCTATAACTGACTGGGCAGTCGACTTCTAGGTCACCATTCGACAGATGGACATCATTAGTCGACTGGTAGGTGATCCGTTGGAACTTATCTGACGTGGATTTGGCCATTGTGAGACAACGACTACAGGGGCAGTCGACTGGGGCCTTTTGGCAGTCGACTGCTAGGCGCGAAAACAACTCGATGCAGGTTATAAAAGGAGCTCGAGATGGAGGTTTTTGCAATGGTTTTTGTGGAGATATTGGAGGGGAATTGCTGCTGCATTCCAGTCCTTCAATAGCCAATCAAAGCAAGCAACAAGCAAAGCGATCAAAGCAATCGGTGAAAGTTTTCTTGTGTATTGTATTTGTGTATTTGCTTGTATTTCTATATTACATTGTAATTGCTTGTGAGAGGTTTCTCCACCTCCGACGTGTTGTCGAGAAGGAGTGTTATAGTTAGTGTCGTGTGCATAACTAGAGCTCAGTGAGCTCGCCCGTGGAGTAGGAACCATTCGGTTCCGAACCACGTATATCTTGTATTGTGTGATTGTGTATTGTTAGTTTCATTATTATTATTATTCCGCTGCGCTAACGACAATCGTAGACAACCAACGCAAGAAGAATGAACAAATTACGACATCCATCGATTGAGGGCTATTCACCCCCTCTAGTAGTTCGATCCCTACACATGTGTGGCGCTACGGCCTTGAGCCGTGTGTTTTCACAGACAGTGTGTGTCATTATAATCTAGTTGCCAAATGTCTTCTTTTCACTCTAAAGTGTGCCATTTTCCCGTATAATGTTGTCACTGCAACAAAAGTACAACGAGCAGATCTCGAACCAAAAAATAGGAAATGCATGCAAAATAAAATAAAATATGCATGAAACAAACATAAAATGAAATGAGATGTGAGCGAAAACTACTCCTAAAACCCTATATGTTTTGCTCATATCTATTCTCCCAGACTTAAGTCTTTGCTTGTCCTCAAGCAAACCTTAGTTCCATGAAATTTTAAAAAGGTATAATTCCATACTTAGCATGTAAAATAGATTTATCAAGTGATATTTGCAATCAAAGAAAAATAGATATGTTCTACAAATTCACTAAGTTAGCTTCTCATGCTTGTGCTAAGCGAATCTTCTTAGGGGATACCCGTTCCATGGTAAGTAAGTTGTCATCCTATAGCTTTCCTAAGGTCTTCGGCTCTTAGGCACTACCCAAAGCGAGGTTCATTTCCTAGATCTAGAACAAAGTCTCAAAGATGTGCTCGGTATTGAAAGAAATTGGTAGGTATTTCCTCAGTAACCTAACTCGGTCTCAAAGGGGCACCCAACCATTTTCACTCACAACAACTATTTTTTTTATAATCTCTTTTTTTTTTCAAAAAAAAATTTCTCTCACTCTCTTTTTTTTCCTTTTCTTATTCCATTTTTTTTCTCTCTTTTGGGATTTTGATTTTTTCGAATCAACTTCCACAATCCGAGCATCTCCAGTAACTAAAATGCTAAATCTAGAGTCACCTATTGATTCTAAAGTACTAGACTACTGAGATGAATCATATCTAGGTACGTACTAGATTTTTCCTTTCAGAATGTTCGTCATGTGTAGGTGTAAAAATAAAAGCTAACCAGTGTAAGTCTAGAACATTCACTAGAGCAAATAAAATAAAATACCACGAGGTAAATGAAGTTAAGCTACCCATGGAAACAATTCATAAAGAAAACATTAGCAATACTACTGAGGTAGCTAAAAGATAGCAAAAATTAAGTTATAAAGAAACTAAAAACTCTATGTATGAACAAATTAATGTTAACTAAAAATGCAAATAACAGGAAAGAAACTACTACTAGAAATAAAATAAATCAAAACTTGGGATCCCCTCAGACTTATATGAGACTGTACCGCTAATATGGTGGCCGAGGTTGGAAGTCCAATAGTCTCGGCATGTCAAGCTCCTAGGTAAACCTGGTTCTCAGCCGCTGAAGCCACATGTATATGTGGTCGATCTGAGAGTTGGTGGATGCAGCGATTGCTCTGTGCTCCTCCTCTCGGACCCACTATGCCTGTTGGGCATGTATGTGCTATCGCATCTCTTGGCGGTAGGTGGCCTCATCTCTGCGACGGGCAGCCTCCTCCTAGAAGTAGACACGGGCCTCGTTGTAGAACTCTCACCTATTGGAAGTTCTCACGGAAGGCCCAAACTCCGCACAGTGTGTAAGCGCTCTTCTCCTTCATCTCTACCTGCGTCTATTGCATGGCATATATGTAGTCGAGGCACGATTAGAACTTCGTAAAAATCATAGGCAAATGTAGCTGCATCTTGCTCAAAAGTAGAAAAAGGTGGCGGTGCAGGTGCAGGCTCATGTCTAGGTGGAATAGGTAGGCTCCTATGCATGCATGGAGTGGAGAGAGTGATGTAAAGGGGGGGAGATGGGTGTAGATGGATGGTCCCTCATATGGTGGGGACTTCACTATCAGGTCTAAGCGCCAGTTGGCGTATGTGGTCATGGCGGTACGATCGGGGTTGGGGAGCCTAAGGGATGATAGGTTTTTCCTTACAAAACACAAGGAGTGTCCCTCTCTCACTATCATCTTCATGGCCATACACACTCCTAAGTCGATCCTAGGGCTCCCCTCTATACTATCTAGCACGGTGTAGTCGTACCATATGTGAGCAAAATATATAGGGTTTTAGGAGTAGTTTTGCTCACATCTAATTACATTTTGTGTTTGTTTCATGCATATTTTACTTTGTTTTGCATGCATTTCCTATTTTCTGGTTCGGAGATATGCTCTTTGTACTTTTGTGTACAGGATAACATTTCATGGGGAAAACAACACACTTTCAGAGCAAAAGAAGGGAATTTTACAGCTGGATGCAGAAGGGGACACGTCCAAGGCATGTGGCTACACACGACTGTGTATAAGGGGCGAAATTGGCCACCCTAGTGCCACACCGCGGCTGGTGTGGAAACACATGGTCGTGTGGCTTGTGCAATTTCGAAATGATTAGTTTATTTTCCAGGTTTTAGGGAGATCTAGGTTGAAGTCTATATAAAGGAGGCTACGCCCAAACCCTAGGGAGGGGGCACGATGGCCGGGATGGCACTCTGAAGCCCTAAAAAGCTTCTATAACTTCATAGCGGGAGGAAAAAGTTGTGGAGATCCAAATTCTACGCTTCAACAGAAGAAGAGAGTCACATTGCATTGTAATTTCTGTTCTTGGTTTAATTTCCATTGTTTATATGAACATGATCATGTTTTGTGTTTCTCCTCTCTTATTTATGGAGTAGACTCTCTGATTCTAGGACTATAGAGTTGTTTGTGTTGAGTTAGAACATGTTGATTCAAATATCTTTTCATTATTGAATTTATATTTGCAATTGGCATTTAGTTTTAGATCTATAGTTATTGTTATGGTTTTCTATCTACTGTGCTAGCCGATACGAGGGGTGACAACCCTCGTATCTAAGATTTAGGAGAATCAAGAAGGAACCTAGGGGTTGACCTTATCTCCCGTAACCATGGGTAAAAGGATGCAATAGAGTAGGAAATGCACCCCATTTTTGACTCGTCACAGGGATCGATTCGGCATCCTCGTACCGACTATCCCATCCTAAGTCCAGGGGTCGACTGGTAATGGCAGAGGTAACATCAGATAGATGCGAAGGCTCATCAAGAGTGTATGATGTCCTTTCCACAAAATCGTAACTAGAAACCTAGACAAAATCCAATTGATAGTGTGTTCTGAGACACACAAACGAAATCGAATTCTTAGAATCCCTTCCAAAGACTCACAACTAGTTTCTTTCTTCTTCCGTGTGACACTGTATTGAGTTAGGATCCATCAACTCTTGAAATCACACCCCTTAGAACTGAATTTCGAACAATAACGTCCACTTACAAAATCGGTACTCGAATCTCAGTTCCTGTGGGATCAATAATCTTTTTATTACTTGACAACATCCGTACACTTGCAGCCATTGAGCACGAGTGCGCTCTTTGAGTCCTCGACGGTCTCCGTTGTGAGATTTGAGGCCGCGTTCGCATGCATCAAGTTTTTGACGCCATTGTCGGGGACTGATTGATTTGATATCGAATCACAAAGCCAATAATTGGATCGAACTTAAGGTAGATTTATTTACTTGCTTTGCTTTTATTTCTTTCATTTATTTTTATTTTTTTCAATTTTAGATTTTTTTATATCTAGAGTAAGTTTATATTTATTTCAGTAAGTACATTGCATTAACCCTTAGTTAAATTTTCTACATTTGATTTAGTATTAGTTTAGGCTACTTTTCTATTTTAATTAACTATTAGTTAATACTCCTAATTTTGTGGCTCGATTCCTCGTATGCATAGACGCTTAGGATCGAAAGGCCTGATTCTGATCGATCTAGAAATCGAATGAACCTATCAACGCCGGAGAGCTGAACAGAAGAGGATGGAGGACCAAGCTGCATCCGAAGTGAATATAGATAGCCGACCTTTGCGAGATTACGCATCCGCTAGTGCTAGACGATTTAGGTCGAGTATAGCTAGACCATCCATTTCAGCAAACAACTTTGAGCTGAAATTCACACTCATTCACATTGTTTAGCAGAGTTAATTCGGAGTGCATTGAAAACCCGACCACACACTGGAGATATTTTTGGAAATGCCTTAACAATGAAGATTAATGGAGTCCTGACGCGATTCGCTTTGAGCCTATTCCTGTTCTCATTGTGGGATAAGGCTAAGACATGACTTCACTCCACGCCTTGAAAGCATTACTACAGGAGCAATGTGAGCGTGGTTCTTGAATAAATACTTTCCACTGATATGATTTAGGATGGGATTATCGGTATCCTCGTATCGACTATACAAACATGATCGTGCTTTGTGTTTCTCCTCTCTTATTTATGGAGTAGACTCTTTGATTCTAGGATTAGGGAGTAGTTTGTGTGCGTATAATATGTTATTCCAAATTGAATTCTGTTCTTGAATTTGTATTTAAAATTAGTACTAGTTTAGACCGATATCTACGGGTTCTGGTTTTCTCTCTACTATGCTAGCCGATATGAGGGGTGACCACCCTTGTATCTAAGATTTAGAAGAATTAAGGAGGAACCTAGGGGTTGGACCCATCTCCCATAACTGTGGGTAGAAGGATGTGATAGAGTAGGAAACGCACCCTGTTTCAACTTGTCGCAAGGATTGATTTGGCATCCTCGTACCAACTATCCCATCCTAAGTCGAGGATCGACCATCAGCAGCACCTTCAAATCCCTAAGTCTTGCTTGGTGGAAAGTATTTATTCAAGAACTTCTCACATTGTTCTCATGTAGTAATGCTTCAGAAGGAAGGGGTGAAGCCTTGCCTTAGCCTTATCCACAATGAGAAAGGAATAGGCTCAAAGTGGATCGTGTCTGCGAGGATCAATTCATCTTCATTGTTGGCGGATATCCAAAAATATCTCTAGGTGTCATTGGGTCATCATAGCTCCCGAATTGACTCTATTTGAACCATGTGTATGAGTGTCGGTTTCAGATCAAAGTTGTTTGCTGAAATGGATGACCCAGCTATACTTGACCTAAATCCTCTAGCACTAGGGGTTGTGTAATCCCGCAAAGGTCGGCTACCTATATTCACCTCAGATGCAGCTTGGTCCTCCATCCTCTTCTATTCAGCTCTTCGGCGATGATAAGTTCATTCGATTTCTAGATCAATTGAAATCAGGCCTTCCGATCCTAAGCATCTATGCATACATGGAACCGAGCCACAAAATTAGGAGTATTAACTAATACTTAATTAAAATAGAAAATAGCCTAAACTAATACTAAATCAAATGCAAAAAAATTAACTAAAGGTTAATGCAATGTAATTACTGAAATAAATCTAAACTTACTCTAGATATTAAAAATCTAAAATCAAAGTAAATAAAAATAAAAGAAATTAATAAAAGTAAAGCAAGTAAATAAATCTACCTTATGTCCGATCCAATATCCGCTTCTTGATTTGATATCGAATCAATCAGTCCCTGACAACGGCGACAAAAACTTGATGCACACAAATGCGACCTCAAATCTCACGGCATGACGTCGAGGAATCAAAGCGTCTTCGCGCTAATGCCTACAAGTGCATGGATGTCGTCAATAATAAAGATTATCGATCCCACAGGGACTGAGATTCAAGTACCGATTTGGTAAGTGGACGCTATTGTTCAGAATTCAGTTCTAAGGGTTGTGATTGCGAGGGTTGATAGCAGTCCCAACTTAATACGGTGTCACACAGAAGAAGAAAGAAACTAGTTGCGAGTCTTTAGAAGGGATTCTAGGATTTCAATTTCGTTTGTCTGTTGTAGAACACGTTATCAATTGAGTTTTGTCTAGGTTTCTAGCTACGGTTTTGTGGAATGGAAATCATACACTCTCTCGATGAGCCTTCGCATATATCGGAAGCTACCTTTGCCATTACCAGGTTGGCCCCTGGACTTAGGACGGATATTCAATACGAGGATGCCAAATTGATCCCTGCGACGAGTCAAAAATGGGGCACATTTTTTACTCTATTTCATCCTTCTACCCTTGGTTACGGGAGATGAGGCCAACCCCTAGGTTCCTCCTTAATTCTCTTAAATCTTAGATACGAGGTTGTTACCCTCATATCGGCTACACAGTAGATAGAAAACCAAAATTCATAGATATCGGTCTAAACTAATACCAATTGCAAATACAAATTCAAGAATAGAATTCAATTTGGAATAACATGTTCTACACATACAAACTACTCTCGAATCCTAGAATCAAAGAGTCTACTCCATAAATAAGAGAGGAGAAACACAAAGCACGATCATGTTCATATAAACAATGGAAATTATGCAAAGAACATAAATTGCAATGTAATGTGGCTTTTCTCTCCGGCGTTGAAGTGCAGAACTTGGATCTTCAACGACTTTCTTCTTCCCCATTGCGAGTTCCCAAAGTTTTTTAGGGCGTCGGAGTGTCGTCCCGCCCATCGTACCTTCTCGTTAGGGTTTAGGCATAGCCTCCTTTATATAGACATCATCCTGGATCTCCCCGAAACTTGGAAAATAATCGACTTGCGTTTGAATTGCGCGATTGCCACGGCTAGTGTGCTTCCACATGGCCAGGCCATGTGTTGTGCTTCGGCATAGGCCGTGTGTTTTCATAGGGCCAGGGTGTGTTTCATTCTGATCTACCTACCAAATGTCTTCTTTTCACTCCAAAAGTTTGCCATTTTCCTGTATAATGTTGTCTTGCATAAAAAAGTACAATGAGTAGATCTCCGAACCAAAAAATAGAAAATGCATGCAAAATAAAGTAAAATATGCATGAAACAAACATAAAACAAAATGAGATGTGAGTGAAAACTTCTCCTAAAACCCTATGGCTACGTTTGGTACGGGGTAATCAGGCTTGTAATGTAATCGGATTACATTACAAGATGATTTATTTTGTTTGTTAACATTTCAAAGATGTAATGTAATGTAATCGCATTACAAAATAAGAGCCAAGATCCGTAATCTCGATTACGAAGGAAAAGCGATGTAATCCGATTACATTACGGACTCAATATTTGTCTTTACAAATATGTCCTTCTTTTATTTTTTCTAATTGCTTCTCGATGTCGACGCAATAAACCGGCCGGGCCGACGGCCGTGGCAGCCGGCGACGGCGATCGGACGGCGATCGACGGCGTGGCCGACGGCCGGCGGCCGGCCTGACGGCCGGCGACCGGCCGGCGACAGCCCGGCCGGACCGGCCGGCGACCGGCAGCCGCCGGCCGGCGGCCGGCGATCGACCGGCGGCGAGCCGGCGATCGGCCGGCGGCCGACCGGCGACCGGCGGCCGACCGGCGGCGACGGCTGACCGGCCAAGCCGGCCAGCGGCGGCGGCCGCAGCCGGCGGCCGGATCGGCCGGCCCGGTCGGCCGGCGCCGGCGGCGGCTGATCAGCCGGCCGGCCGGCGACCGGCCGGCGTGGCCGCGGCCGTGACCGGCGACAACACCACCACGTGCCCTTCGCGACAACCTTATAAGGCTATTTTTGTCATTTTATAATAATATGAATTACATTCCTTATAACAAATATGGATACCAAACAAACGAATTTAATCACTTTTATAATCAAAGATTCCCACACCAATCACTAACCAAACACAGTAATGTATACACATTATATTACATTACATTACAAACTTGATTACATTACAAGGTTGATTACATTACCCCCCATAGCCTATATTTTTTTCTCACATCAATAAACCCAATGAATCTAACTCGAGTTAGACTCAAGTCAGATTCAGATTGAGTGAGACTCACCATTAAGAAGGGGTTGCATGATCGTTAAGATTGAATTAATGGGTTATTAATTCCATGGAAACCAAGAGTCAAAACCTTTCATATTCAATGGTTGAATATAAAATATTTTCGTTGGTTTTTGAATGGTGTGGCTTGATTGTGATCTTCCTCTTCTTCTTCTTCTACCTTCTTGGCCAAACCAACCTTGCGGCTAGCACCACAATTTGGTTCCACTCTATCTCATGGTTCGTGTGGATACCATGGAGCGCGAACATCTTGGCCAGCTTGAGATCGGACACTTTGAGCGGAAGTGTTCTTTGTGGGATTGCGAAGGGCGCGCATCGATGGTTACTATGATTCTTATAGGATAGAATCGATAAAACGAGTATATGGTTTTCGCATGGATCTCTAGAGGGATCTTATTTATCCGTTGCTTAGTACTTGTAAAATTTTTTTGAGCGAGCTCAGATTCCCTATAATTACCTCCTTGGATTTAGGTTTGTGACCCAAATCCTTCTTGTCCTTAGTTGGTTCTAGCCTCCTAACACCTAAGGTTTTCCCATTAGACACTAAAGTTGAATTTTCAATTTTCCTAAGGGTCTTCTCCAATTTCTCAATCCTTGATTTTCCTTTTCTAATATCTCAATTTTTGAATTTCCATTATTTCTTGAGATATTTTTCTTCCTAGGCATGTGTCTAGATTTCTTGGGATTTATGCCTAGATTTTTGTTATCCTTAGGTAGGGTCTTGACCTTATCTTTAAGATCACAATGTTTGGCACCTAAACAAAAATACTTATTTCTACTAGAATGCTTCTTATCATTAATAATTGGAAGAGCATTATTGAAATATACCTTAGGATTTACCTTAGCTCCCCCTACATGTGATGCTCCTCTCATGACCTTCCTAGTGTGACTGCCCTTCGGACATTGACTTCTATAATACCCTCTTTGGTTGCACTTGAAGCATACAGTATGCTCCTTGCTCTTGCGGATTGGGGCACTGACCTCCTTGGCCTTCTCCTTCCCCTTGGGCCCTTGAGTCGTCTTCTTGACTCTTTTTGGACACTTATTCTTGTAGTGTCCTTGTTCTCTACACTCAAAGTATATAATATGTTTTTTATTTTTATGACTTATGCTTGAGTTACCTAGGTCGGTGATTGGTGAATCACTCTCGGATGTAGATGGCACCTCCTCTTGCTCTAGCATTCATGGTCTAATCTCCTCCCCCTCAATCCTAGAGGTGGAAGCTTCTTCAACCTCCTTTACTGATCTAAATGTTGAGCATCTCTCAACTTCTGACTCTACAAGCTCTTGAGATAATGATAATGATTCTTCCTCTTCGAATGTTGAGCATCTCTCAACTTCCGAGTCTTCATGAGCTTGAGATGAGGAGCACTCTTCCTTGGACTCCTCTCAATCTTGTATTTGGACTGGTGAGGGTTTTTCGTGGAATTTGACCAACTTGTTTAACAACTCCTTAGCATCCCTAAACTCTTCTAATCTAGACAAAATATCATTACATATTAAATTTACTAACATTTTGTTACCTTAATGATTGTCTTAAATTTTTGACATTGCTCCTCACCCACCTCTTCATCTTGAGGATTCCTCCTTCTTGCTCCTCGGAGCACCAAATCCTATTATGACAAGAAACCAATTTTCTATATCAAACATTAAAAAGTATTCCATCCTATCTTTCCAATATGCAAAATTTTCATGGTGAAACTAGGTAGAAGGATGTCATCGCCTAGTCTAATACTTGGCTCCATCTTGCCCTCTAGTGAGGCTCCCTTGGTTGTTAATCCTTGAAGAGCATCGTCGCTCTGATACCAATTGTAGAGAAATATGTGACCACGCTAGAGGGGGTGAATATCATTTTTCACGATTTTTTCTCGATTGTGATCGTGCTTGTCTATGAGATTGTTAGTACGCAGCGGAATACAAAATACAAGTAGAAATAAAATACACAAAACAATCATAAGCACAAGACGAGATTTTATGTGGTTTGGAACTAGAGTTCCTACTCTATAGGGTGAACTCTAATTGAGCTCTAGTGATGCACAACACCACTATCAAACTTCTCCTTCTCAGTATGACATCGGAGGTGGAGAAATCTCATACAAAATAATTACAATAGTAATACAAGAAGATAAAACCAAATACAATGATGAAGAAAAAACAAAAGTAAAGAACACTTTATAAAACCATTATTGCTTGCTTTTTTGTTGATTACTTTGGATTGCTCTTGAAGGTCTGGAATGCAATAGCACTTCCCCTTTAAAATTGCCCAAAAAATATTAGCCTAAATCCTCCATGAATCGCTCCTTTTATAACCTGCTATTGGTTGATTTTGTGCCTAGCAGTCTGATGCACATGAACACGACCTCAAATTTCATGATGGAGACCGTCAAGGACTCAAAGCGCGCACTCACGCTCAATGCCCTCAAGTGCATGGGTGTCATCAAGTAATAATATAGAATATCAATTCCATAGGGACTGAGATTCGAATATCGATCTATTCAATGGATGCTATTGTTTGGAACTTGATTCTAAGGATTGCAATTAGGAGGGTTGTCGACGGTCCTAACTCTAGTACGGTGTCACACGGAGGAAGAGAAGGGTTGCTATGAGTCTTTAGATGGATTCTAGGATTTCAGTTTCATTTGTGTTGCAGAACATATTGTCAATTGGGTTTGTCTAAGTTTCTAGCTATGGTTTTGTGGAAAGGACATCATACACTCCTCTGATGAGCCTTCGCATATATCAGAAGCTACCTTTGCCATACGAGATCAACCCTTGGCTTTAGGACAGGATAGTCAGTTTGAGGATGTCGAATCGATCCCTACGACAAGTCGAAAATGAGGCAAGTTTCCTACTCTATCGCATCCTTCTACCCATAGTTACCAGCGATGAGGCCAACCCCTAGGTTCCTCTTTAATTGCCCTAAATCTTTGATACGAGGGTTGTCACCCCTCGTATCAGCTAAGCACCGTGACTGGAAAACCAAAACAATAGCCATAGATCTAAACCAAACACCAATTGCAAATATCGATAAAAGAACAAAAAGATATTTGAACCAACATGTTCTAATGCAACACAAACTACTCCCTAGTCCTATAATCAGAGAATCTACTCCATGAATGCGAGAGAGAAAGGAAACATAAGACATTGTCAAATTAAAATATTCAAGATAAAGCATGGAAAGAATATAGATTACAATGTGTTGAGGCCCTTCTCTCTAGCGTTGAGGTGCAGAACTAAAATCTCGAGATGCTTCCTTCCTCCCCGTTGCGAGTTCTCGATGCTTTTTAGGGCATCGGTGAGCCGTCCCGGCCATTGGGCCTCCCCCCTAGGGTTTGGGCATAGCCTCCTTTATATAGACATGAGGTCGAATCTTCATGAAGTCTGGAAAAAACCCTGATTGCATCAAGTTGTCGCCACACACGTAGTATGAAAACACATGGCGTGTGTGTGTGAGTGTGTTGGCCATTTGAACCTGGACATGGTGTGTGTAGTCACACACCTAGCCATGTCCCCCTCTTCGGTCTGCCAAATGCCTCCTTTTGCTCCGAAAGCACGCCATTTTTCCCATGGAATGCTCTCCTGCACACAAAAGTACAAAGAGCAGATCTCCGAATCAGAAAAAAGGAAATGTGTGCAAAAAAAGTAAAAGATGCATGAAACAAACATGAAATCTGATGAGATGTGAGCGAAAACTACTCTTTAAATCCTATATGTTTTGCTCACATCAATTCCCCCAGACTTAGATCTTTGCTTGTCCTCAAGCAAACTTCAGTTCCATGAAATTTAAAAAAGGTATTGCTCCATACTTAGCATGTTAACTAGATTTATCATGTGGTATTTGTAATCAAAGCAAAATAGATATGTTCTAGAAATTCACTAAGTTAGCTCCTCGTTCTCGTGCTAAGCTAATCTTCTTAGGGGATACTCGTTCCATGGTAAGTTAAGTCATCATCCTATAGCTTTCCTAAGATCTTCGGCTCTTAGGCACTTACCTGCCCAATGTGAGGGTTGTTCCCTAGATATAGCACAAAGTCTCAAAGGCGTGCTCGGTATTGAGAAATTGGTAGGTATTTCCTAGTAATCTAACTTTCGGTCTCAAATGGCCACATAACCATTTCCACCCACGATAATTGTTTTTTTATCCCTCATAATTTTTTTTTCATATTCCATTTTTTTTCTTCTCTCTCTCTTGTGATTTTGATTTTTCCAAGTGGGCTTCCACAATCTGAGCATCTCCAGTAGCTAAAATGCTAAATCTAGAGTCACCTATGGATTCTAAAGTACTAGATTCTTGAGATGAATCATAACTAGATGCGTACTAGATTTTTCCTTTCGAGAATGTTCATGTGTAGGTGTAAAAATAAAAGTTAACTAGTGTATGTCTAGAAAATTCGTTAGAGAAAATAAAATAAAATACCACGAGGTAAATGAAGTTAAGCTACCCATGGAAACAACTCATGAAGAAAACTTTAGCAATACTACTGAGGTAGCTTAAAGATAGGAAAATTTAAGTACTGAAGAAACTAAAAACTCTATGTATAAACAAATGAATGCTAACAAAAAATGCAAATGACAGGAAAGAAACTACTGCTAGAAACAAAATAAATCAAAACTTGGGGTCCCCCAAGACTTATATGAGACTATACCGTTAATATGGTGGCCGAGGTGGGAAGTCCAGCAGTCTCGACATGTCAGTCTCCTGGGTAAACCTGGTGCTCAGCCGTTGATGCCACATGTACATGTGGTCGATCTGAGAGCTGGTGGATGTTGGGTTTCCGACACCGCGGCGTGTGTGTTTTCGATCACGTTTGGTAAACATGAGCACAGCGGAAGCAATAAAATTAATAAATCTACATTTATTACAACACACACATCACACGCATGCATAGTAGAACATGTGTAGACATAACCGTAAATTTAAATTTGCAATAAAAGGAAATTTATCTACGTTATACCTTTCGTATGACGTGTAGCGGGACCGACATTAACCGGAACGATCCTCGCTAGAATCGTCTCTATCCGTATCCACGCCGAGTTCCTCGGGATGACATCGCTAAGCCACGAGCTTCGTCTTCGTACGGGTTACTAGCCTCGTGTTGAAGACGACGTGATCGAGAGATGATCACGATCCGAATCCAAATTCGGATCCTAATACGAGTTCTCAAAACTCGCTTCTCCGGAAAGGTATTCGTCAACCAATTGACGAATCCTTCGTCCTCCACCTCAGGGGATTACCGGAGATCGAATCCCCGGTAAGTTAGCCGCTGTCAGAGCTCTAACCGTCGTCCAAACGACGCTCCGAAGAGAGGAGAACAAGCTGTCCAGAAAACTGGACAGCTTTGGTGGAGGAGTAGGCGCCGGCCAAACAAGGGAAGATAAAGCTCACCTTGATGCCAAACCTAAAGGAGATCACTGGAGGGTCGCCGGAGGATCACCGGCTGAAGCTTGGATGCTGGCAAGGAGCTAGACGGTGGCACAAGGGGTTGGGAGACAATGGAGGTTGGCGCCAACTCTTTCTAGGGTTTTCGATTAGGGCTTAATTATCCCTTAAGCCCTCTTTTATAGAGAACTAATTCTCTTAATGGTTATTGGATCATAACCAATAGGCCCGTTAACCCGCTCCATTAAGATAAGTTAAAATAAACCAAACCATGATGGTTTATTTTAAGTTAAAACGAACTGAACCAACTTTTGGTTCATTCGTTTAAAATAAACCAAACCCTTTGGTTTATTCTCCTCCATTTGATTAGAACCAAACCATTTTTGTCCATCCATTATGTCTTCATAAGACACGGCTCATCCACGCTTCCATTGCGCCTGAAATGATTTCATGCTCGCTCCATGTTTGGTCCAACCAAACATAGTTTCTCTCGGTCTGAGAATCCCATTCTCAAGCTTGTCTTAAATCCTTCGGATTACGCTCGTTGTGTGTGTGACCAAATAGGTTCTCGGTTTATGTTGGCCGTCTATAATTAACCATTAATTATAGAACGATCATGAGTGGCACCTAGTAGTACATCATGATCCATAATTAACCGAAAAGATCAACGGTTGATGCAGAACTATTTCTGAAACCCTTCAGCAGCTTGAATGATTCGTGCCCCATTCCCTTCACTCATCTTATACCCACTTGGTTCAGGACATGGTCTATAGTGTCAGTCCCCACTAGGCTGACTACATCACACCTAGCCCAAGTATCATTTCCACGTCCTACGGATTCTAGTTACTGCACATGTATCGAAGAGTACCTTACTCTAAACATGTAATGCTTTGGCAAAAGACTTTAGTAACAATCCGACGAGAGGCCATGGGTATACATCTCCTCGCAAGGAGTGGTGAATCCTTTATAGGCTATTCAAATACCTTCGATCACTTCGACTTATACCCAATCATCCCGGGTCCACATCTCCTTAGAGATGTTTGCTTAAGATGTCAAAGCATAAGTCTCCATGATCAAGATGACTTGAATACCGCAAGTCAAAGGAACATCGCACTTAAGCTACAGTAAGAACTTCATTGACATATCTATATATGCAGAGAACCATATGAAGTCTTACGGCTGGTCACTCCAATGAACTAGTTACCATAACTAGCATCCACGATTAACTCCGGACATCACTATGTCTCCAGCTAGTGAGAATCAGCTGCTTGGATACACCAAGGAGTATACCTCGTGCTAGTCTCGACAGAATTGATGGTGTCCAAATCCATCAATTCATCGACTAGGGATAATTCCGATACATCACAATTACACATGTAGAGATACTCACTAGTTGTGATCCAATCACAAATTCTCTCATGCCGTGAATCGTATCGTGGACATTCAATAAATGAGTTTAAGATCCAATCAAATACATAAAACATGTATACTCAAATAGTGAATCTTCATTTATCATATAAATGGTTCATACATAAGGCGATTGCCTTAGGACATCTCTCATATATTACTAACAGACTCTCACTTGGCCTAATGTCAATCGCTACGGTATCCAATACCATAAGCTCTAACATGACCCTCAAACTTACTTTGAGGTAATGCCTTAGTCAAAGGATCCGCTAAGTTCCTTTCAGTGGGAATTTTCTCGATTTGTATTTCGTTCCTACTGATGATCTCTCTGATAAGATGATAGCGGCGAAGCACATGTTTGGATCATTGATGAGACCACATCAAGTTCAGAGATGAACTTCTTGATCCAAACCGCTTCCTTTGCTGCTTCTAAAGCTGCAATGTATTCTGCCTTAGTGGCAGAATCCGCTATAGCGTCAAGCTTGGAACCTTTCCAACTTATTGCGCCTCCATTCTAGGTGAATACATACCCAGACTGAGACATGGAATCATCCTTGTCTGTCTGGAGCTGGCATCCGTATACCCACGTATCACCATGTACCCTTCTCCATATATTAGGAACACATCCTTAGTTCTTCTCAAGTACTTAAGGATCGTCTTAACAGCCACCCAATAATCCATTCCTGGATCAGACTGGTATCTGCTCATGACACTCAGAGCATACGATACATCGGGCCTCGTACATAACATAGCATACATGATAGATCCTATTGCGGATGCATAGGGAATCTTACTCATGCAAATCCTCTCGTCTTCTGTGCGCGGACACATAGACTTCGAAAGGTGTATCCCATGCCTGATGGGTAGGAAACCTTTCTTGGATTCCGACATGCTAAACCTCTTTAGCACTCGGTCTATATATGTAGACTGCGAAAGACCAAGCAACCGTTTCGATCTATCTCTATAGATCTTAATCCCGAGGATGTAGGTTGCTTCTCCCAGGTCTTTCATGGAGAATGTCTTGGATAACGAAACCTTAACTGACTGTAAGACTGAAACATCATTTTTTATAAGTAATATGTCATCGACATATAATACTAGGAACACGATTGCACTCCCACTAACCTTCTTGTACACACAAGGTTCGTCTGGATTTTTTGAGAAATCAAACTTTTTGATTGTCTCATCAAAACGGATATTCCATCTCCTGGATGCTTGCTTCAATCCATAAATGGATTGTCGCAATTTGCATACCTTGATTTTATCAACCGATGTGAAACCCTCAGGCTGTATCATATACACGTCCTCGAACAGGTTTCCATTAAGGAAAGTTGTTTTCACATCCATCTGCCATATCTCATAATCATAATGAGCCGCTATGGCCAGGAGCATCCGAATGGATTTAAGCATAGCTACAAGCGAATAGGTTTCGTCATAATCAACACCTTGCTTTTGACGATATCCTTTCGCCACCAATCTAGCCTTATAGGTAATCACATTACCATCCATGTCGGTTTTCTTCTTGAAAACCCACTTGCACCCTATAGGCTTTATCCCTTCAGGTGGGTCAACCAAGTTCCAAACTTGGTTTTCATACATGGAATCCATTTCCGACTTCATGGCACCAAGCCACTTATCCCTTTCTGAACTTGTCAGCACTTCTTCATAACTGGTAGGCTCCTCATCATCAATGAGTAACACGTCGTTCGATTCACTTACGAGAAATCCATATCTCTCAGGAATATTGCGTGTTCTACCAGATCTACGAAGATGTGGTGTTACAATAGGTCCAGTCGATTGCTCATCACTATGAGTTGTCGACTGTTGTGCTTCACTAGGTATCTCATCAATGTCTATTTGAGTCTCTCGAGCCTCCTCAAGCTCGACGATACTCCCACTGTTTTCTTGCAAGAGAAACTCTTTCTCTAGAAACACAGCATGCCTTGAAACAAACACCTTTTGTTCTACAGGATGATAGAATTGGTAACCCCTTGTTTCCTTAGGGTATCCAATAAATAGACATTTATCAGACTTAGCATCCAATTTGTCTGATACTGTCCGCTTCACATAAGCAGGACAACCCCATATCTTCAAGTAAGATACATGAGGTTTCTTACTATTCCATATCTCATATGGAGTAGTTGAGACTACCTTGGTAGGCATTCTGTTTAACAAGTAAACAGCTGTCTGAAGTGCATAGCCCCAAAAGGACTTGGGAAGAGTTGCATGATTCATCATTGACCTGACCATGTCCAACAAGGTCCGGTTACGCCTCTCAGATACACCATTATGCTGTGGTGTATATGGCGTAGTCCATTGAGACAATATGCCATTGTCTCTTAGATAATCAAGAAACTCTTGACTTAAGTATTCACTACCTCGATCCGATCGAAGTATTTTAATACTCTTGTCATGTTGTTTCTCTACTTCATTTCTGAATTCTTTGAACCTTTTAAAGGCTTCAGACTTGTGTTTCATCAAGAACACATACCCAAACCGTGAGTGATCATCGGTGAAGGTAATGAAGTAGCTATAGCCTTCTAAAGCTTGAGTTGACATAGGTCCACATACATCAGTATGTATTAGACCTAGTAACTCTCCCACTCGTTCACCTTTTCCAGTAAAAGGTAACTTAGTCATCTTGCCTTTTAAGCATGATTCGCATGTATCATATGAATCCTATTCAAACGATTCAAGAATTCCACATTGGTGTAATTCGGACAAGCGTTTTCTTGCTTACATGGCCAAGACGACAATACCACATGTAGGAGTCTAATTGATTATCTTTTCGAGCACGCTTGTTGCTCGCTTCGATATTGAAAATATCACTGGATACGTCCAACGTATAAACACCATTGCTTAAAGTTCCAGTCCCTTAAAGAACTCCATTCAAAGTTATGTAACAACAATTGTTACTAAAAGTCAAATGGTACCCATTTCTATTTAAACAAGAAATAGAAATGATGTTCTTTATCAATGAAGGAACATAAAAGCAATTGTCCAGTTCTAAGACAAGTCCTACAGGGAGTTCCAACAAATACGTTTCGATGGCGAGTGCAGCAACCGTTGCTCCATTCCCAACACGTAAATTTGACTCTCCCTTGACGAGTCTTCTTCTATTCCTTAGCCCATGTATGTCATTACATATATGTGAGCCACACCCAATATCAAATACCCAAGTGTCTGAGGAAATAGAATGACAATCAATAAAGAAGATTTCTGAAGAAGATGGGGCATCCGATGCCTTATCCTTCTTCACGGACTCAAGATAAATCTTGCACTTTCTTCGCAAATGGCCCTACTTGCCATAATGATGGCAAGTGCCCTTTTGAGCTGGTTCTGCCTTTTTAGCCTTTTTCTTCTTCCCCTTCTGTTGTTCCTTTGACTCCCTCTTAGAACCTTTCTTCGAGGAATCAACTAACAACACCGTCCCCTGCTCATGCTTCTCAGAAGGCTCCACAGTCTTCAGCATGTTGAGCAGTACCACATATCAACCTTCTTGCATCTCAAAGGTGAAGAGGAGCTTGGAGACTTCGAATCTTTCGAATCTCATTTGCTTATCAAACAACTCATAAAGATGAAGGACTACGATATGAGCATCCATATGCTCATGCTGCTTTCGTAGCTTGGGTTCCATCACGGCTAGCATGATGCAACTTGTCAGTTCAGAATCAGTCACATGTTTCTGATAGACCAACAATTGGTCCGGAGTTGCATCGTCACTAGGATGGGCAGGAAGAGGCGCTTCGAGGACATACGCAAGCTTTTCACCTTGAGAACAATTCTAAAGTTTCTAAGCCAGTCCAAGAAGTTTGGCCCAGTCAATTTATTCGAATCCAAAATGGAACGCAAATTAAAAGACAACATGATCAATTTTAGAAATACAAAACGAGAATATATGAGAAAGATGATTTTTAAAATGCATCAATATACATTTATAAATCCCATTCATTTTTCGAATTCAAAAACCCTTGAAATCAATTCGGGAGATCGTAGGTCAATCTCCGAATGGGCTGATATCCAATATAGATAAGAACAACCTTGGAGTGAGTCCAACAAGCCATTCTTAGCTATGATGGTGGGTATCAAGTATACCGATTACATATCATGTATATGTAACTATCACAATGTGCTATCAACTAATTGAATGTTTACACATACATTGGGTTGTTAACACATTAACAAGTATGCATCATATGCATAGCACCCAACTTCACCTCTCTTCACATCGACCTTGGAGTGAGTCCAACAAATCGATGCTCCAAGTTAGAGCCGACCCATTAATCGCGAAATAGTTTTAATATGGTTAGAGCGCATTCAACCAATTAGCCAGGCTTGGAGTGAGTCCAACAACCCAAATTAACGATTGACCTCTGACTCTTACCATATTAGAGTTAAACTATTCCAATGATTTGAACATGTTCAGGTTCGAGCCGGGCTTGGAGTGAGTCCAACAACCCAAACAAGAAACAGAACTATGGTTCTAACCATATTAATAGAAGGTGTAGGCTTTAATATTGTTTAAGGGTTTTTATGTCTCATCCTCTTTGCATGCAAATAACTATTATCTACATGGCATGACATACATGGCATACATCTACATGTCACGACACGCATAGCATAATGTTATGCATCTAATGCAATTACATGACATACAATTATGTCATGTATATAATTTCCTTATATGTCATAACTATTTATGAAAATAAAATATGTTTAAGATTTGATTCTCCAAATCAAATCATAATTAAATTAGGAAACAAATTTCCAAATCTAATCACATATTTTATTTATGGAATTATTTGATTAAGAAAAATCTATTTAGGAAACCAATTTCCTAAATCATTAAAACTACTTATGGAAATAAAATATTTTAAGATTTGATTTCCCAAATCAAATCATGATTAAATTAGGACACAAATTTCCAGAATCTAATCAAATATTTTATTTATGGAAAATATCAATTTCCATAAATACTTCCAACTTTCCAAAAGTGGAAGATTTCCATAAATACTTCTAGACTTTTCAAAATTGAAAAATTTCCATAAATACTTCTAAATTTCCAAAATTAGAAAATTTCCAGAAATAACATTATGACTATCGCAAAACCATTTTACGATTATGTCGAAACACAACCTGGGCTCTGATACCACTGTTGGGTTTCCGGCACCGCGGCGTGTGTGTTTTCGATCACGTTTCGTAAACATGAACACAGCGGAAGCAATAAAAATAATAAATCTACATTTATTATAACACACACAACACACACATGCATATTACAACAAGTGTAGACATAACCGTAAATTTAAATTTGCAATAAAAGGAAATTTATCTACGTTATACCTTTCGTATGACGTGTAGCGGGAACAACATCAACCGGAACGATCCTCGCTAGAATCGTCTCTATCCGTATCTACGCCAAGTTCCTCGGGATGACTTCGCTAAGCCACGAGCTTCGTATTCTTACGGGTTACTAGCCTCGTGTTGAAGACGACGTGATCGAGAGATGATCACGATCCGAATCCAAATTCGGATCCTAATACGAGTTCTCAAAACTCGCTTCTCCAGAGAGGTATTCGTCAACCAATTGACGAATCCTTCGTCCTCCACCTCAGAGGATTACCGGAGATCGAATCCCCGGTAAGTTAGCCGCTGTCGGAGCTCTAACCGTCGTCCAAATGATGCTCCGACGAGAGGAGAACAAGCTGTCCAGAAAACTGGACAGCTTGTTGGAGGAGTAGGCGCCGGCCAAACAGTGGAAGACAAAGCTCACCTTGATGCCAAACCTAAAGGAGATCACCGGAGGGTCGCCGGAGGATCACCGGCTGAAGCTTGGACGTCGGCAAGGAGACAGACGGCACAAGGGCTGGGAAGCAATGGAGGTTGGCGCCAACTCTTGCTAGTGGTTTTGGATTAGGGCTTAATTATCCCTTAAGCCCTCTTTTATAGAGACCTAATTCTCTTAATGGTTATTGGATCATAACCATTAGGCCCGTTAACCCGCTCCATTAAGATAAGTTAAAATAAACCAAACCATGATGGTTTATTTTAAGTTAAAATGAACCGAACCAACTTTTGGTTCATTCGTTTAAAATAAACCAAACCCTTTGGTTTATTCTCCTCCATTGGATTAGAACCAAACCATTTTGGTCCATCCATTATGTCTTCATAAGACACGGCTCATCCACGCTTCCATTGCGCCTGAAACGATTTCATGCTCGCTCCATGTTTGGTCCAACCAAACATAGTTTCTCTCGGTCTGAGAATCCCATTCTCAAGCTCATTTTAAATCCTTCGGATTACGCTCATTGTGAGTGTGACCAAATAGGTTCTCAGTTTATATTGGCCGTCTATAATTAACCATTAATTATAGAATGATCATGAGTGGCACCTAGTAGTACATCATGATCCCCAATTAACCGAAAAGATCAACGGTTGATCCAGAATTATTTCTGAAACCCTTCAGCAGCTCGAATGATTCGTGCCCCATTCCCTTCACTCATCTTATACCCACTTAGTTCAGGACATGGTCTATAGTGTCAGTCCTGTTGGGTTTCCGGCACCGCGGCGTGTGTGTGTTCGATCATGTTTCGTAAACATGAACACAGCGGAAGCAATAAAAATAATAAATACTCCTATTTATTACAACACACACAACACACGCATGCATATTACAACAAGTGTAGACATAACCGTAAATTTAAATTTGCAATAAAAGGAAATTTATCTACGTTATACCTTTCGTATGACGTGTAGCGGGAACGACATCAACCGGAACGATCCTCGCTAGAATCGTCTCTATCCGTATCCACGCCGAGTTCCTCGGGATGACTTCGCTAAGCCACGAGCTTCGTCTTCGTATGGGTTACTAGCCTCGTGTTGAAGACGACGTGATCGAGAGATGATCACGATCCGAATCCAAATTCGGATCCAAAACGAGTCCTCAAAACTCGCTTCTCCGGAGAGGTATTCGTCAACCGATTGATGAATCCTTCGTCCTCCACCTCAGAGGATTACCAGAGATCAAATCCCCAGTAAGTTATCCGCTGTCGGAGCTCTAACAGTCGTCCAAACGATGCTCCGACGAGAGGAGAAGAAGCTGTCCAGAAAACTGGACAGCTTGGTGGAGGAGTAGGCGCCGGCCAAAACAAGGAAGCCAAGTGCTCACCTTTTCACCGAGGCCTAGGAAGATCACCGGAGGATCACCGGCTGAAGCTTGGTCGCCGGCAAGGAGCTGGACGCCGGCACAAGGGGCTGGGCGGCCAAGGAGCTTGGGCGGCAACTAGGTTTAGGGCTCTTCTAATTAGGGCTTAATTATCCATTAAGCCCTCTTTTATAGAGAACTAATTCTCTTAATGGTTATTGGATCATAACCATTAGGCCCGTTAACCCGCTCCATTAAGATAAGTTAAAATAAACCAAACCATGATTGTTTATTTTAAGTTAAAACAAACCGAACCAACTTTTGGTTCATTCGTTTAAAATAAACCAAACCCTTTGGTTTATTCTCATCCATTGGATTAGAACCAAACCATTTTGGTTCATCCATTACGTCTTCATAAGACTCGGCCCATCCACGCTTCCATTGCGACTGAAACGATTTCATGCTCGCTTTATGTTTGGTCCAACCAAACCTAGTTTCTCTCGGTCTGAGAATCTCATTCTCAAGCTCATTTTAAATCCTTTGGATTACGCTCGTTGTGCGTGTGACCAAATAGGTTCTCGGTTTATGTTGGCCGTCTATAATTAACCATTAATTATAGAACGATCATGAGTGGCACCTAGTAGTACATCATGATCCCCAATTAACCGAAAAGATCAATGGTTGATCCAGAACTATTTCTGAAACCCTTCAGCAGCTCGAATGATTCGTGCCCCATTCCCTTCACTCATCTTATACCCACTTGGTTCAGGAAATGGTCTATTGTGTCAGTCCCCACTAGGCTGACTACGTCACACCTAGCCCAAGTATCATTTCCTCGTCCTACGGATTCTAGTTACTCCACATGTATAGAAGAGTACCTTACTCTAAACATGTAATGCTTTGGCCAAAGACTTTAGTAACAATCCGACGAGAGGCCATGGGTATACATCTCCTCGCAAGGAGTGGTGAATCCTTTATAGGCTATTCAAACACCTTCGATCACTTCGACTTATACCCAATCATCCCGGGTCCACATCTCCTTAGAGATGTTTGCTTAAGATGTCAAAGCATAAGTCTCCATTATCAAGATGACTTGAATACCGCAAGTCAAAGGAACATCGCACTTAAGCCACAGTAAGAACTTCATTGACATATCTATATATGCAGAGAACCATATGAAGTCTTACGGCTGGTCACTCCAATGAACTAGTTACCATAACTAGCATCCACGATTAACTCCGGACATCACTATGTCTCCAGCCAGGGAGAATCAGCTGCTTGGATACACCAAGGAGTATACCTCGTGCTAGTCTCGACAGAATTGATGGTGTCCAAATCCATCAATTCATCGACTAGGGATAATTCCGATACATCACAATTACAAATTTAGATATACTCACTAGTTGTGATCCAATCACAAATTTTCTTATGCTGTGAATCGTATCGTGGACATTCAGTAAATGAGTTTAAGATCCAATCAAATACATAAAACATGTATACTCAAATAGTGAATCTTCATTTATCATATAAATGGTTCATACATAAGGCGATTGCCTTAGGACATCTCTCATATATTACTAACGAGACTCCCACTTGGCCTAATGCCAATCGCTACGGTATCCAATACCATAAGCTCAACATGACCCTCAAACTTACTTTGAGGTAATGCCTTAGTCAAAGGATCCGCTAAGTTCCTTTGTGGGAATTTTCTCGATTTGTATTTCGTTCCTACCGATGATCTCTCGATAAGATGATAGCGTGACACATGTTTGGATCACGATAAGACCTTGGCTCTTTCGCCTGTGCAATTGCTCCATTGTTGTCACAGTAGACCGGTATTGCTTCAACAATGGCCGGAATCACACCAAGTTCATGAACGAACTTTTTGATCCAAACCGCTTCCTTTGCTGCTTCCGAAGCTGCAATGTATTCTGCCTCAGTGGTAGAATCCGCTACAGTCTCTTGTTTGGAACTTTTCCAACTCACTGCGCCCCCATTCAAGGTGAACATGTATCCAGACTGAGACCTGGAATCATCCTTGTCTGTCTGGAAGCTGGCATCCGTATACCCGCGTATCACCATGTCCCCTTTTCCATATATTAGGAACACATCCTTAGTTCTTCTCAAGTACTTAAGGATCGTCTTAACAGCCGCCCAATGATCCATTCCTGGATCGAACTAGTATCTGCTCGTGACACTTAGAGCATACGATACATCGGGCCTCGTACATAACATAGCATACATGATAGATCCTATTGCGGATGCATAGGGAATCTTACTCATGCAAATCCTCTCGTCTTCTGTGCGCGGACACATAGACTTCAAAAGGTGTACCCCATGCCTGATGGGTAGGAAACCTTTCTTGGATTCCGACATGCTAAACCTCTTTAGCACTCGGTCTATATATGTAGACTGCGAAAGACCAAGCAACCGTTTCGATCTATCTCTATAGATCTTAATCCCGAGAATGTAGGTTGCTTCTCCCAGGTCTTTCATGGAGAATGTCTTGGATAACCAAACCTTCACTGACTGTAAGATTGAAACATCATTTCCTATAAGTAGTATGTCATCGACATACAATACTAGGAACACGACTTCACTCCCACTAACCTTCTTGTACACACAAGGTTCGTCTGGATTTTGTGAGAAATCAAACTTTTTGATGGTCTCATCAAAATGGATATTCCAGCTCCTGAATGCTTGCTTCAATCCATATATGGACCGTCGCAATTTGCATACCTTGGTTTTATCAACCGATGTGAAACCCTCAGGCTGTATCATATACACGTCCTCGAGCAGGTTTCCATTAAGGAAAGCTGTTTTCACATCCATCTATCATATCTCATAATCATAATGAGCCGCTATGGCCAGGAGCATCCGAATGGATTTAAGCATAGCTACAGTCGAATAGGTTTCGTCATAATCAATACCTTGTTTTTGACAATTTCCTTTCGCCACCAATCTAGCCTTATAGGTAATCACATTACCATCCATGTCGGTTTTCTTCTTAAAAACCCACTTGCACCCTATAGGCTTTATCCCTTCAGGTGGGTCAACTAAGTTCCAAACTTGGTTTTCATACATGGAATCCATTTCCGACTTCATGGCACCAAGCCACTTATCCCTTTCTGAACTTGTCAGCACTTCTTCATAACTGGTAGGCTCCTCATCATCAATGAGTAACACATCGTTTGATTCGCTTACGAGAAATCCATATCTCTCAGGAATATTGTGTGTTCTACCAGATCTACGAAGATGTGGTGTTACAATAGGTCCAGCCGATTGCTCATCACTATGAGTTGTCGGCTGTTGTGCTTCACCAGGTATCTCATTAATGTCTATTTGAGTCTCTCGAGCCTCCTCAAGCTCGACGACACTCCCACTGTTTTCTTGCAAGAGAAACTCTTTCTCTAGAAACACAGCATGCCTTGAAACAAACACCTTTTGTTCCACAGGATGATTGAATTGGTAACCCCTTGTTTCCTTAGGGTATCCAACAAATAGACATTTATCAGACTTAGCATCCAATTTGTCTGATACAGTCTGCTTCACATAAGCAGGACAACCCCATATCTTCAAGTAAGATACATGAGGTTTCTTACTATTCCATATCTCATATGGAGTAGTTGAGACTACCTTGGTAGGCATTCTGTTTAACAAGTAAACAGCTGTCTGAAGTGCATAACCCCAAAAGGAATTGGGAAGAGTTGCATGATTCATCATTGACCTGACCATGTCCAACAAGGTCCGGTTACGCCTCTCAGATACACCATTATGCTGTGGTGTATAGGGCGGAGTCCATTGAGACAATATGCCATTGTCTCTTAGATAATCAAGAAACTCTTGACTTAAGTATTCACCACCTCGATCCGATCAAAGTATTTTAATACTCTTGTCATGTTGTTTCTCTACTTCATTTCTGAATTCTTTGAACCTTTCAAAGGCTTCAGACTTGTGTTTCATCAAGAACACATACCCAAACCGTGAGTGATCATCGGTGAAGGTAATGAAGTAGCTATAGCCTCCTAATGCTTGAGTTGACATAGGTCCACATACATCAGTATGTATTAGACCTAGTAACTCTCCCACTCGTTCACCTTTTCCAGTAAAAGGTAACTTAGTCATCTTGCCTTTTAAGCATGATTCGCATGTATCGTATGAATCCAATTCAAACGATTCTAGAATTCCACATCGGTGTAATTCAGACATGCGTTTCTTGCTTATATGGCCAAGACGACAATGCCATATATAAGAGTCTATTTGATTATCCTTTCGAGCACGCGTGTTGCTCGCTTCGATATTGAAAATGTCACTGGATACGTCCAACTTATAAATGCCATTACTCAAGGTTCCAGTTCCATAAAGTACACCATTTAAAGTTATATAACAACAATTGTTACTAAACGTCAAATGGAAACCATTTCTATTTAAACAGGAAATAGAAACAATGTTCTTTATTAGAGAAGGAACATAATAGCAATTGTCCAGTTCTAAGACTAGTCCACTAGGGAACTTCAGCAAATAAGTTCCGATGGCGACCGCAGCAACCTTTGCTCCATTGCCAACTCGCAAATTTGACTCCCCTCTGACAAGTCTTCTTCTATTCCTTAGCCCCTGTATGTCATTACATATATGTGAGCTACACCCAGTATCCAATACCCAAGTGTCCAAGGAAATAGAATGACCATCAATAACGAAGATACCTGAAGAGGATGGGGCATCGGATGCCTTCTTCTTCTTCATGGACTCAAGATAAATCTTGCAGTTTCTTCGCCAGTGGCCTTCCTTGCCACAGTGATGGCAAGTGCCCTTTTGCGCTGGTTCCGCCTTCTTTGCCTTTTTGTTCTTTCCTTTCTTCTGTTCTTTTGCCTTCCTCTTAGAACCTTTCTTTGAGGAATCAACTATGTAACCGCCTTCTCCTCATGCTTCACGAAGGCTCCACAGTCTTCAAAGATATTGAGGAGCTCGGGAATGGTGGATTCCAATTTGTTCATCCGATAGTTCATCACAAATTGCGAGAAACTCTTGGGCAAACAATGCAGAATTAAGTCAATACTTAACTCATGATCCATCACAAAACCGAGGGTAGCTAGCCGCTCGATGTACCCGTTCATCTTTAGCACAAACTGCACTACAGATGAACCTTCTTGCATCTTCATGGTGAAGAGGAGCCTAGAGACCTCGAACCTTTCGGATCTCGCTTGCTCATCGAACAACTCATGAAGATGGAAGACCATAGTATTAGCATCCATATGCTCATGCTGCTTTTGCATCTCAGGTACCATCGCCGCTAGCATGATGCAACTCGCCAGCTCAGAATCTGCCACATGCTTCTGATAGACCAACATTTGGTCTGGAGTTGCATCGTCCTTAGGACGGTCAGGAAGAGGCTCTTCAAGGACATATGCAAGCTTTTCCGCCTTGAGAACAATTCTCAGGTTTCTAAGCCAGTCCAGGAAGTTAGGCCCAGTCAGTTTGTTCGAATCCAAAATAGTGCACAAATTCAAAGACGTCATGATCAATTTATTGACCTAGAAATACAAAACGAGCATATATGAGAAAGATGATTTTAAAATGCATCAATATACATTTATAAATCCCATTCATTTTTCGAATTTCAAAAAACCCCAAAATCACTTCGGGAGATCGTAGGTCCATATCCGAATGGGCTGATATCCATCATAGTTATGAACAACCTTGGAGAGAGTCCAACAAGCCATTCATAACTACGATGGTAGATATCAACTATACAGATTGCATATCATGTATATGCAACTATCACAATGTGCTATCAACTAATTGAATGTTCACACATAAATCGGGTTGTTAACACATTAACAAGTATGCATCATATGCATAACACCCAACTTCACCTCCCTTTACATCGACCTTGGAGAGAGTCCAACAAGTCGATGCTCCAGGTTAAAGCCAACCCATTAATCGGGACATAGTTTTAATATGGTTAGAGCGCATTCAACCAATTAGCCTAGCTTGGAGAGAGTCCAACAACCAAAGCTAACGATTGACCTCTGACTCTTACCATATTAGTATTAAACTATTCCATGGTTTGAACATATTCGGGTTCGAGCCGGGCTTGGAGAGAGTTCAACAACCCAAACAAGAAACAGAACTCTGGTTCTAACCATATTAATGGAAGGTGTAGGCTTTAATATTGTTTAAGGGTTTTTATGTCTCATCCTCTTTGCATGCAAATAACTATTATCTACATGGCATGGCATACATGGCATACATCTACATGTCACGACACGCATGGCATAATGTTATCCATCTAATGCAATTACATGGCATACAATTATGTCATGTATATATTTCCTTATATGTCATAACTATTTATGGAAATAAAATATGTTTAAGATTTGATTCTCCAAATCAAATCATAATTAAATTAGGAAACAAATTTCCAAATCTAATCACATATTTTATTCATGGAATTATTTGATTAAGGAAAATCTATTTAGGAAACCAATTTCCTAAATCATTAAAACTACTTATGAAAATAAAATATTTTAAGATTTGATTTCCCAAATCAAATCATGATTAAATTAGGAAACAAATTTCCAGAATCTAATAAAATATTTTATTTATGGAAAATATCAATTTCCATAAATACTTCCAACTTTCCAAAAGTGGAAGATTTCCATAAATACTTCTAGACTTTCCAAAATTGAAAATTTTCCATAAATACTTCTAAATTTCCAAAATTAGAAAATTTCCAGAAATACATTATGACTATCGCAAAACCATTTTTACGATTATGTCGAAACACAACTGCTCGATACCATGTTGGGTTTTAAGACCGCACAAGGCGTGTGTGTGTTCGATCATGTTTCGTAAACATGAACACAGCGGAAGCAATAAAAATAATAAATACTCCTATTTATTACAACACACACAACACACGCATGCATATTACAACAAGTGTAGACATAACCGTAAATTTAAATGTTCAATAAAAGGAAATTTATCTACGTTATACCTTTCGTAAGACGTGTAGCGAGAACGGCATCAACCGGAACGATCCTCGCTAGAATCATCTCTATCCGTATCCACGCCGAGTTCCTCGGGATGACATCGCTAAGCCACGAGCTTCGTCTTCGTACGGGTTACTAGCCTCGTGTTGAAGACGACGTGATCGAGAGATGATCACGATCCGAATCCAAATTCGGATCCAAAACGAGTCCTCAAAACTCGCTTCTCCGGAGAGGTATTCGTCAACCGATTGACGAATCCTTCATCCTCCACCTCAGAGGATTACCGGAGATCGAATCCCCGGTAAGTTATCCGCTGTCAGAGCTCTAACAGTCGTCCAAACGATGCTCCGACGAGAGGAGAAGAAGCTGTCCAGAAAACTGGACAACTTGGTGGAGGAGTAGGCGCCGGCCAAAACAAGGAAGCCAAGTGCTCACCTTTTCACCGAGGCCTAGGAAGATCACCGGAGGGTCGCCGGAGGATCACCGGCTGAAGCTTTGTCGCCGGCAAGGAGCTAGACGCCGGCACAAGGTGCTGGGTGGCCAAAGAGCTTGGGCGGCAACTCCTTCAATGGGGTTGTGCGGCAACTAGGTTTAGGGCTCTTCCAATTAGGGCTTAATTATCCATTAAGCCCTCTTTTATAGAGAACTAATTCTCTTAATGGTTATTGGATCATAACCATTAGGCCCATTAACCCGCTCCATTAAGATAAGTTAAAATAAACCAAACCATGATGGTTTATTTTAAGTTAAAATGAACCGAACCAACTTTTGGTTCATTCGTTTAAAATAAACCAAACCCTTTGGTTTATTCTCATCCATTGGATTAGAACCAAACCATTTTGGTTCATCCATTACGTCTTCATAAGACTCGGCCGATCCACGCTTCCACTGCGACTGAAATGATTTCATGCTCGCTTTATGTTTGGTCCAACCAAACCTAGTTTCTCTCGGTCTGAGAATCTCATTCTCAAGCTCGTTTTAAATCCTTTGGATTACGCTCGTTGTGCGTGTGACCAAATAGGTTCTCGGTTTATGTTGGCCGTCTATAATTAACCATTAGAACGATCATGAGTGGCACCTAGTAGTACATCATGATCCCCAATTAACCGAAAAGATCAACGGTTGATCCAGAACTATTTCTGAAACCCTTCAGCAGCTCGAATGATTCGTGCCCCATTCCCTTCACTCATCTTATACCAACTTGGTTCAGGACATGGTCTATTGTGTCAGTCCCCACTAGGCTGACTACGTCACACCTAGCCCAAGTATTATTTCCTCGTCCTACGGATTCTAGTTACTCCACATGTATCGAAGAGTACCTTACTCTAAACATGTAATGCTTTGGCCAAAGACTTTAGTAACAATCCGACGAGAGGCCATGGGTATATATCTCCTCGCAAGGAGTGGTGAATCCTTTATAGGCTATTCAAACACCTTCGATCACTTCGACTTATACCCAATCATCCCGGGTCCACATCTCCTTAGAGATGTTTGCTTAAGATGTCAAAGCATAAGTCTCCATGATCAAGATGACTTGAATACCGCAAGTCAAAGGAACATCGCACTTAAGCCACAGTAAGAACTTCATTGACATATCTATATATGTAGAGAACCATATGAAGTCTTACGGCTGGTCACTCCAATGAACTAGTTACCATAACTAGCATCCACGATTAACTCCCGACATCACTATGTCTCCAGCCAGTGAGAATCAGCTGCTTGGATACACCAAGGAGTATACCTCGTGCTAGTCTCGACAGAATTGATGGTGTCCAAATCCATGAATTCATCGACTAGGGATAATTTCGATACATCACAATTACACATGTAGAGATACTCACTAGTTGTGATCCAATCACAAATTCTCTCATGCTGTGAATCGTATCATGGACATTCAGTAAATGAGTTTAAAATCCAATCAAATACATAAAACATGTATACTCAAATAGTGAATCTTCATTTATCATATAAATGGTTCATACATAAGGCGATTGCCTTAGGACATCTCTCATATATTACTAACAAGTCCCCACTAGGCTGACTATGTCACACCTAGCCCAAGTATTATTTCCTCGTCCTACAGATTCTAGTTACTGCACATGTATCGAAGAGTACCTTACTCTAAACATGTAATACTTTGGCCAAAGACTTTAGTAACAATATGACGAGAGGCCATGGGTATACATCTCCTCGCAAGGAGTGGTGAATCCTTTATAGGCTATTCAAACACCTTCGATCACTTTGACTTATACCCAATCATCCCGGGTCCACATCTCCTTAGAGATGCTTGCTTAAGATGTCAAAGCATAAGTCTCCATGATCAAGATGACTTGAATACCGCAAGTCAAAGGAACATCGCACTTAAGCTACAGTAAGAACTTCATTGACATATCTATATATGCAGAGAACCATATGAAGTGTTACGGCTGGTCACTCCAATGAACTAGTTACCATAACTAGCACCCACGATTAACTCCGGACATCACTATGTCTCCAGCTAGTGAGAATCAGCTGCTTGGATACACCAAGGAGTATACCTCGTGCTAGTCTCGACAGAATTGATGGTGTCCATATCCATCAATTCATCGACTAGGGATAATTCCGATACATCACAATTTTACATGTAGAGATACTCACTAGTTGTGATCCAATCACAAATTCTCTCATGCTGTGAATCGTATCGTGGACATTCAGTAAATGAGTTTAAGATCCAATCAAATACATAAAATATGTATACTCAAATAGTGAATCTTCATTTATCATATAAATGGTTCATACATAAGGCGATTGCCTTAGGACATCTCTCATAAATTACTAAAAGTGGATGCAGCGGCTACTCTGTGCTCCTCCTCCTGGACCCACTGTGCATGTTGGGCAAGCATGTGCTGGCGCATCTTCTGGTGGTAGGTGGCCTCATCCTTGCGATGGGCAGCCTTCTCCTGGAAGTAGAGCAGGCCTCATCGTAGAACTCCTCGGCCCGCTAGAAGTGCTCACGAAAGCTCTGAAACTCTGCCACGATAAGCGCCTGATTTTCCCATCACGCTTTCTACGCCTCACGCCGCTGCATATATGTCATCGAGGCATTATCAGAACTCCAAAAAATCATAAGTAGATGTACCTGCATCCTGCTCAAAAGTAGAAAAAGGTGATGGTGCAGGTGTAGGATCATGTCTACGTGGACTAGGTGGGCTCCTATGCATGTGTGGATAGGAGGGAGAGTGATGTAAAGGGGGAGAGATGGGTGCTGAAGTGGATGGTCTCTCATATGGTAGGGACTCCACTATCAGGTATAAATGCTAGTTGGCGCGTGTGGTAATGGTGGTACGATCGGGGTTGGGGAGCCTAAGGGTTGTTAGGTTTTTCCTTACAAAGCATAAGGAGTGTACCTCTCTTATAATCATCTTCATGGCCATACACACCCACAGGTCGATCCTAGGTCTCCCCTCTATGCTATCTAGCGTGGTGTAGTCGTACCCCATCCTATGGCAAATGGGGTAAGTAGGCCCCCACAAAATCTCTCCTCTTGCCGCTTTGCCCATGTTCACTAGTTGTCTAATGAAATGGTACCCTACATCAATGCTACTCCTTTCTTGTAGCATGTCCCACAAGCAAAGCATCTCACTAGCTTGCACTACACCGTCACTCTCCCCACGAAAAAAAATAGTACTTGCCATGATTTGGTGCAGGTACCGAAAAATGAGGTTTTGGAGGCATGATGCTTTGGCCCTAGAAGGGTCGTAAGTGTGTTCTCCTGTCAATTCGGTTCAAAGATCCTAGAGTTAAACCCAATAGGGGTTCTTTCTCTCCCCCACTAGGCAAGTCAAAGCATGTGTTCCATTTGTGTAGTGTCCATTCATGTTCAATGTTGAATAGCCTAAAGGTAATCATACCCTCTTCGCTTTCTCTCCCCGTTAAGATTTCGACTTCTAAAGAACTCAAAAATTCCAGAACTATCCTAGGGTATGTTGGGTGTCTTATCCCCATTATTTCTTCCCACCCCATTTTTGCAAATAGGGCTTGAATATCACCAAATAAACCTAGGGTCTCTAAGAGATCCTCATCGAGATACATAGTAGCGGTGATTCTTCAAGTAGAAACATTATCAAATATCTCCCTATGCTCAATATTGCGGAAGAGAAGGGTTGAAAGAGAATTACCTTCCTCTGAAGCTTGAGAAGCACCCGTTCTCCTTGCTCTTCGCTCTGAGGTAGTAGATCGGGGCGCTACTTGCCTTGTCCTCCTCATCCTTGCTTCTATTGGGCCTCCTTGAGGGTGGTGGTGGGGAAGATGGTTCCACACGGCTAGGGCAAATGAAATCAAAGCACACGACGCATTTGGGGTGAAAATGCATGGCTTGGCCCTCTTAAACCCCATGCGCCATGGCCGTGTGAAAACACACGACTAGGTCATGTGTACCGCTAAGGGCCGGGGGCACGACCATGTGAAAACACACAACCAGGCCGTGTGTCCACCATTTCCTTCTCACGGTGCACAACAGTCCCAATTCTCCTTACTCGCTTAGTCGTGTAGGTTCAAAGTGATTTTTATTTTTAAGCAGTAAGTTCTTTCTAGTCCTAATCCATGTTAAAAATTCTAAATGAATGGAATCCAAAGTTCAAATTAAACAAATGAAAGAAAATATAAAAACTAAACTTGGGTTGCCTCCCAAGGAGCGCTTTGTTTGAGGTCTCTTAGCTCAACCTTATTCCTACGTTTCATTTGAGGTGTTTGAATCTTGCTCGTGAGGGAGCAAGATATTTGCTCACCTTATGCCTTTTCCCTTGTGGTCCCTTATCACCATATCTCCTAAATCTTGCTCGTGGAGGGGCAAGATATTTATTAGATGCATTCCTTGGGTCAAGATTGAACATGCTTAGCCTCAAGTAATCATTAAAAGTTTGATCATAATATTCTATTTTGTCCAAATGTTGTAAATAACATAACTCACCACGGACATCCTCAATAAAAGATTGATTAGTAGATTCTATTATGTCGAATGAAATTTTATCATTACAAATCACTAAATGGGCTTCGTTATTGGTAGCTAATGTTTCGGTGAGAGTTAATGTAGGCTCTTCTAGATCCTTAAGGTTATGAGGTGTTTCAATTGAAGCAATCCACTCCTCAATTAAATAGCCCTCAAGTTCTTCTTCAAGTGGTGATTGAATGGATTATCCTTCTTCACTTCCTGGTAATTGACTCGGTGTTCTAGCAAACTGACTGGCGATCTGTGCTATCTGAATCTCCAGCTTCTTTTGTCGGCTAGCAATGTCATTCACAGATGACCTTAATTCTTCAATCATTATTTCTGTCTGCGAATGCCGCTGCTAAAATTCAACGTTTGCCTCTTGTTGCGTCTGAATAAAGCTTTCTATCATCTGCTCTAGTCGAGATTTAGGCGAATAATATTGAGGGTTTAAGTAGCCAGAGTCATAACTATATGAATAAGAATCATCTTGTGGCCACTGGTTATAATTGTAGGTGACATATTCTTGTTCAAATTGTGAAGGTTCAAATATATTCGGACAATCATTTATGGTATGCCATGTTTCACTACAATGCTCACGATAAATGTTACCTAAACTTACAACATTAAATTGACCAAAATCATGAGTAAAAGCATACATCGTTAAATGTAGGAAATTATATATAAGAAAAGAGAAACTGAATAAACAAACTGAAATAAAATAAAATAAAACAAGAAAAGTAAATCTAGCCTTGGTCTGATCCAATTATTCACTTCTCAATTCGATATTGAATCAATCAATATCTGGCAACAGCGCTAAAAACTTGATGCACACGAATGCGACCTCAAATCTCATGATGGAGAGCGTCGGAGACTCGAAGCGCGCACTCGCGCTCAATGCCCGCAAGTGCACGGGTGTCATCAAGTAATAATATAGATTATCAATCCCACAGAGACTGAGATTCGAATACCGATCTAATAGATGGATGTTATTGTTTGGAACTTGATTCTAAGGGTTGCGATTAGGAGGGTTGTCAGCGATCCTAACTCTAGTACGGTGTCACACGGAGGAAGAAAAGGGTTGCTACGATTCTTTAGATGGATTCTAGGATTTTGGTTTCATTTGTGTGTTGCAGAACACGTTGTCAATTGGGTTTGTCTAGGTTTCTAACTATGGTTTTGTGGAAAGGACACTATACACTCCCCCGATGAGCCTTCGCATATATCAGAAGCTACCTCTACCATACTAGGTCAACTCTTGGCTTTAGGACGGGATAGTCGGTACGAGCATGCCGAATCGATCCCTACGATGAGTCAAAAATGAGGTGTGTTTCCTACTCTATTGCATTCTTCTACCCAAAGTTACTGGCGATGAGGCCAACCCCTAGGTTCCTCTTTAATTCCCCTAAATCTTTGATACAAGGGATGTCACCCCTTGTATCGGCTAAGCACAATGACTAGAAAACCAAAACAATAGTCATAGATCTAAACCAAACACCAATTGCAAATATAGATTCAAGAACGAAAAGATATTTGAACCAAGATGTTCTAACGCAACACAAACTACTCCTTAGACCTAGAATCAAGGAATCTACTCCATGAATGTGAGAAAGGAAACACAAGGCATTGTCAAACTCAAATATACAAGATAAAGCATGGAAAGAATATATATTACAATAAGTTGAGGCCCTTCTCTCTGGCGTTGAGGTGCAGAACTTGGATCTCGAGCGACTTCCTTCCTCCCCGTTGCGAGTTCCCGATTCTTTTTAGGGCACCGGTGTGCCATGCCGACCATCAAGCCTTCCCCCAAGGGTTTGGGCATAGCCTCCTTTATATAGACATGAGGCCGGATCTTCAGAAAATTCAAAAAAAAACCCTGATTGTGTCAAGTTTCTGGCCACCACACGGCTGTGTGAAAACACACGACCAGGCTATGTGTGAGGCTATGGCGGCCATTTTCGAACCCTGGACACGGCCGAGTGTAGCCACATGCCCTGGTCGTGTCCTCCTCTATGTCCAGCTACCAAATGCCTCCTTTTACTCCGAAAGAGTACTATTTTCCCCATGGAATTCTATCATGTACACAAAAGTACAAAGAGCAGATCTCTGAACCAGAAAATAGGAAATACGTGCAAAAAAAAAGTAAAAGATGCATGAAACAAACATGAAATGTAGTGGAATGTGAGCAAAAACTACTCCTAAAATCCTATATGTTTTGCTCACATCACAGTCGACTGCCAAAAGACACCGGTTGACTTCTCCCTTATCCGTTGTCTAACAATAGACTAATTCACATTAGCATTCCAGCCAATAGATACCTTAGCAGTTGACTATCCTTACTAGCAGTGGACTACCAATCTGGTAGTCGGTAGCGATCGACAAGGGACATTACGTGCCTATGTCCACCACCACCATCAGCGCCCATCATTGGCGATCGGCCGTAAATGGACGATCGACTATCCACAACTAGCAGTCGACTACCCGAATACAAGTTCAGCAGTTGAAGCTCAGTTGACTACCCAATCAATGGATTGGTCATAAGCCGATCATTGCTCGAGTTAACTAGGCTCTCGAGTGTCAAACATTCGACCAATCGATCGGTCCATAACCCAGTCGACTGGTGATGTGCACGAACACAACCTTAAATCTCGCAACGGAGACCGTCAAAGACTCAAAGTGCGCGCTCGCGCTCAACGCCCGCAAGTGCACGGATGTCATCAAGTAATAAACATTATCGATCCCACAGGGACTGGGATTCGAATATCAATATATTCAGTGGTTGTAATTGTTCGGACATAACTCTAAGAGGTTTCGATTGGGTAGGGTTGTCGGTGGACTTTACTTTATACAGTGTCACACGGAGGAGGAAGGGAGTGTGCCAAGGTCTTCAAAGGTGATTCTAGGACTTCGATTTCGCTTGTGTATCACAAAACAATGCTGTTAATTGGTGTTGTCTAGATGTTTATCTATGATTTTGTGGAAGGGACATCATACATTCTCCCGATGAGCCACCGCATCTACCAGGAGCTATCTCTGCCTAAAAGGATGGGATAGACGATACGAGGATACCAAATCAATCCCTACGATGAACTATTTCTGATTCCACCGCACCCTTCTACCCACAGTTATAGGAGATCTGGTTTACGTCTAGGTTCCTTGTAAAAAATCCCCTAAATATTAAATATGAGGGTTGTCACTCCTCGTATCACCTAAGCACAGGAGATAGAAAACCAAACACGCATAGATATAGTAAAAACAACTACCAATTGTCAAAACAAACTCAATGGCAGAATTTAACATGAACCAACATTGTAATGTGCACACAAGCTACTCCCTAATCCTAGAATCAAAATTACTACTCCATGTATATGAAGGAAGAATCACAAAGCATGTTTATGTTCGAATACATAAGGAATAAAACACAGGAACAAAGGATTACAATGCTTTCTTGGTCTTCTCTCCGGCGTTGAAGTGCAAGGCGTGGTCCTCCGGCGGCGTTCCTCCTCCCCGTTGCAAGTTCCTGAAGCTTTTTAGGGCTTCAGCATGCCGTCCTAGCCGTCGTACCTCCCCCCTAGGGTTTGGGCGGAGCCATCCTTATATAGACATCACCTCGGACTGCTGCAAAATCCGGAAAAACCCTAGTCATGCAAATCTGGCGGGCTGCCACACGGCCATGTGGAAACACTTGGCCAGGCCATGTGTGAACCTAGGGTGGCCGATCTCGCCCATTGGACACGGCCGTGTGTAGCCACACGCCCTGGTCATGCCCCATTCTGCGTCTAGTTGCAAAATGTCCTTCTTTTGCTCCGAAAGTGCACCTTTTTCCCTCAAAATGCTATCCTAAACACAAAAGTACAAAGAGCAGACCTATGAACCAGAAAATAGGAAATGCATGCAAAATAGAGTGACATATGCATGAAAATAACATAAAAGTGTAATGAGATGAGAGCGAAAATTACTTCTAAATCCCTATATTTTTTGCTCACATCACTTCCCCAGACTTAAATCTTTGCTTGTCCTCAAGCATGTTAGTAATATATGAGAGATGTCCTAAGGCAATCGCCTTATGTATGAACCATTTATATGATAAATGAAGATTCACTATTTGAGTATACATGTTTTATGTATTTGATTGGATCTTAAACTCATTTACTGAATGTCCACGATACGATTCACAGCATGAGAGAATTTGTGATTGGATCACAACTAGTGAGTATCTCTACATGTGTAATTGTGATGTATCAGAATTATCCCTAGTCGATGAATTGATGGATTTGGACACCATCAATTCTGTCAAGACTAGCACGAGGTATACTCCTTGGTGTATCCAAGCAGCTGATTCTCACTGGCTGGAGACATAGTGATGTCCGGAGTTAATCGTGGATGCTAGTTATGGTAACTAGTTCATTGGAGTGACCAGCCGTAAGACTTCATATGGTTCTCTGCATATATAGATATATCAATGAAGTTCTTACTGTGGCTTAAGTGCGATGTTCCTTTGACTTGCGGTATTCAAGTCATCTTGATCATGGAGACTTATGCTTTGACATCTTAAGCAAACATCTCCGAGGAGATGTGGACCCGGGATGATTGGGTATAAGTCGAAGTGATCGAAGGTGTTTGAATAGACTATAAAGGATTCACCACTCCTTGCGAGGAGATGTATACCCATGGCCTCTCGTCGGATTGTTACTAAAGTCTTTGGCCAAAGCATTACATGTTTAGAGTAAAGTACTCTTCGATACATGTGGAGTAACTAGAATCCTTAGGACGAGGAAATGATACTTGGGATAGGTGTGACGTAGTCAGCCTAGTGGGGACTGACACAATAGACCATGTCCTGAACCAAGTGGGTATAAGATGAGTGAAGGGAATGGGGCACGATTCATTCGAGCTACTGAAGGGTTTCAGAAATAGTTCTGGATCAACCGTTGATCTTTTCGGTTAATTGGGGATCATGATGTACTACTAGGTGCCACTCATGATCGATCTATAATTAATGGTTAATTATAGACGGCCAACATAAACCGAGAACCTATTTGGTCACACGCACAACGAGTGTAATGCAATGGATTTAAAACGAGCTTGAGAATGGGATTCTCAGACCGAGAGAAACTATGTTTGGTTGGACCAAACATAAAGCGAGCATGAAATTATTTCAGTCGCAATGGAAGCGTGGATGGGCAGTGTCTTATGAAGACATAATGGATGGACCAAAATGGTTTGGTTCTAATCCAATGGATGAGAATAAACCAAAGGGTTTGGTTTATATTAAACGAATGAACCAAAGGTTGGTTCGGTTCGTTTTAACTTAAAATAAACCATCATGGTTTGGTTTATTTTAACTTATCCTAATGGAGCGGGTTAACGGGCTTTATGGATATGATCCATTAACCATTAAGAGAATTAGTTCTCTATAAAAGAGGGCTTAAGGGATTGTTAAACCCTAATCATCCAAAACCCTAGCTTGAAGTTGCCGCCCACCCCTTGGAGGAATTTTCGGCGCCCAACTACAAGCTGCCGCTGCCCAGCTTTGTGCCACCGTCCAAGACCCTTGTCGGCATCCAAGCTCCAGCCGGTGAACCTCCGGCGACCCTCCGGTGATCTCCTATAGGTTCGGCATCAAGGTGAGCCTTTTCTCTCCTTGTTTTGGCCGGCGCCTACTCCTCCACCAAGCTGTCCAGTTTTCTGGACAGCTTCTTCTCCTCTCGTCGGAGCGTCGTTTGGACGACGGTTAGTGATCCGACAGCGGCTAACATACCGGGGATTTGATCTCCGGTAATCCTCTGAGGTGGAGGATGAAGGATTCGTCAATCGGTTGACGAATACCTCTCCGGAGAAGCGAGTCTTGAGGACTTGTTTTTAGGTCCGAATTTGGATTCGGATCGTGATCATCTCTCGATCACGTCGTCTTCAACACGAGGCTAGTAACCCGTACGAAGACGAAGCTCGTGGCTTGGCGAAGTCATCCCGAGGAGCTCGGCATGGATACGGATAGAGACGATTCTTACGAGGATCGTTCCGGTTGATGCCGTTCCCGCTACACGTCATACGAAAGGTATAACGTAGTTTAATTTCCTTTTATTGCTAATTTTAATTTACGGTTATGTCTACACTTGTTGTAATATGCATGCGTGTGTTGTGTGTGTTGTAATAAATATAGATTTATTATTTTTAATTGCTTCCGCTGTGCTCATGTTTACGAAACATGATCGAACACACACACGCCGCGGTGCCGGAATCCCAACAGTGGTATCAGAGCCCAGGTTGTGTTTTGACATAATCGTAAAATGGTTTTGCGATAGTCATAATATATTTCTGGAAATTTTCTAATTTTGGAAATTTAGAAGTATTTATGGAAATTTTTCAATTTTGGAAAGTCTAGAAGTATTTATGGAAATCTTCCACTTTTGGAAAGTTGGAAGTATTTATGGAAATTGATATTTTCCATAAATAAAATATTTGATTAGATTCTTGAAATTTGTTTCCTAATTTAATCATGATTTGATTTGGGAAATCAAATCTTAAAATATTTTATTTCCATAAGTAGTTTTAATGATTTAGGAAATTGGTTTCCTAAATAGATTTTCCTTAATCAAATAATTCCATGAATAAAATATGTGATTAGATTTGGAAATTTGTTTCCTAATTTAATTATGATTTGATTTGGAGAATCAAATATTAAACATATTTTATTTCCATAAATAGTTATGACATATAAGGAAATTATATACATGACATAATTGTATGCCATGTAATTGCATTAGATGCATAACATTATGCCATGCGTGTCGTGACATGTAGATGTTGTTGGTGCAGTGAGGCACCGAAATCGAACCTGTGTTTTGATTATAGCAAAGACACAAAAGTTAAGTCTATTTTGTTTTCTCACGAGCTGAATCGAGTGTGCAGAAGATTGATATAGCTGGAGCTGAAGGCTAGCGACACCCGGAGGAAGCCGCGGTGGTCGAGCGATACTCGAGTTACTTGGAGGAGCCAAGGAATCGAGTGGAAGGCCGGAAGCAAAAGCGACACGTAAGTATCGAGGTAAGCTCGTGTGTGCGAGAGTAAGTAAGGTCGTATCCTCTTTACGGGGATGATCTTAAGCGTAGATCCGACCAAAGACATCTTATAGATGGTCTAGGTCGAGATCGGATGGTCGACGACCATCAAAATTATGTTTTTATTGAGCTAACTTTGACTTGCAGCAAGCATCGATCATTGCCCGACTTGGAGGACTCGAGCTGTAGTGTATCGATCATTAGAAGGTTATCAACCGATGTCGCGTATCACGATCGATGATGGCTATCACCGACGATGGTCAATGATCGATTCGAGGAGTCAAGGCTTATCACCCACCTCAAAGCGGTTTGGTGTCCATTTGTGATTGGTTGAAGACCCACTCAAAAGGGGCTCAAAGGCTATAAAAGGAGGGCCAAACCTAGGGTTTCATCAACAATTCTAAGTGCTCAAAAAGTCTCCTACGCAACTCTACGACAACGTAAGTCCTTCCATTCCGACGCCTAGGTTTAACTTTCTTTATTATTGCATGTCGGTCTTAGTTTTTGTTATCGTTTGTCATTTATATTTTCGAGTTTTTATCGTGATATGAGGAGAGGGGAGTGTCCCTCTACCTCAAGTTTTTTTTGTATCGATTAACTCCTACCTCCAACGAGGAGGAGTTTGTTTAGTGATTTGCCCTCCGTGCGTGGTCAAGGACCACTAGGGCCTTGGAGTAGTAGCCTTCGGCTACGAACCAAGTAAATATCTTGTTTCTATTGTCTCCTTTACTTTTTGTTTTGCTTATCTTTCCGCTGTGTATATTTCTTTTGAAACGAATTCAAAAAAGTTTTTTTTTTCGCTATTCACCCCCCCCCTCTAGCGAACCGCATTGATCCAACAATTGGTATCGAGTCGGCGCTTTAGATTTGGTGAAACCACCAATCTAACATTTTTTTACAGATTTGTTTTTCGCTCGCTTAAATTTTTCTCCCAAGACTACTAATCCAAGACGAAGTCTTGGTACTCTTCGCTTGATTTTGTTTTGCAAGTATTCGCTTTTGGAGTAGCCGACGGTCAAACGGGCATAACTTTTCGCATAAGTTGACCTACGACACGGTCTACCTACCAAATCAAGCTCTCGCAGAGATCTACACTTCTTATGGGGCTTACCCCGTAACAAGCTGTTTTCATCCTCAAAAACGACGTTTAGTATCCTTTCGGGACATCAAGGTTGTGAGTACTTACTTTTATTTAGTTTCTTATTTCTTTGCTTAACTTTCTATTTTTCGCTTATTTCTTTCTATTTCCCAAGACTACTAATCCAAGACGCAAGTCTTGGTACTTTCGTGTTTTTGTTGTTGCTAGGTTTTCATTTTAGTCTCCTTGTCTTTTTGTTCTAATGGCCCATCTCGAGGGTTTTAGCACCGTCCGACCTCCGCTTTACAATGGAGATGATTTCAAGCATCGAAAGGTCGGATGGAATGCTTTCAAAACCCAAATTGAGATGTGGATCATAATTCAAACGGGTTTCACACTTCCGACCAATGAAGTGGGTGACTCCTTGGATTATGATCAATGGATTGGTAACAAAACGACAAGTCGGGCCGACGCCAAGGCGACACAAATCCTCCAATGTGGCCTATCCAAGGAGGAGCTAAATCGCGTCGGCCCTTCATAAGCGAAAAGATCTTTGGACAAAACTAATCGAGTTACGAAGGATCGGATCAAGCTAAGGTTTGCAAACGTGATTTGTTATTCAATAAATTGTACACACTAAAAATGCAGAACACGAGTCCGCGACGCAACTCCACGCCCGTGTCCAAGACATAGTCAACAACCTACACGCAATCGGGCAAAAGGTCGAAAAACCGCCTTATCCTTATTAGGTATGTCCTAAACTCTTTTCCGAGGACTACCTTATGGGCATCCATGGTTGATGCCTATAAGGTCTCCAAGGACCTTTCTAAAATTAGGTTAGATGAACTCTTCGATTTCAATTACATGAACAATCCAACTCGAAACCCGAGAGGGGTATAGCCTTGTTTGCAGGTTCAAAGAAGAAGAAAATCGCAAGCAAGCCACCACCAACCGAGGAGAGAGACGAGTCCGAAGAAGAAGTTGACCCGGAGTTGATCACAACTAATGAACCTAGCTCAAGGATAGCCAAGGGACGAAAGCTTAACTACGACTCGACCCAACCAAGGTAAGTCTAAAAGTTCTAACATTAGGTGTTATGAGTGCAATGTGTTTGGACATATCAAGTCCGAAAGTGCCCCAAGCTCAACCACCAAGCACCTAAGCATAAGAAGGCACTCAACGCGACATGGGAAGAAGCGCCATCCAAGAAGACGAAGACCACGCCTTCATGGCGAAATCGATTGAATCAGACACGGAGACCGAACTTGAGTCAGAACCTGAGGATGACTCGGACTACGAAGCTACCTTCAAGTCAAGCCACGGATACGCATCCGGTTCAAAAGATACCCTTAAGGTGAGTCGAGCTTTATTTAATACTTTACATAATACGGTTAGGTTTTTGTCTAGGAAGTTAGCTAAGTCCGAGTCCAAGGTCGAGACCCTTGTTGAGGAGGTTAAACTCCTCAAACACGAGGTCTCCCTAACCTCTTCGACTAGTCGAGTTCAAGAGAAGGACTCAACTCGAGTTGAAAAGCTCGAAGTTGAGAACTCTCTCTTGAAAAGTCAAGTCGAAGATCTTAGGAACACGCTGGAAAGGTTCACTGGGATCCAAAGGACTTGACCTCCTACTTGGATCTCAAAGGGCCGCGGTACAACAAGGTCGACTAGGTTTAACTCAAACACGACTAATAGGTCGTATATGTCGATTGTAAGTCAACATAAGAAACATGTCCAAGCATGGGTCCCTAAGAACTTTTTGATTTCAACTCTAGGATCCAACCCGTACTGGGTTCCCAAGGACCAAATCCACTATGTGGATAGACCGAACCGATTCAACGGTCTAGGGGGAGCCAGTACAAAACATGTTTGTGCTTTAACTTAGAAATTGCATGTTTTAACTTAGAATGTTTATGCTTTAACTTAGAAATTGCATGCTTTAACTTAGAAAGTTTGTACTTTAAAACTTGTGAACTCACTTAGAACAAAAACATAACCAACTAAAAGCCTTCGAAAAGATTGAGCCTCGGGGAGCCTCTTTTCAAATAACCAACTAAAATCCTTCGAAAAGATTGAGCCTCGGGGAGCCTCTTTTCAAAAATAACTAGTTAGACGAGGAAATAATTTTAGGTAAGTCAAGTCATCATTTTCTTGAGAATGGCTTTGTCTAAGGAGTGGTGCGATGATCCGATAAAGAAGGCCCACTGTGCCTGCCACGACACGCCATGATCTTGAAAAGGTAAACTTGACAAGCCTAGGGTTAAATCCAAATCTAACATAAAATTACTTGAACCTAAATCCACTTAATCAACTTAATTGGAAGTCATCTCAAAAAAACACATAAGTATAACATGCTTGATCATATAGACTCCGGTGAGATGACCTAGGGTTAACAACTTACAACCAATTTTCTTAACAAAAATCTAACATCCAATCCAACCACCTTGTGTGTAGGATCAATGGATGTTGGACAGCGGTTGCTCCCGACACATGACCGGGGATCAACTCAAATTCATAAAGCTTCGATTCAAACGACAAGGATCGGTAGCCTTTGGGAATAACGGCAAGCTCAAAATCATCGGATCAGGTGATATCGAGCTTAACACAATTTGTTATTAAAATGTATTACTTGTAGAGAATTTTGAATATAACTTACTTAGTGTAAGCCAATTGTGTGATAATAACTATAAGGTTATATTTCTAGAAAATGAATGCATAATTAATACCAACGAAACCTCTAAAACAATTCTTAAAGGAACTAGAAATAACAACATTTATACGATCAATTTAACCAACTCCTCAACTAAGTGTCTTATGACACGGCAAGAGGAATCATGGTTGTGGCTGCAAACGACTCGGTCACTCACACCCAAGACTCATCCACAAGATGAGTCAGAGTGGCTTAGTCAGAGGCTTACCCAACCTCAACAATTTGGTTAATAAAATCTGTAATGCTTGTCAACAAGGAAAACAACCTAGGACACAACACAAGTTAACTAACCAAGAACGAACCTCAAGTGTACTTGAGCTCCTGCATATGGATCTATTCGATTCACATGGAGCCAAGTCACTCAATAGAAGTCAATATTGCTTAGTCATAATTGACGACTACTCGAGTTTACAGGTTAGGTTCATCAAACATAAAAATGATACACTAGATCAATTAATCAATCTATTCAAATTAATCGAGAATCAAAAAGACCTTAAGGTTAAAAGACTTAGAAGCGATCATGGTGGTGAATTTGAAAATCAAAGGTTCACCGACTTCTGTAACCTAAACGGATACCACCATGAATTCTCTTGCCCTAGGACCCCTCAACAAAATGGCCTAGTGGAGCGGAAAAACCGAACTCTACAAGAAGCCGCTAGGACCATGTTGAACGAATACGACCTACGATAGGTTTTAGCGGGCGTTAGCAATAGGATCCTTATGGTAAAGAGGCACCTTAAGACCTCGTCGAGATTTATCACGATAAAATACCTAACATCAAGTACTTTAGGGTATTTGGGTGTAAGGTAAATATCCTAAACACTAAGGATTACCTAGGGAAATTTACATCCAAAACCACGACCAGAATCTTTCTAGGATACTCGACTACAAGTAGAGCTTATAGAGTATATAACCACGACACCCTTAGAGTCGAGGAGACTATCAATGTAGTATTCGATGAAGGACATGAACCTACAAAACCCCGGCAGCCCCAATTAGCAGCGATTCATACTAGACCTTACTCGATCCGGAGATCGGTCTAGTGTTAATCTAACCTAAGTCAACCTAGTCACTCTATTGATCAAGTGATAGATGACTCAACCAAACTAGTGTTCAACCAAGTCACCACATTGATCAAGCATTAGGTGACACAAACCCAGCCCAATCTAGGATTGGACTAACCACCCTATCGATCAAGTGATAGGAGATCCTAATCTAGGAGTTCGAACTAGAGCATCCTATAGGAACCTTAGTCAAATTTCCTTAATTTCAAAGATAGAACCCAAATCAATTGAACAAGCTCTTCTTGATCGATTGGATTATTGCAATGCAAGAAGAGCTAGCTCAATTTACTAGGAATGAAGTGTGGGAATTAGTACCACCACCTAAAGACAAAACGATAATTGGAACAAGGTGGGTGTTTTGAAATAAGCTTGATGATAAAGGTGAAGTAGTTAGAAACAAGGCTAGGTTAGTCGCCAAAGGTTTTAGCCAAGTCGAAGGCTTAGATTACGACGAAACCTATGCCCCAGTAGCTAGACTCGAATCCATTCGAATGTTGCTAGCTTATGCCGCACATCGAGGATTTAAGCTATTTCAAATGGATGTTAAGTCGGCATTCGTAAATGGATACATTAAAGAAGAAGTTTATGTTAGCCAACCCCATTGAAAATCTAGATAAACCCGACCATGTTCTAAAACTTAAGAAAGCTCTCTATGGACTTAAACAAGCTCCTCGAGCTTGATGTACGAAGACTTTCAATCCATCTTAAGTCAAAAGGGTTTAACCAAGGCTTAGTTGACCCAACTCTCTTTGTAAAACCTTAGGTAAAGAAATATTCATAGCTCAAATTTACGTAGATGATATAATTTTTGGAACCTCTAACTCAGCCTTACTAAGCGAGTTCGTTTCACTCATGGAAAGTGAGTTGAAATGAACTTGGTAGGGAGTTAAGTTTCTTTAGGTCTACAAATTAAACAAACTAAGGATGGTATATACCTATATCAACAAAAATACACTAAGGAGTTAATTAAAAGATTTGGAATGCAAGGCTAAGGTAATAAACACCCCAATGGCGATAAATGTTAACATAGGAAGACCTAGAAAGTAAGTCCATTGACTTAAAGTACTATAGAGCGCAATAGGAAGTCTTCTATACTTAGCTGAGTCGACCCGACATCTATTCGCGATAAGTATGTGCGCGAGTTTCAAACTGTGCTAAGGAGTCTCACCTAACCCTAGTTAAGGGTATCCTAGATTCACCGAGTTCGAACTAATTCCGCCATCTGATTCGGATTATGCCAGTAGTAAACTCGACAGAAAGAGCACGAGTGGTTGTTGTCAACTACTCCCGAGTCTAGTGAGTTGGTGCAGAGGAAGCAACATTGTGTTGCCTTATCTACCACCGGTTCTAATACATCGCGATGGGTGAGTGTGTAACTCACTTCTTCGATGAAGCACACTCTCCGCGACTTTAAGTTAGACTTTACAAATACTAAACTTCACGTAGATAACATTAGTTCAATTAATCTTACAAAGAATCCGATATGTCACTCTAGGACCAAACATATAGAGGTAAAACACCATTTCATTCGAGAACATGTGGCCAACGGAGCTCCATACAACTCGAATATGTTGACTCAAGTCTAACCTAGCGACATATTTACTAAACCACTACCCGGCCGAATTTAGTCTCTTAAGATGAAAATTGGGCATGTGCGTAATAGAATAGGAACTTGCAAATTATATTTTCTTACTACTATTTCTTACATTTTGATGGAACTAGCATAGGACATACCTTAGATATCATGCACCTATAGATTTAAGGAGCCAAGACATCTCACAACACATAGGACTAATGTGTTTGTGTACTTAGCCAATGAGATGGGCGTGAGATGTTAGGACCCTACCTGTTCCAAGATGTAGATCAAGTGCGCTCAATATGAACCTCGAGTATAAATATGCAACTAATATTAACCAACTCTAATCAGACTTATTGATAATATCATTTCAATCAAGTCAAACTAGAGTTGAACATTTAGATGAATTATTTTCACATACTATTTTTAAAATCATCATGCTTGGACTTAGGGTTTTCTTAAAACCCCCACTTTTCCTTGATTTATGTCAAAAGGGGGAGAAAAGGCCAAAGTTAAGGTTCAAGAAAAGGCCAAAGTTCAATTTCAAATTTTTGAAATTGATAACTTAACTTAAAACTTTGATTCTGGGCTAAGTTAAGGGGGAGTAAGGTTTAGGTTTCAACTCTTGAATTGAAAACTTTAAAGGCCTAAGTTAAGAAATCAAAAGTTAAACCTTTGAATAATTAACCTTTGACTTAACTTTTGATTACTTAACTTGCACTTATTTTTGACTCTAAGAAGCCTAAGTTAAGTAATGTCATTTACTTAACTCATTATCTTTGTGTTTGGAGAGCTAAAAGTCTTTTCCAAGTACTCACCCTCGGCCAAGGAGGGTTCCTCTAAGGGAAGAACTTGAGAAATATTTCTACTACTCCTACTTTTGCTTCTTGTCTTTACTGTTTCATGCACTTAATTTCCTTAACTTTGTGTGTTTTTGCCATATATCAAAAAGGGGGAGATTGTTGGTGCAGTGAGGCACCGAAATCGAACCTGTGTTTTGATTATAGCAAAGACACAAAAGTTAAGTCTATTTTGTTTTCTCACGAGCTGAATCAAGTGTGCAGAAGATTGATATAGCTGGAGCTGAAGGCTAGCGACACCCGGAGGAAGCCGCGGTGGTCGGGCGATACTCGAGTTACTTCGGAGGGAGCCGAAGGAATCGAGTGGAAGGCCGGAAGCAAAAGCGACACGTAAGTATCGAGGTAAGCTCGTGTGTGCGAGAGTAAGTAAGGTCGTATCCTCTTTACGGGGATGATCTTAAGCGTAGATCCGACCAAAGACATCTTATAGATGGTCTAGGTCGAGATCAGATGGTCGACGACCATCGAAATTATGTTTTTATTGAGCTAACTTTGACTTGCAGCAAGCATCAGTCGACTGCCAGCTTGGAGGACTCGACTGCCGTGTATCAGTCGACTGCCGAAGGTTATCAATCGACTGATGCTGCCATCAGTCGACTGATGATGGCCATCAGTCGACTGATGGTCAATGATCAGATTCGAGGAGTCAAGGCTTATCACTCCACCTCAAAGCGGTTTGGTGTCCATTTGTGATTGGTTGAAGACCCACTCGAAAAGGGGCTCAAAGGCTATAAAAGGAGGGCCAAACCTAGGGTTTCATCAACAATTCTAAGTGCTCAAAAGCCTCCGTTACGCTGCAACTCTACGACAACGAAGTCCTTCCATTCCGACGTCTAGGTTTAACTTTCTTTATTATTGTACGTCGGTCTTAGTTTTTGTTATCAGTTTGTCATTTATATTTCCGGAGCTTTTATCGTATACGAGGAGAGGGGGAGTGTCCCTCTACCTCAAGTTTTTTTGTATCGATTAACTCCTACCTCCAACGAGGAGGAGTTTGTTTAGTGATTTGCCCTCCGTGCGTGGTCAAGGACCACTAGGGCCTTGGAGTAGTAGCCTTCGGCTACGAACCAAGTAAATATCTTGTTTCTATTGTCTCCTTTACTTTTTGTTTTGCTTATCTTTCCGCTGCGTATATTTCTTTTGAAACGAATTCGAAAAAGTTTTTTTTTTTTCGCTATTCACCCCCCCCCTCTAGCGAACCGCATTGATCCAACAGATGTATGCCATGTATGCCATGCCATGTAGATAATAATTATTTGCATGCAAAGAGGATGAGACATAAAAACCCTTAATCAATATTAAAGCCTACACCTTCCATTAATATGGTTAGAACCAGAGTTCTGTTTCTTGTTTGGGTTGTTTGACTCTCTCCAAGCCCGGCTCGAACCTGAATATGTTCAAACCATGGAATAGTTTAATACTAACATGGTAAGAGTCAGAGGTCAATCGTTAGCTTTGGTTGTTGGACTCTCTCCAAGCTGGGCTAATTGGTTGAATGCGCTCTAACCATATTAAAACTATGTCCTGATTAATGGGTTGGCTTTAACCTGGAGCATCGGCTTGTTGGACTCTCTCCAAGGTCGATGTAAAGGGAGGTGAAGTTGGGTGCTATGCATATGATGCATACTTGTTAATGTGTTAACAACCCGATGTATGTGTGAACATTCAATTAGTTGATAGCACATTGTGATAGTTGCATATACGTGATATGCAATCGGTATAGATGATACCTACCGTCGTAGTTATGAATGGCTTGTTGGACTCTCTCCAAGGTTGTTCATAACTATGATGGATATCAGCCCATTCGGAGATGGACCTACGATCTCCCGAAGTGATTTTGGGGTTTTTGAAATTCGAAAAATGAATGGGATTTATAAATGTATATTGATGCATTTTTAAAATCATCTTTCTCATATATGCTCGTTTTGTATTTCTAAGTTAATATATTGATCATGATGTGTTTGAATTTGCATTCCATTTTGGATTCAAATAAATTGACTGGGCCGAACTTCTTGGACTGGCTTAGAAACTTGAGAATTGTTCTCAAGGTGAAAAGCTTGTGTATGTCCTCGAAGCGCCTCTTCCCGCCCGTCCTAGTGACGATGCAACTTTGGACCAATTGTTGGCCTATCAGAAACATGTGAGTGATTCTGAACAAATGAGTTGCATCATGCTAGCCGCGATGGAACCCAAGCTACGAAAGCACCATGAGCATATGGATGCTCATATCATAGTCCTTCATCTTTGTGAGTTGGTTGATGAGCAAGTGAGATTCGAAAGGTTCGAAGTCTCAAATCTCCTCTTCACCTCTGAGATGTTAGGAGGTTCATCTGTGGTACTTCTCAATATGCTGAAGACTGTGGAGTCTTCTGAGAAGCATGAGTAGGGGATGGTGCTGTTAGTTGATTCCTCGAAGAAAGGTTCTAAGGGGAAGTCAAAGGAACAGCAGAAGGGAAAGAAGAGAATGTTAGTGCTTATAAGCTCCACATATCTCCACAATGGCATGATATTGTCCACTTTGGGTCTAAGCCCTCATGGTTTTATTTTTGGGCTTTACCCAAAAGGCCTCAAACCAATGGAGATATCTTTTTTCTTATAAGCACATGATCTTTTCCATGTCTTACCAATGTGGGACTTTGATTGTATTCCCCATACTCCCAACAATCCCCCCCTCAAACGAAGGACCACATTGGGCCCCCCCTCAAGCCTATCCCTCCTCGAAGGATTTTCTCTGCTTGATGTCCGATCTTCAACCCACCAGGACTTCATGCCAGTTGTTCGGTCCCCCCGACCCAACTAGACTTCCTTCCTGATGTCTGGTTCTCTTGATCTGGACGTGGGAGCTCAACTTCCTTCGTTCGAGGTTCATGGCTTGACATGGACCATGGCTCTGATACCAATTGTTGGATCGAAAGTGTCGCTAGAGGGGGGGGTGAATAGCGATACGGTGTCGTTAAAAAAATTTTGCACAAGTAAAAGCAAGTAGAGAATGCACAAATGAAATATAAAGTAGACAAGATATTTTTACGTGGTTCACAATCTTCGATTGTTAATCCACGGCCCTAGTGATCCTTGATCACGCACGAGGGCACCACTAAAACCACCTCTTCGCTGGAAGTAGAGCAACGACATAAAAAGAAATCAAGGCAAAGGGACACTCCTTTCCTTGTTACGATTAAAGCACAAAGACAATTTAAAGAAGTAGAACTTAAATAAATATACCGACAACTCTTATAAGTAGAAGATGTAGCTGCTGTCGGCACTTCGTCAGAGCAAATGTGAGTAGTAGTAGCGGCAAGCATGACGCTGTTGAGAGCTCTTGAATTCTTGTTATTTGCTTGGCTTGAACATGTCTATTTATGGATATTGATCTATGAATTTAGACATAGGTAGTGTCCAAGGTGAGGTTCTTATCCCAACTCAAGGATGAGGTGTTTCATCCAACCACCTTGTGCCACCTCCAACCTTCTTGTGCGCTAACTCAAGGATGAGGTGTTTCATCCAACCACCTTGTGCCACCTCCAACCTCCTTGGCGCCAACTTGAGGATGAGGTGTTTCATCCAACCACCTTGTGCCACCTCCAACCTCCTTGGGCGCCAACTTGAGGATGAGGTGTTTCATCCAACCACCTTGTGCCACCTCCAACCTCCTTGGGCGCCAACTTGTTGGAGCCATTCAACTTGTGCCAACTCACCTTATTTTGGGCGTCCACCACAAGGAAGCTTGGTGATGGTTTGGATGTCCACCTTGATGCCACATCACCCTTTGTACCAAAACACGAGTCAAGTCCAAATTCACCCCTTGAAATTCGAGCCTTCTCGAGGTCGAACTTGACTCAGCAATGACTGTAGTCAAAGGGTTTTGGACTGCAGTACAAGTTAGCTTAAAATATAAAGTACGATGGTTCTAACCATCTGATCTCGACCTAGACCTTCCATTGGAGGTATTGGGTCGGATCTACGCTTAACGACCTTGCTTCGCTTTCACACGAGCTTACCTTGTAGCCTCGCTTCCGGTCTTCACCCGAGTACCTCGGCTTCCTCCGAAGTCCCTCTGGCGTTGCCCGACCACCTCGGTTCCCACCGGGTGTCGCAGACCTTCCGCTCAACTTTAGCATTTCTGCACACTTAATTGAGCTCGTAAGATAACAAATATACCCTTAACTATTGAGCCTTTTGCCATAATCAAAATACCGGTTCGACTTTGGTGCCCACTGCACCAACAGAGAAGGGCTAAGAAGGTAGAACTAGCACAAAAGGAAACTTGCCATCATTATGGCAAGGAGAGCCATTTGCGAAGAAAGTGCAAGATTTATCTTGAGTCCGTGAAGAAGGATAAGGCATCGGATGCCCCATCTTCTTCAGAAATCTTCATTATTGATTGTCATTCTATTTCCTTGGACACTTGGGTATTTGATACTGGGTGTGGCTCATATATATGTAATGACATACATGGGCTAAGGAATAGAAGAAGACTCGTCAAGGGGAGAGTCAAATTTACGTGTTGGGAATGGAGCAACGGTTGCTGCACTCGCCATCGGAACGTATTTGTTGGAACTCCTTGTAGGACTTGTCTTAGAACTGGACAATTGCTTTTATGTTCCTTCGTTAATAAAGAACATCATTTCTATTTCTTGTCTAAATAGAAATGGATTCCATTTGACTTTTAGTAACAATTGTTGTTACATAACTTTGAATGGAGTTCTTTATGGGATTGGAACTTTAAGCAATGGTGTTTATACGTTGGACGTATCCAAAGGATTATTTTCAATATCGGCTTAGCAACACGCGTGCTCGAAAGGATAATCAAATAGACTCCTATATGTGGCATTGTCGTCTTGGCCATATAAGCAAGAAACGCATGTCCGAATTACACCGATGTGGAATTCTGGAATCGTTTAAATTGGATTCATACGATACATGCGAATCATGCTTAAAAGGCAAGATGACTAAGTTACCTTTTACTGGAAAAGGTGAACGAGTGGGAGAGTTGCTAGGCCTAATACATAGTGATGTATATGGACCTATGTCAACTCAATCTTTAGGAGGCTATAGCTACTTCATTACCTTCACCGATGATCACTCACGGTTTGGGTATGTGTTCTCGATGAAACACAAGTCTGAAGCCTTTGAAAGGTTCAAAGAATTCAGAAATGAAGTAGAGAAACAACATGACAAGAGTATTAAAATACTTCGATCGAATCGAGGTGGTGAATACTTAAGTCAAGAGTTTATTGATTATCTAAGAGACAATGGCATATTGTCTCAATGAACTCCGCCCTATACACCACAGCATAATGGTGTATCTGAGAGGCGTAACCGGACCTTGTTGGACATGGTCAGGTCAATGATGAATCATGCAACTCTTCCCAAGTCCTTTTGGGGCTATGCACTTCAGACAGCTGTTTACTTGTTAAACAGAATGCCTACCAAGGTAGTCTCAACTACTCCATATGAGATATGGAATAGTAAGAAACCTCATGTATCTTACTTGAAGATATGGGGTTGTCCTGCTTATGTGAAGCGGATTGTATCAGACAAACTGGATGCTAAGTCTGATAAATGTCTATTTATTGGATACCCTAAGGAAACAAGGGGTTACCAATTCTATCATCCTGTGGAACAAAAGGTGTTTGTTTCAAGGAATGTTGTGTTTCTAGAGAAAGAGTTTCTCTTGCAAGAAAACAGTGGGAGTGTCGTCAAGCTTGAGGAGGCTCGAGAGACTCAAATAGACATTGATGAGATACCTGGTGAAGCACAATACACAACTCATAGTGATGAGCAATTGGACCTATTGTAACACCACATCTTCAGATCCGTAGAACACGCAATATTCCTGAGAGATATGGATTTCTCGTAAGTGAATCGAACGACGTGTTACTCATTGATGATGAGGAGCCTACCGGTTATGAAGAAGTGCTGACAAGTTCAGAAAGGGATAAGTGGCTTGGTGCCATGAAGTCGGAAATGGATTCCATGTATGAAAACCAAGTTTGGAACTTGGTTGACCCACCTGAAGGCATAAAGCCTATAGGGTGCAAGTGGGTTTTCAAGAAGAAAACCGACATGGATGGTAATGTGATTACCTATAAGGCTAGATTGGTGGAGAAAGGATATCGTCAAAAACAAGGTGTTGATTATGACGAAACCTATTCGCCTGTAGCTATGCTTAAATCCATTCGGATGCTCCTGGCCATAGCGGCTCATTATGATTATGAGATATGGCAGATGAATGTGAAAACAGCTTTCCTTAATGGAAACTTGCTCGAGGACGTGTATATGATACAACCTGAGGGTTTCACATCGGTTGATAAAACCAAGGTATGCAAATTGCGACGATCCATTTATGGATTGAAGCAAGCATCCAGGAGCTGGAATATCCGTTTTGATGAGACAATCAAAAAGTTTGATTTCTCACAAAATCCAGACGAACCTTGTGTGTACAAGAAGGTTAGTGGGAGTGCAGTCGTGTTCCTAGTATTGTATGTCGATGACATACTACTTATAGGAAACGATGTTTCAATCTTACAGCCAGTGAAGGTTTGGTTATCCAAGACATTCTCCATGAAAGACCTGGGAGAAGCAACCTACATCCTCGGGATTAAGATCTATAGAGATAGATCGAAATGGTTGCTTGGTCTTTCGCAGTCTACATATATAGACCGAGTGCTAAAGAGGTTTAGCATGTCGGAATCCAAGAAAGGTTTCTTACCCATCAGGCATGGGGTACACCTTTCGAAGTCTATGTGTCCGCACACATAAGACGAGAGGATTTGCATGAGTAAGATTCCCTATGCATCCGCAATAGGATCTATCATGTATGCTATGTTATGTACGAGGCCCGATGTATCTTATGCTCTGAATGTCACGAGCAGATACCAGTCTGATCCAGGAATGGATCATTGGGTGACTGTTAAGACGATCCTTATGTACTTAAGAAGAACTAAGGATATGTTCCTAATATATGGAGAAGAGTACATGGTGATACGTGGGTATACAGATGCCAGCTCCAGACAGACAAGGATGATTCCATGTCTCAGTCTGGGTATGTATTCACCTAAAATGGAGGCGCAATAAGTTGGAAAGGTTCCAAGCTTGACACTATAGCGGATTCTGCCACTAAGGCAGAATACGTTGCAGCTTTGGAAGCAGCAAAGGAAGCGGTTTGGATCAATAAGTTCATCTATGAACTTGATGTGGTCTCATCAATGATCCAAACATGTACTTCGCCGCTATCATCTTATCAGAGAGATCATCAGTAGGAACGAAATACAAATCGAGAAAATTCCCACTGAAAGGAACTTAGCGGATCCTTTGACTAAAGCATTACCTCAAAGTAATTTTGAGGGTCATGTTAGAGCTTATGGTATTGGATACCGTAGCGATTGGCATTAGGCCAAGTGGGAGTCTGTTAGTAATATATGAGAGATGTCCTAAGGCAATCGCCTTATGTATGAACCATTTATATGATAAATGAAGATTCACTATTTGAGTATACATGTTTTATGTATTTGATTGGATCTTAAACTCATTTATGAATGTCCACGATACGATTCACAAAGATGAGAGAATTTGTGATTGGATCACAACTAGTGAGTATCTCTACATGTGTAATTGTGATGTATCGGAATTATCCCTAGTCGATGAATTGATGGATTTGGACACCATCAATTCTGTCGAGACTAGCACGAGGTATACTCCTTGGTGTATCCAAGCAGATGATTCTCACTGGCTGGAGACATAGTGATGTCCGGAGTTAATCGTGGATGCTAGTTATGGTAACTAGTTCATTGGAGTGACCAGCCGTAAGACTTCATATGGTTCTCTGCATATATAGATATGTCAATGAAGTTCTTACTGTGGCTTAAGTGCGATGTTCCTTTGACTTGCGGTATTCAAGTCATCTTGATCATGGAGACTTATGCTTTGACATCTTAAGCAAACATCTCTAAGGAGATGTGGACCCGGGATGATTGGGTATAAGTCGAAGTGATCGAAGGTGTTTGAATAGCCTATAAAGGATTCACCACTCTTTGCGAGGAGATGTATACCCATGGCCTCTCGTCGGATTGTTACTAAAGTCTTTGGCCAAAGCATTACATGTTTAGAGTAAGGTACTCTTCGATACATGTGGAGTAACTAGAATCCGTAGGACGAGGAAAAGATACTTGGGCTAGGTGTGACGTAGTCAGCCTAGTGGGGACTGACACAATAGACCATGTCCTGAACCAAGTGGGTATAAGATGAGTGAAGGGAATGGGGCACGATTCATTCGAGCTACTGAAGGGTTTCAGAAATAGTTCTGGATCAACCGTTGATCTTTTCGGTTAATTGGGGATCATGATGTACTACTAGGTGCCACTCATGATCGATCTATAATTAATGGTTAATTATAGACGGCCAACATAAACCGAGAACCTATTTGGTCACACGCACAATGAGTGTAATCCAAAGGATTTAAAACGAGCTTGAGAATGGGATTCTCAGACCGAGAGAAACTATGTTTGGTTGGACCAAACATAAAGCGAGCATGAAATTGTTTCAGTCGCAATGGAAGCGTGGATGGGCCGTGTCTTATGAAGACATAATGGATGAACCAAAATGGTTTGGTTCTAATCCAATGGATGAGAATAAACCAAAGGGTTTGGTTTATATTAAACGAATGAACCAAAGGTTGGTTCTGTTCGTTTTAACTTAAAATAAACCATCATGGTTTGGTTTATTTTAACTTATCTTAATGGAGCGGGTTAACGGGCTTTATGGATATGATCCATTAACCATTAAGAGAATTAGTTCTCTATAAAAGAGGTATTAAGGGATTGTTAAACCCTAATCATCCAAAACCCTAGCTTGAAGTTGCCGCCCACCCCTTGGAGGAATTTTCGGCGCCCAACTACAAGCTGCCGCCGCCCAGCTTTGTGCCGCCGTCCAAGACCCTTGCCGGCGTCCAAGCTCTAGCCGGTGAACCTCCGGCGACTCTCCGGTGATCTCCTATAGGTTCGGCATCAAGGTGAGCCTTTTCTCTCCTTGTTTTGGCCGGCGCCTACTCCTCCACCAAGCTGTCCAGTTTTCTGGACAGCTTCTTCTCCTCTCGTCAAAGCGTCGTTTGGACGACGGTTAGTGATCCGACAGCGGCTAACATACCGGGGATTTGATCTCCGGTAATCCTCTGAGGTGGAGGACGAAGGATTCGTCAATCGGTTGACGAATACCTCTCCGGAGAAGCGAGTCTTGAGGACTTGTTTTTAGGTCCGAATTTGGATTCGGATCGTGATCATCTCTCGATCACGTCGTCTTCAACACGAGGCTAGTAATCCGTACGAAGACGAAGCTCGTGGCTTGGCGAAGTCATCCCGAGGAGCTCGGCGTGGATACGGATAGAGACGATTCTTACGAGGATCGTTCCGGTTGATGCCGTTCCCGCTACACGTCATACGAAAGGTATAACGTAGTTTAATTTCCTTTTATTGCTAATTTTAATTTACGGTTATGTCTACACTTGTTGTAATATGCATGCGTGTGTTGTGTGTGTTGTAATAAATATAGATTTATTATTTTTAATTGCTTCCGCTGTGCTCATGTTTACGAAACATGATCGAACACACACACGCCGCGGTGCCGGAATCCCAACAAAGCAAACCTCAGTGCCATGAAATTTTAAAAAGATATTGTTCCATACTTAGAATGATAACTAAATTTATCAAGTGGTATTTTCAATCAAAGAAAAATAGATATATTCTACGAAATTCACTATGTTAGCTTCTCGTGTATGTGCTAAGAGAATCTTCTTAGGGGATACTCATTCCATGGTAAGTTAAATCATCATCCTATAGCTTTCCTAAGGACTCCGTCTCTTAGGCACTTACCTTCCCAAAGCGAGGGTCATTCCCTAGATCTAGCACAAAGTCACAAAGGCGTGCTCGGTATTGAGAGAAATTGGTAGGTGTTTCCCCAGTAACTTAACTCGGTCTCAAAGGGGCACCTAACCATTTCCACCCACGAAAACTATTTTTTTATCCCTCAAAATCTCTTTTCCTTCTTTCCTTTCTCTTTTTTTTCATTTCTTTTTATCTCTCTTTTTTTTTTCTACTCACCGAGATTTTAATTTTTCCGAATGGGCTTACACAATTTGAGCATCTCCAGTAACTAAAATGCTAAACCTAGAGTCACCTATGGATTCCAAAGTACTAGACTACTGAGATGAATCATAACTAGGTATGTATTAGATTTTCCCTTTTAGAGTGTTCGACATGTGTAGGTGTAAAAATAGAAGTTGACCCGTGTAAGTCTAGAACACTCATTAGAGCAAATAAATTAAAATACCACTAGATAAATGAAGTTACACTACTCATGGAAACAACTCATGAAGAAGACTTTTAAAAATACTACTAAGACAGCTTTACAGATAACAAAAACTAAGTACTGAAAGAAACTCAACAACCCATGCATGAATAAATGAATGAAAACACTAGAAAAGAAACTACTGCTAGGAAACAAAACAAAATTGACTTTGGGCCCCCCCAGGCTTAAATGAAAATATACCTTTAGTATGGTGGACGAGGTGTAAAGTCTAGGAGCCTCGGCATCTCTGGATCCTGGGAGAACCTGCTGCTGAGCCGCTAATGCCACATGTACATGTGGTCGATCTGGGAGCTGGTGGATGCAGCGACTGCTCGGTGCTCTTCCTCCCTAGTCCACTATGCCAGCTGGGCATGCATGTGCTGTCGCATCTCCCTATGGTAGGCAGCTTTATCCTGGCGACAAACAACCTACTTTTGGAAGTATATGCAGGCCTCATCGTAGAACTCCTCAGCCTACTGGAAGTGATCCCGGAAACCCTAGAACTCCACCAGTGTGTAGGTGCTCTGCTCCTCCCATCGCTGCCTTTGCGTCTGCTGCTCAGCGTATATATCGTCGAGGCACGATCGGAACTCTGAGAAATCATAGGCCGAAATACCTGCATTTTCCTCAAAAGTAGACAAAGGTGGTGGTGCAAGTGCAGGCTCAGGTCAGCATGGACTGGGTGGGCTCCTATGCATGTGTGGACTAGAGGTAGAGTGATATAAAGGTGGAGAGATGGGCACCGATGTGGATGGTCCCTCATGTGGAGGGGACTCCACTATCATGTCCAAATGCTAATTGACGCGTATAGCGATGGTGGTACGATCCGGGTCGGGGAGCCTAAGGGCCATCAGATTTTTCCTTACAAAGCATAAGGAATCTCCTTCTCTCACAATCATTTTCATGGCCATGCACACTCCTAGGTCGATCCTAGGGCTCCCCTCTATATTCTCTAATGCAGTGTAATCGTACCCCATCCTATGACAAATGTGGATAAGTAGGCCTCCCACATTAATCTCTCCTCGTGCTGCTTTGCCCATCTTCACTAAGTGTCTGATAAAGTGGGGACCCTACATCGATGCTACTCCTTTATTGTAGCATGTCCCAGAGGCAAAGCAACTCGCTAGCACTAACTACATCGTCACTCTCTGCATGACCAAATATAGTAATGGCCATGATGCAGTGGAGGTATCGGAAAATGGGGTTTTGGAGGCGCGACGCTTTGGCCCTAGATGGGTCATAAGCGTTCTCCCCCGTCAACTCAGTCCAAACTATCTGAGAGTTATACCCAATAGGGATTCTTCTCTCTCCCCCACTTGGCAAGCCGAAACATGAATTCCATTGGTGAAGGGTCCATTCGTGCTCAATGTTAAAAACCCTAAAATTTATCCTACCCTCTTCACTCTCTCTACCCGTTAAAATTTCCGCCTATAAGGAACTCAAAAACTCTAGAACTATCCTAGGGTAGGTTGGGTGCCTTATTCCCATCATCTCTTCCCACCCCACTTTTGCAAATAGGGCTTGAATATCGCCCAACAACCCTAAAGACTCTAGCAAATCTTCATCTAAGTACCTAGTAGTAGTGAGTTTACGAGTAGAAAGCATATTATATTTATCTCTATGTTCATTGTTGTGAAAAAGAAGAGTGGGTAGTGTGTTATGCTCCTTCAGAGCTTGAGGGGCGTCGGCTCTCCTTATTTGTCGCTCCAAGGCGTCGGATCGAGATGCTACATGCTTGGTCCTACTCATCCTTGCTTATTTTGGCTTCCTTAGAGGTTAAAAGTGCTTCTAGATGGTGGGGAAGACAAATCCACATGGCTAGGGCAAATGATTTCGAAGCACATGGCGAAAATGCGGTGAAAACACATGGATCACCCCTTTTAACCTCGTGCGACATGGCCGTGTGAAAGCACAAGGCCAGGCCGTGTGTCCCCATTTTCTCTCACCGTTTTGCATTAGGGTTCAAATTTTCTTATACATTTCTCCATGTAGACTAATATGGGTTTTATTTTTGCCTAGCTAAGTTCTTTTCTAGGCCTAACTCTAAAACAAATGCATGCAATGCAAACAAAGGGAAATCTAAAACTAAACTTGGGTTGCCTCCAAAGAAGCGCTTTGTTTAAGGTCATTTAACTCAACCGCACTCCACTATCAACTTAGCTCTGGAGGTTCAGTGAACCTCCATTCATCCATCTCGGGATCTTCATCCGGTGGTCCCAGCTTCATTCTGCTAAATGTGAAGTCATCGAGGTAGGGAGCTTTGTGCTCCGAAAGGCAGAAGAGGATGATTTCCCCATCTACCTCTAGTATGATGAAGTCCGTGTTCCTTCACATCTATGCACGCCCCTGCAGTCGTCAGAAAAGGTCTTCCCAAAATGATGGGATTCTAGGGATTGGGTCCTAAGTCCAGTATGATGAAGTCCGTGTTGAGATGTATACTGAAAAGTCTATCTTTTGTATGAACATCTTTATTTTTGAAATAAGAATCACATTATCATTGTTTGTATATTTATGATTATGCATATTGTCTAATACATTACATTGTAGATAACATGGTGTGTGGTGTCACACGGGAGATCATGTTATTGGCTCTTTGTAAAGTATAAGTAAAGGCTCACAACCGAGATGGCTTTGGACAAACCATTGGTATGGTTATAGTGTGATTTGGTATTGGTTTGTCTTGACCATAGAATCACACTAGTACACTTTGTGTGTATAGAGTAGGACCGACTTAGAGATGATTCGATTTCTTGCTGACTACATAATCGAATCGGACCTTAGATATTATATTGTACATACTCTTAATCCTGATATAATAACGGGCACATATACTTAGTATTCATTTCTTTGATTTACCAATGGGCGAGATTTATAGATTAAATCGATAGGCTCGGTAAGTTGGGAAATGATATTATTTATATGGTGTGCCATTAGGAGGAAATCATGTCCTATATACTAGGATGATGATGTCCCTTTGAGGAGCTCATAAGGTGCATCATGTAAACCCTGCAGATGGACTTGGTCCGACATGATGAAAAGGTTCAGTGGTACTGCTCATGGAGTTAGATGTTGATTAATTAATGGTTAGAAAATTAATTAATCGACGGACATTCGAGATCTTAAATACGGGGAGAAAAATGTACATATAATATATGGAGCCCATATTAACTTATGGGGGTTGGTGAGGTAGATCAATGATAATCCTTTAGTGGATTGGATTATCATTAATGGATCGGACTTTATGTGGGCTTGATCCATTGGGTGGCCAAGATCCAACTCCTCCTCATGGTCCCTATTGTAGCTTATTAAAACCTCATGAAGCCTAGATCCAATGGTTGAAAACAAAACTCTAGATCCAAAGGTAGAGATTAAATCTCTAGATCTGACGGTTGAGATTAAATCTTTAGATCCGACGGTTGAGATTAAATCCCTAGAACCAATGGTGGAGATTAAAACAAGGCTTATCCCTAACCCTATAAATAAGCCTTAAGGGGGTGGGCGGCAAGTTTATGGCTTAGGAGATTAGGGTTTGCTTCCCTTGGGTGGCAAGGAATCCTAGTTAGGTTAGGATTGTGTTTGGGCGTCTAGGGTTTGGGTGTTGGAGTGGGAGGCAACAATTGGAGAAGTTCTTCTTCTTCTTCCTTGGTGGTCGGCGCCCATCTTCTCCTTCCCTCCCTTGGCCGGAGTCCAAACCTAGTCCATATCCTCTCCTTGGCCAGTGGAAACAAGGCTTAGGGTCTTCCCTGGGAGCTCTTGGCCGGCAACTATCTCCATTATCTTCTCCTTGTTGGTCGGCGGCAAGCACCTAGGTTGGTGTTTGTTAGTTGGCTAAAGGAAGGAGAAGGGTTTTGTTTCTTAGTCTTCCTCTTGTTCGAAGGGAGCAAGGAAGGAAGATTGGTGATCTATGAGCTTTAACTTTTGGTAGATCGTCGCCCACACGACGTCCAAAAGGAGGAAGGACATACAATAGAAGACCAAGGGGTATAACGTTTGTTTATATTCTTTTGTAAGTTGTCTATATTTGATCTTCAATTATATGAATGTTATATATTCTATTTTGTGGCTAAATATACTTGGACCCCGAATATAAACACAAAAGCCGACGATTTGTACATCATCTATTCTACGGCTATTTGTAGAATAGAGGTTGGTTGCTTGAAAAACAAGTTTGTTCAAGTGACTACTTTAATCGAATAGCACGACGATGAAACGGTTGCTTGGGTAATCCCTCGTGTCAAGGATAAATTTTTTTTATCCGGGGACATAGAAGGGATCACCATGAATAAGCGACTGAGTTGAAGTGGGAAGTGAAGTTTCCTACCTTCAAGTGGTATCAGAGCTTCGGTTCCGGGCAAAACCCTTCAAGTGGTATCAGAGTCACGGTTTTCAATTTTGTGTGTTTAGGATTCGGTTACTTTTATGCACTTTTCATATATTATATGTGCCGAATAATAGTAGGATATGTGTAGGTTAACTCTTTGGTTGCAGGCATAGGATCAACTATTATGGCCATATGTGTGTATGTAATTATATGTGTGTAATTGTATATTTTGTTGAATCCTCGGGGTTGACAAAGCTAGTATTTAATTTTTGTAATTAGATACGACATTGTTTAGCCACTCTTTTATTTTAGTTTACTTTCGATCTAGATCTCATTTACACTCCCTCGTGGAGTATAGGATCGATGGATATAAATTAAAATATTTTTTCTCGGCTCGGATCTCCGGATGGCTTGTACATGGCGTAGGGAGGAGCGGACGAGATGGCGATACGACGGGAGACATCTTGAAGACAAAAGCCATAATAGTTGGAAAAAAATTTATTTTTCATATTTATTGCTTATTGTTTGATATGCATCTTGTAGGCTAGAAAATTCCTCAATTTCAAATTACTAAGTGGTAGAGGATATTTCTATAAATTCCCACGATCTCCATTACGGTTTGACATGTGATGCAAACAAACTTGCCCGTCAGCTCTGAGTGCCTTCCTCCCCATCAGATGAGTTTGTTTGCGGATCACAAGGTCGAATATGGTTATAGGAAATTAATAAGGAGCGTGTGTACTTCCCCATCAGAAGGCACATAACCCGAGATAATAAACTTGGTACTGAGTAATGGTGAACACTTATATACAAATATAAGTATCCTCCCCATCGGAGTCACTGCTTGTATTTGTAGGGTCAAAGAGGAACCAACTATTAATTTTACTTATCAAAAAGTTAGGTTGACAAGATAGTAAAATTAATGGGTAAAACCTCCTCTTACAAATGTAGAATTCGCATACGTCCACACAATCGTGGCATACGATATTCTCGATGTTTTGAGGTGTTGGTTGATTTTAAAATTTTATTGTTTGAGGAATCAATAATTTTTTGAAATCTAAAGTTTTGATCTATGTGATTCTTAGGTTTTTCAAAAATGACTTTCAGTCCACTTGTTGTGATACTAAAGGAAAATAAACTTACTGTACAAAATTATGTTGATTGTGTTAGTAATATATGAGAGATGTCCTAAGGCAATCGCCTTATGTATGAACCATTTATATGATAAATGAAGATTCACTATTTGAGTATACATGTTTAATGTATTTGATTGGATCTTAAACTCATTTATCAATGTCCACAATATGATTCACAAAGATGAGAGAATTTGTGATTGGATCACAACTAGTGAGTATCTCTACATGTGTAATTGTGATGTATCGGAATTATCCCTAGTCGATGAATTGATGGATTTGGACACCATCAATTCTGTCGAGACTAGCACGAGGTATACTCCTTAGTGTATCTAAGCAGCTGATTCTCACTGGCTGGAGACATTGTGATGTCCGGAGTTAATCGTGGATGCTAGTTATGGTAACTAGTTCAATGGAGTGACCAGCCGTAAGACTTCATATAGTTCTCTGCATATATAGATATGTCAATGAAGTTCTTACTGTGGCTTAAGTGCGATGTTCCTTTGACTTGCGGTATTCAAGTCATCTTGATCATGGAGACTTATGCTTTGACATCTTAAGCAAACATCTCCGAGGAGATGTGGACCCGGGATGATTGGGTATAAGTCGAAGTGATCGAAGGTGTTTGAATAGCCTATAAAGGATTCACCACTCCTTGCGAGGAGATGTATACCAATGGCCTCTCGTCAAATTGTTACTAAAGTCTTTGGCCAAAGCATTACATGTTTAGAGTAAAGTACTCTTCGATACATGTGGAGTAACTAGAATCCGTAGGACGAGGAAATGATACTTGGGCTAGGTGTGACGTAGTCAGCCTAGTGGGGACTGACACAATAGACCATGTCTTGAACCAAGTGGGTATAAGATGAGTGAAGGGAATGGGGCACGATTCATTCGAGCCATCAAGGTCGAGGAAATAGTTACCGGATCAGCGGGTTGATCTTTTGGTTAATTGGGGATCATGATGTACTACTAGGTGCCACTCATGATCGTTCTATAATTAATGGTTAATTATAGGCGGCCAACATAAACCGAGAACCTATTTGGTCACGCCTGTGAGTGTAATCCAAAGGATTTAAAGCGAGCTTGAGAATGGGATTCTCAGACCGAGAGAAACTATGTTTGGTTGGACCAAACATAAGCGAGCATGAAATTGTTTCAGTCGCAATGGAAGCGTGGATGGGCCGTGTCTTATGAAGACATAATGGATGGACCAAAATGGTTTGGTTCTAATCCAATGGATGAGAATAAACCAAAGGGTTTGGTTTATTTTAAGCGAATGAACCAAAGTTGGTTGGTTCGTTTTAACTTAAAATAAACCATCATGGTTTGGTTTATTTTAACTTATCTTAATGGAGGCGGAGTTACTTGGGCTTTATGGATATGATCCATTAACCATTAAGAGAATTAGTTCTCTATAAAATAGGGCTTAAACCCTAACCCTAAACCTAATCAAGTTGTTGCCGCCCAACATAGAGTTGCGCCCACCCCTTGTTGGTGTCGGCGCCCAACCCTAAGTGCCGCCGCCCGCTTTTGTGCCGCCGTCCAAGTCATTGCCGGCGACCAAGCTTCAGCCGGTGAACCTCCGGCGACCCTCCGGTGATCTCCTATAGGTTTGGCATCAAGGTGAGGCTTTTCTCTCCTTGTTGGCGGCGCCTATATCCTCCACCAAGCTGTCCAGTTTTCTGGACAGCTTCTCTCCTCTCGTCGGGCGTCGTTTGGACGACGGTTAGTGCTCCGAGAGCGTCTAACTTACCGGTGATTTGATCTCAGGTAATCCTCTGAGGTAGAGGACGAAGGATTCGTCAATTGGTTGACGAATACCTCTCCGGAGAAGCGAGTTTTGAGAACTCGTTTTAGGATCCGAATTTGGATTCGGATCGTGATCATCTCTCGATCACGTCGTCTTCAACACGAGGCTAGTAACCCGTACGAAGACGAAGCTCGTGACTTAGCAAAGTCATCCCGAGGAGCTCGGCGTGGATACGGATAGAGACGATTCTTACGAGGATCGTTCCGGTTGATGACGTTCCCGCTACACGTCATACGAAAGGTATAACGTAGATAATTTCCTTTTATTGCAAATTTTAATTTACGGTTATGTCTACACTTGTTGTAATAGCATGCGTTTGTTGTGTGTGTTGTAATAAATATAGATTTATTATTTTTATTGCTTCCGCTGTGCTCATGTTTACGAAACATGATCGAACACACCTGTGAGCGGTCTTAGGAAACCCAACGATGGTATCGAGCCGAGGTTGTGTTTCGACATAATCGTAAAATAGTTTTGCGATAGTCATAATGTATTTCTGGAAATTTTCTAATTTTGGAAATTTAGAATTATTTATGGAAATTTTTCAATTTTGGAAAGTCTAGAAGTATTTATGGAAATCTTCCACTTTTGGAAAGTTGGAAGTATTTATGGAAATTGATATTTTCCATAAATAAAATATTTGATTAGATTCTGGAAATTTGTTTCCTAATTTAATCATGATTTGATTTGAAATCAAATCTTAAAATATTTTATTTCCATAAGTAGTTTTAATGATTTAGGAAATTGGTTTCCTAAATAGATTTTCCTTAATCAAATAATTCCATGAATAAAATATGTGATTAGATTTGGAAATTTGTTTCCTAATTTAATTATGATTTGATTTGGAGAATCAAATCTTAAACATATTTTATTTCCATAAATAGTTATGACATATAAGGAAATTATATACATGACATAATTGTATGCCATGTAATTGCATTAGATGCATAACATTATGCCATGCGTGTCGTGACATGTAGATGTATGCCATGTATGCCATGCCATGTAGATAATAGTTATTTGCATGCAAAGAGGATGAGACATAAAAACCCTAACTCAATATTAAAGCCTACACCTTCCATTAATATGGTTAGAACCAGAGTTACATTTTTCTTGTTTGGGTTGTTGGACTCTCTCAAGCCCGCTCGAACTGAACATGTTCAAATCATTGGAATAGTTTAATACTAATATGGTAAGAGTCGAGGTCAATCGTTAGTTTGGTTGTTGGACTCTCTCCAAGCTGGGCTAATTGGTTGAATGCGCTCTAACCATATTAAAACTATTTCGCGATTAATGGGTTGGCTTTAACTTGGAGCATCGATTTGTTGGACTCTCTCCAAGGTCGATGTGAAGGGAGGTGAAGTTGGGTGCTATGCATATGATGCATACTTGTTAATGTGTTAACAACCCAATGTATGTATGTGTGAAACATTCAATTAGTTGATAGCACATTGTGATAGTTGCATATACATGATATGTAATCGGTATACTTGATACCTACCATCGTAGCTAAGAATGGCTTGTTGGACTCTCTCGAGGTTGTTCATAACTATGATGGATATCAGCCCATTCGGAGATGGACCTACGATCTCCCGAAGTGATTTTGGGGTTTTTTGAAATTTGAAAAATGAATGGGATTTATAAATGTATATTGATGCATTTTAAAATCATCTTTCTCATATATGCTCGTTTTGTATTTCTAAGATTGATCATGATGTCTTTGAATTTGCGTTCCATTTTGGATTCAAATAAATTGACTGGGCCGAACTTCTTGGACTAGCTTAGAAACTTGAGAATTGTTCTCAAGGTGAAAAGCTTGCAAATGTCCTCGAAGCGCCTCTTCCCGCCCGTCCTAGTGACGATGCAACTCTGGACCAATTGTTGGCCTATCAGAAACATGTGAGTGATTCTGAACAAATGAGTTGCATCATGCTAGCCACGATGGAACCCAAGCTACGAAAGCAGCATGAGCATATGGATGCTCATATCGTAGTCCTTCATCTTTGTGGGTTGGTTGATGAGCAAGTGAGATTCGAAAGGTTCGAAGTCTCAAAGCTCCTCTTCACCTCTGAGATGCTAGGAGGTTCATCTGTGAGTCTTGCTCAATATCTTTGAAAGACTGTGGAGTCTTAGAAGCATGAGCGGGGGCGGTCTTTGATTAGTTGATTCCTCGAAGAAAGGTTCTAAGAGGAAGTCAAAGGAACAATGAAGGAAAGAAGAGAAGGGCTAAGAAGGTAGAACTAGCACAAAGGAAACTTGCCATCATTATGGCAAGGAGAGCCATTCTTGAAGAAAGTACAAGATTTATCTTGAGTCCGTGAAGAAGGATAAGGCATCGGATGCCCCATCTTCTTGAAATCTTCTTTATTGATTGTCATTCTATTTCCTTAGACACTTGGGTATTGGATCTGGGTGTGGCTCACATATATGTAATGACATACATGGGCTAAGGAATAGAAGAAGACTCGTCAAGGGAGAGTCAAATTTACGTGTTGGGAATGGAGCAAAGGTTGCTGCACTCGCCATCGGAACGTATTTGTTGAAACTCCCTGCAGGACTTGTCTTAAAACTGGACAATTGCTTTTATGTTCCTTCGTTGATAAAGAACATCATTTCTATTTCTTGTTTAAATAGAAATGGTTACCATTTGACTTTTAGTAACAATTGTTGTTACATAACTTTGAATGGAGTTCTTTATGGATTTGGAACTTTAAGCAATGGTGTTTATCGTTGGGCGTATCGGTGACATTTTCAATATCGAAGCGAGCAACAGCGTGCTCGAAGGATAATCAAATAGACTCCTATATGTGGCATTGTCGTCTTGGCCATATAAGCAAGAAACGCATGTCCGAATTACACCGATGTGGAATTCTGGAATCGTTTGAATTGGATTCATACGATACATGCGAATCATGCTTAAAAGGCAAGATGACTAAGTTACCTTTTTCTGGAAAAGGTGAACGAGTGGGAGAGTTACTAGGTCTAGTACATACTGATGTATGTGGACCTATGTCAACTCAAGCTTTAGGAGGCTATAGCTACTTCATTACCTTCACCGATGATCACTCACGGTTTGGGTATGTGTTCTTGATGAAACACAAGTCTGAAGCCTTTGAAAGGTTCAAAGAATTCAGAAATGAAGTAGAGAAACAACATGACAAAAGTATTAAAATACTTTGATCGGATCGAGGTGGTGAATACTTAAGTCAAGAGTTTCTTGATTATCTAAGAGACAATGGCATATTGTCTCAATGGACTCCGCCCTATACACCACAGCATAATGGTGTATCTGAGAGGCGATCTTAGGACCTTGTTGGACATGGTCGGTCAATGATGAATCATGCGACTCTTCCCAAGTCCTTTTGGGGTCTATGCACTTGGCGTTTACTTGTTAAGCGGAATGCCTACCAAGGTAGTCTCAACTACTCCATATGAGATATGGAATAGTAAGAAACCTCATGTATCTTACTTGAAGATATGGGGTTGTCACCTTATGTGAAGCGGGTATCGGACAAATTGGATGCTAAGTCGATAAATGTCTATTTATTGGATACCCTAAGGAAACTAGGGTTACCAATTCTATCATCACTGTGGAACAAAGGTGTTTGTTTCAAGGCATCTTTGTGTTTCTAGAGAAAGAGTTTCTCTTGCAAGAAAGCGAGTGGGAGTGTCGTCGAGCTTGAGGAGGCTCGAGAGACTCAAATAGACATTGATGAGATACGGTGAAGCACTGACGGTAAATGACTCATAGTGATGAGCAATCAATTTGGACCTATTGTAACACCACATCTTCGTAGATCTGGTAGAACCACGCAATATTCTGAGAGATATGGATTTCTCGTAAGTGAATCGAATGACGTGTTACTCATTGATGATGAGAGCCTACAGTTATGAAGAAGTCTTGACAAGTTGAGAAAGGGATAAGTGGCTTGGTGCCATGAAGTCGGAAATGGATTCCATGTATGAAAACCAAGTTTGGAACTTGGTTGACCCACTGAAGGCATAAAGCCTATAGGGTGCAAGTGGGTTTTCAAGAAGAAAACCGACATGGATGGTAATGTGATTACCTATAAGGCTAGATTGGTGGCGAAAGGATATCGTCAAAACAAGGTGTTGATTATGGCGAAACCTATTACTTTGTAGCTATTAAATCCATTCGGATGCTCCACGGCCATAGCGGCTCATTATGATTATGAGATATGGCGGATGGATGTGAAAACAGACTTTCCTTAATGGAAACCACGCTTTCGAGGGCGTGTATATGATACACTGAGGTTTCACATCGGTTGATAAAACCAAGGTATGCAAATTGCGGCGGTCCATTTATGGATTGAAGCAAGCATCCGAGGCTGGAATATCCCGTTTGATGAGACAATCAAAAGTTTGATTTCTCACAAAATCGACGAACCTTGTGTGTACAAGAAGGTTAGTGGGAGTGCGATCGTGTTCCTAGTATTGTATCGATGACATATTACTTATAGGAAAGCGATGTGTCAATCTTCTGATCGATTAAGGTTTGGTTATCCAAGACATTCTCCATGAAAGACCTGGGAGAAGCAACCTACATCCTCGGGATTAAGATCTATAGAGATAGATCGAAACGGTTGCTTGGTCTTTCGCGGTCTACATATATAGACCGAGTGCTAAAGAGGTTTAGCATGTCGTAATACAAGAAAGGTTATACGCCCATCGGGCATGGGGTACACCTTTGAAAGTCTATGTGTCCGCCTGAGAAGGCGAGAGGATTTGCATGAGTAAGATTCCCTATGCATCCGCAATAGGATCTATCATGTATGTTATGTTATGTACGAGGCCCGATGTATCGTATGCTCTGAGTGTCACGAGCAGATACCAGTCTGATCCAGGAATGGATCATTGGGTGACTGTTAAGATGATCCTTAAGTACTTAAGAAGAACTAAGGATACGTTCCTAATATATGGAGAAGGGTACATGGTGATACGTGGCTATATGGATGCCAAATCCAGACAGACAAGGATGATTCCATGTCTTAGTCTGGTTATGTATTCACCTAGAATGGAGGCGCAATAAGTTGGAAAGGTTCCAAGCTTGACACTATAGCGGATTTTGCCACTAAGGCAGAATACGTTGCAGCTTTGGAAGCAGCAAAGGAAGCGGTTTGGATCAAGTAATTCATCTATGAACTTGATGTGGTCTCATCAATGATCCAAACATGTGCTTCGCCGCTATCATCTTATCAGAGAGATCATAAGTAGGAACGAAATATAAATCGAGAAAATTCCCACTGAAAGGAACTTAGCGGATCCTTTGACTAAAGCATTACCTCAAAGTAAGTTTGAGGGTCATGTTAGAGCTTATGGTATTGGATACCGTAGCGATTGGCATTAGGCCAAGTGGGAGTCTGTTAGTAATATCTGAGAGATGTCCTAAGGCAATCGCCTTATGTATGAACCATTTATATGATAAATGAAGATTCACTATTTGAGTATACATGTTTTATGTATTTGATTGGATCTTAAACTCATTTACTGAATGTCCACGATACGATTCACAGCATGAGAGAATTTGTGATTGGATCACAACTAGTGAGTATCTCTACATGTGTAATTGTGATGTATCGGAATTATCCTAGTCGATGAATTGATGGATTTGGACACCATCAATTACATTAGCACGAGGTATACTCCTTGGTGTATCCAAGCGGTGATTCTCCTTTGGTGGAGACATTGTGATGTCGGAGTTAATCGTGGATGCTAGTTATGGTAACTAGTTCATTGGAGTGACCATAGTAAGACTTCATATGGTTCTCTGCATATATAGATATGTCAATGAAGTTCTTACTGTGGCTTAAGTGCGATGTTCCTTTGACTTGCGGTATTCAAGTCATCTTGATCATGGAGACTTATGCTTTGACATCTTAAGCAAACATCTCCGAGGAGATGTGGACCCGGGATGATTGGGTATAAGTCGAAGTGATCGAAGGTGTTTGAATAGCCTATAAAGGATTCACCACTCCTTGCGAGGAGATGTATACCCATGGCCTCTCGTCGGATTGTTACTAAAGTCTTTGGCCAAATCATTACATGTTTAGAGTAAAGTACTCTTCGATACATGTGGAGTAACTAGAATCCGTAGGACGAGGAAATGATACTTTGGCTAGGTGTGACGTAGTAAGCCTAGTGGGGACTGACACAATAGACCATGTCCTGAACCAAGTGGGTATAAGATGAGTGAAGGGAATGGGGCACGATTCATTCGAGCTACTGAAGGGTTTCAGAAATAGTTCTGGATTAACCGTTGATCTTTTCGGTTAATTGGGGATCATGATGTACTACTAGGTGCCACTCATGATCGTTCTATAATTAATGGTTAATTATAGACGGCCAACATAAACCGAGAACCTATTTGGTCACACGCACAACGAGTGTAATCCAAAGGATTTAAAACGAGCTTGAGAATGAGATTCTCAGACCGAGAGAAACTATGTTTGGTTGGACCAAAGATAAAGCGAGCAAGAAATTGTTTCAGTCGCAATGGAAGCATGGATGGGCCGTGTCTTATGAAGACATAATGGATGAACCAAAATGGTTTGGTTCTAATCCAATGGATGAGAATAAACCAAAAGGTTTGGTTTATATTAAACGAATGAACCAAAGGTTGGTTCGGTTCGTTTTAACTTAAAATAAACCATCATGGTTTGGTTTATTTTAACTTATCTTAATGGAGCGGGTTAACGGGCTTTATGGATATGATCCATTAACCATTAAGAGAATTAGTTCTCTATAAAATAGGGCTTAAACCCTAACCCTAAACGCTAATCAAGTATTGCGCCCAGAGGTTGCCCACCCCTTGTTGGTGAATTCGGCGCCCAACCCTAAGTGCCGCCGCCCAGCCTTTGTGCCGCCGTCCAAGTCATTGCCGGCAACCAAGCTACAGCCGGTGAACCCTCCGGCGATCCTCCGGTAATCCCCTATAGGTTTGGCATCAAGGTGAGCCTTTTCTTTCCTTGGTTGGCCGGCGCCTATATCCTCCACCAAGCTATCCAGTTTTCTGGACAGCTCCTCCTCCTCTCGTCGGAGCGTCATTTGGACGACGGTTAGTGCTCCGACAGCGGCTAACTTACCGGGCATTTGATCTCCGGTAATCCTCTGAGGTGGAGGACGAAGGATTCGTCAATTGGTTGACGAATAACTCTCCGGAGAAGCGAGTTTTGAGAACTCGTTTTAGGATCCGAATTTGGATTCGGATCGTGATCATCTCTCGATCACGTCGTCTTCAACACGAGGCTAGTAACCTGTACGAAGATGAAGCTCGTGACTTAGCGAAGTCATCCCGAGGAGCTCGGCGTGGATACGGATAGAGACGATTCTTACGAGGATCGTTCCGGTTGATGTCGTTCCCGCTACACGTCATACGAAAGGTATAACGTAGATAATTTCTTTTATTGCAAATTTTAATTTACGGTTATGTCTACACTTGTTGTAATAGCATGCGTGTGTTGTGTGTGTTGTAATAAATATAGATTTATTATTTTTAATTGCTTCCGCTGTGCTCATGTTTACGAAACATGATCGAACACACACACGCCGCGGTGCCGGAAACCCAACAGATTGGAAAAAGGAATTTAGATATTGTCTTAACTGTTGAGGAGTACAAGTATATACTCTTTGAAGAGTGTCCTCCTAAGCTGAATGAGTCGGTGTCCTTAGGATCAATGGAGCTCAAATATATCATTCTCCGTGACAGAAGGGCTTCAAAGTTCCAGTTGCATGAAAGAAGGTTCTATCTACGCCGGCAAGAAGAAGAAGAAACAAGTCTTGATGGATGAGGATCTCTAAGAAAGAAGGTGTTTCACTTGCAAGCAAAATGGACATCTAAGAAGGACTATCCAATCACGTAACAAAGGTATATCCTTGGTCTAGTCATTGAAACATGGTTAATTATATCTACCAACACTTGGTAGATATGGGAGCCACCGATCATGTCTACAATACTTGTGGTTTCCGAAACCCGACGACTAGCTAAAGGAGATTATACTTGGGCAATGCCACGAAGGTGGCGACAATACAGATGGGAGATGTTTATTTGTCTTTTGAGAAAATAAAGTTTTGGTTCTTAATAATTGCCTTTATGTACTTTTATTTAGAAAGAATTTATTTTCAGTTTCTAAATTGTTTTTGAATGAAACTCTATTTCTTTTAATGACAGAATAGGAGTTTATCTGCATTGATAAGAAATTTGTATACACTTGAACCAAAAGCTCCACGATGCAAATAGAAGTTAATAACTCATATTCTAATTCCAATAAGAGAAAAGAACCTTCAAGATGAACCAAACATATCTTTGGCATCTTAGGTCATATTCCTAAGGTAATTCAAAGGTTGATAGTGATGGACCTCTCATTAGTGGTGGAAGATTTCCCAACGCAATCTTGCTTGGGGTAAAATGACCAAGAGGCCTTTAAGGCCAAGGGGTATAGAGCCAAAGATGTGTTAGAATTGGTTCATTCTTATTTGTGTGTCCTATGTCTATCCAGCTAGAGGTGGTTTTTGAGTATTTCGCCTCTTTTATAGACAATTATTGAGATATGGATACATTTACTTGATGCAGTCTTAATGCTTTGAAAAATTCAAAGAATTCAAAGTGATGTGGAGAAACATCAAGGTAAAGTATCAAGACACTCAATGATCATGGTGGTGAGTACCTCTTGGGAGAGTTTAGGAATTACTTATCGAGGTCGATCAATCCCATTGTTGCGCGAGCGAATCATCTCAACGCTAAAAACTTGATGCCGGCGTCTCGTCCAAATCTTAGAGCTCGCTGAAGCTGCGCGCTCAATGCACCAAAGTGCGCAGGTGTCATCAAGTAATAATATAGATTATCAATCCCACAGAGACTGAGATTCGAATACCGATCTAATAGATGGATGTTATTTTTTGGAACTTGATTCTAAGGGTTGCGATTAGGAGGGCTGTCGCCGTCCTAACTCTAGTACTGTCACCCAAGGAAGAGAAGGGTTGCTAGTCTTTAGATGGATTCTAGGATTTTGGTTTCATTTGTGTGTTTACACGTTGTCAATTAGGTTTGTCTAGGTTTCTAACTATGGTTTTATGGAAAGGACATTATACACTTTCCGATGAGCCTTCACATGTATAGCTACCTCTACCATACTAGGTCAACCCTTGGCTTTAGGACGGGCGTCTACGAGGATGCCGAATCGATCCCTACGATGAGTCAAAAACAAGGTGTGTTTCCTACTCTATTGCATTCTTCTACCCACATGATCGTGATGAGGCCAACCCTAGGTTCCTCTTTAATTCCCTAAATCTTTGATAGAAGGGATGTCACCCCTTGTATCGGCTAAGCACAGTGACTAGAAAACCAAAACAATAGTCATAGATCTAAACCAAACACCAATTGCAAATATAGATTCAAGAACGAAAAGATATTTGAACCAACATGTTCTAACGCAACACAAACTACTCCTCCACCTAGAATCAAGGAATCTACTCCATGAATGTGAGAAAGGAAACACAATGTTGGTTGCTGAGGCACCTAAGTCGAACCTAAGTTTTGATTATAGGATAGCGATACAGTTAAGCATATATTGTTATCTCATGAGCTAAATCAAGTGTGTAAAAGTCTCAACCCTCAGTCGATGGCTAGCGACACTGGAGGCCGCAGGGCTCTACACTAAAGAGACTTGAGGGAGCCTAAGGTGAAAGGAAAGCAAAAGAAACACGTAAATCGTAAGTAAGCTCGTGTGTGCGGCGTAAGTAAGGTCGATCCTCTTTACTGATCTTAAGCGAGATCCGACCAAATACTTCTTATAGATGGTCTAGGTCGAGATCGGATGGTTGACGACCATCGAAATTATGTTTTTGTTGAGCTAACCTTGCCTTGCAAAATGATCACCGCTTGAGGACTCGACTATCACAAACACCGATCGAGGTGAAAAATCGATCGATCGCCATTCGATCACGTCAAAGGATCAACTCGAGTAGTCAAGAGTTATCACCATTTTTCAAGGGTTTTGTGCCCATTTGTGATTGGCTAAAGACCCATTCGATGAGGGGCTCAAAGGCTATAAAAGGAGGGTCAAACCTAGGGTTTTTCATCAATTCAAAAGCCTTCCAATGCTTCTCACATCTCACGACAAAGCTAGATGAGACGACTAGAGCTTCAACCTCCTACCTTTAAATTAATCTAAAGTTCTAAATTGTATTTCAGTTATTTCCTTTTAGTAAAGCTTTCATTATAACGAGGAGAGGGAGAGTGTCCTTCTACCTCGGGCTTTTTAGATCCGTCTAACTCCTACCTCCAACGAGGAGGAGTTCTTTAGTAGTTGTCTCGTGGTCAAGGACCAATACTGATGTCTTGGAGTAGCCTTAGCTCTGAACCAAGTAAATCTCTTGTGTCTATTGTCTCCTTTACTTTTTTTTTGTTTATGTTTATCTTCCGCTGCATATAAGTTTTTTTAAAAACGACTAAGTACTAAAAGTTTCTATCGCTATTCACACTTCTAGCGATCCGATCGATCCAACAATTGGTATCGTAGTCGGGTTGCTAAGATTTGAAACCACCAATCTAGCCTTTTTACAGATTTATTTTATCTTTTAATTCTGTTTTTTTATTTTATTTCGCTTTGTTAAGTTTCTCTCCTTTACTAATCCAAGAGGTAGTCTTACTCTGTTTTTAGCTAGTTTCTTCGCTCGCCTCCTTCGGTCTTTTGTTCTAATGCCCCATCTTGAGGGTTTTAGCACCGTTCGACCTCCGTTTTACAACGGAGATGTTTTCCGTTATTGGAAGGGTCGGATGGAATGCTTTCTCAAAACCCAAATCGAGATGTGGATCATAATCCAAATGGGTTTCACACTTCCGACTAATGAAGTGGGTGCCTCCTTGGATTATGATCAATGGACCATTGCAAGCCAAAAAGCACAAGTACCATGGCAACGCCAAATGCTCCAATGCCTATCCAAGGAGGAGCTAAATCGCTGGTCCTTCATAAGCGCGGATCTTTGGACGAACTAATCGAGTTACACCAAGGATCGGATCAAGCTAAGGTTTTCAAGGTTGATTGTTGTTCAATAAATTGTACACACTAAAAATGCAGGAACACGAGTCCACAACGCAACTTCACGCCCGTGTCCAAGATATAGTCAACAACCTACACGCAATCGGGCAAAAGGTCGAAAACCGTGACCTTATAAGGTATGTTCTAAACTCATTTTCGAGGACTACCTTGTGGGCATCCATGGTCGATGCCTACAAGGTCTCCAAGGATCTTTCTAAAATTAGGTTAGATGAACTCTTTTTCCGATTTGAATTACATGAGCACCAACTGAACCCGAGAGGGTATAGCCTTGTTTGCTTTGATCAAAGAAGAAGAAAATCGCAAGCAAGCACCACCAACCGAGGAGGAAGACGAGTCCAAGAAGAAGAAGTCGTCATAATGAACCTAGCTCAAGGATAGCCAAGGAAAACCACAACTCGACCCAAGGTAAGCCTAAAAGTTCTAATATTAGGTGTTATGAGGTAATGTTGCATATTAAAGCCTCAAGTGCAACGCTCAAGCTCAACCGCACCAAAGGGGCCCTCCAGAATGGGAAGACGAAAGACCACGCTCTCATGGCGAAATCGATTTAGTGACACAAAATAATAACCTTGAACTTGAGCTAGAACCCGAGGATGACTCGACTCACGGTTACCTTCAAGTCAAGCCACGGATCGATCCGGCTCAAAAGATACCCTTAAAGTAACTTTATTTAATACTTTAAATAATACTTACATCTTTAGAAGTGGTAAGTGATTTATCTTGGTCTAAGTCCGGTCGAGACCAGAGGTCAAACTCCTCAAACACAAGGTCTCTAACCTCTTCGACTAGTCGAGTTCAAGAGAAGGACTCAACTGGGTTCAAAACTCGAACTTGAGAACTCACTCTTGAAAAGTCAAGTCGAAGATCTTAGGAACACGCTGGAAAGGTTCACTTGGGAGGACTTGGCCTCCTACTTGGATCTCAAAGGTCGGGTACAACAAGGTGGTATAACTCAAACACAACTAATAGGTCGTATATGTATTGTAAATTCCTTGAATATGTCCAAGCATGGGTCCCTAAGAACCTTTGATTTCAACTCTAGGATCCAACCCGCATCGATTCCCATGGACCAAATCCACTATGTGGATAGACCGAAAGATCTGCCTAGGGGAGCCAAGATAAAACATGTTTGTGCTTTAACTTAGAAATTGCATGTTTTAACTTAGAAAGTTTGTGCTTTAACTTAGAAATTACATGTTTTAACTTAGAAAGTTTGTGCTTTAACTTAGAAAGTTTGTGCTTTAAAACTTGTGAACACACTTAGAACACGAACATAACCAACTAAAATTCTTCGAAAAGATTGAGCCTCAGGGAGCCTCTTTTCAAAAACATAACCAACTAAAATTCTAAAAATTGAGCCTCGGGAGCCTCTTTCAAGTTAGACTAGGAATAGTCTTAGGTGAGTCAAGTCATCTTTTTCTTGAATGGCTTTGTAAGTGGTCGATGATCCGATAAAAAGAACTCGCTTCGACTGGAAGCCATGATCTTGAAAAGGTAAACTTGACAAGCCTAGGGTTAAATCCAAATCTAACATAAAATTACTTGAACATAAATCCACTTAATCAACTTAATTGGAAGTCATCTCACAAAAAACACATAAGTATAACATGCTTGATCATATAGACACAGGTGAAATGACCTAGATTTAACAACTTACAACCAATTTTTAAAAAATCTAACATCCAATCCAACCACCTTGTGTGTAGGATCAATGGATGTTGACAATGTTGCTATCAACTCAAATTCACAAAGCTTCGATTCAAACGACAAGGATCGGTAGCCTTTGGGAATAACGGCAAGCTCAAAATCAGATCAATTTTGTTATTAAAAATATATTATTGTGAGAATTTTGAATATAACCTGCTTAGCGTAAGCCAATTATGTGACAATAACTATAAGGTCGTATTTTTAGATAATGAATGTGTAATTAAAACAAATAAAACAGCTAAAACAATACTCAAAGGAACTAGGACAAATAATTAACATCCAATGTCTTATGACAAAAGAGGATGAGTCAAGCCAACCTCAACAAAATCGAAGAGCCAAGTCACCAATAGAAGTCAATACTAACATCAAGTACTTTAGGGTATTTGGGTGTAAGGTACATATCCTAAACACTAAGGATTACCTAGGAAATTTACATCCAAAACCAGAATCTTTCTAGGATGCTCGACTACAAGTCAAGCTTATAGAGTATATAACCACGACACCCTTAGAGTCGAGAGACTATCAATGTAGTATTTGATGAAGTACCCGAACCTACAAAACCCTTAATAACCCCAAGTGTTGAGCCCATCGATACCAAACTCGTCTCGACCACGAGATCGGAGTCTAATACACATCAACCAACTTCTCTTGTCGACCAAGTGACAAGTGATCCGAGTCAAACTAGTGTTCAACCAAGTCACCCCATTGATCAAGCATTAGGTGATACAAACCCAACCCAATCTAGGATTCAGACTAACCACCCTATCGATCAAGTGATAGGAGATCCTAATCTAGGAGTTCGAACTAGAGCATCCTATAGGAACCTTAGTCAAATTTCCTTAATTTCAAAGATAGAACCCAAATCAATTGAACAAGCTCTTCTTGATCCGATTGGATTATTGCAATGCAAGAAGAGCTAGCTCAATTTACTAGGAATGAAGTGTGGGAATTAGTACCACCACCTAAAGACAAAGCGATAATTGGAACAAGGTGGGTGTTTGAAATAAACGATGATAAAGGTGAAGTAGTTAGAAACAAGGCTAGGTTAGTCGCCAAAGGGTTTAGCCAAGTCGAAGGCTTAGATTAGTGAAACCTATGATAGCTAGACTCGAATCCATTCTAATGTTGCTAGATTATGCCGCACATCGATGATTTAAGCTGTTTCAAATGGATGTTAAGTCGGCATTCCTAAATGGATACATTAAAGAAGAAGTTTATGTTAGCCAACCCCGGATTGAAAATCTAGATAAACCCGACCATGTTCTAAAACTTAAGAAAGCTCTCTATGGACTTAAACAAGCTCCTCGAGCTTGAGTACGAAGACTTTCAATCCATCTTAAGTCAAAAGGGTTTAACCAAGGCTTAGTTGACCCAACTCTCTTCGTAAAAACCTTAGGTAAAGAAATATTCATAGCTCAAATTTACGTAGACGATATAATTTTTGGAACCTCTAACTCAGCCTTACTAAACGAGTTCGTTTCACTCATGGAAAGTGAGTTCGAAATGAACTTGGTAGGCGAGTTAAGTTTTTTTTTAGGTCTACAAATTAAACAAACTAAGGATGGTATATACCTATATCAACAGAAATACACTAAGGAGTTAATTAAAAGATTTGGAATGCAAGACGCTAAGATAATAAACACCCAAATGGCGATTTATTTTAACAGAGGATAAGACCTAGAAAGTAAGTCCATTGACTTAAAGTACTATAGGAGCGCGATAGGAAGTCTCCTATACTTAACTGCGAGTCGACCCGACATCCTATTCGCAGTAAGTATGTGCGCCAGGTTTCAAACCTGTGCTAAGAATTCTCACCTAACCCTAGTTAAGCGTATCCTTAGATATCTTAAAGGTACATATAACGTTGGTATTTGGTACCCTATATCTACGGAGTTCGAACTAATCGGCTACTCCGATTCGGATTATACCGGTAGTAAGCTCAATAGAAAAAGTACGAGTGGTTGTTGTCAACTTCTCGGCTCGAGTCTAGTGAGTTGGTGCAGTAGGAAGCAACACTGTGTTGCTTTATCTACTACCGAAGCCGAATACATCGCGATGGGTGAGTGTGTCATGCAGCTTCTTTGGATGAAGCACACCCTCCGCGACTTTAAGTTAGACTTTACGAATACTAAACATCATGTAGATAACATTAGTTCAATTAATCTTACAAAGAATCTGATATGTCACTCTAGGACCAAACATATAGAGGTCAAACACCATTTCATTCGAGAACATGTGGCCAACGGAGCAATACAACTCGAATACGTCGAATCGAAGTCTAACTTGTTGGTGCAATCGGCCCAGGTCACGATTGACCAGGACTCGAGTTTTGCTCGAGTGATGTTTTGATATGTTTTGATGTTTTGACAAAAACATATGACAATGTAATTGTCAAGGGAAAGTCCAAGCATGGTCTTGGCAATGTAAAAGTCCAACATGGGTTGGCAAGGGAAAGTCCAAGCATGGTCTTGGCAATGTAAAAGTCCAACATGGGTTGGCAAGGGAAAGTCCAAGCATGGTCTTGGCAATGTAAAGTCCAACATGGGTTGGCAAGGAAAGTCCAAGCATGGTCTTGGAATTTGGGAAATGGCATGGAAAGTCAACATGGGTTGGCATTAGAAGTCAAGGATTGATATTGGCGGCGTAAAGTCAGCGGTAGTCTTGGCGGCCATAAGTCAATGGTTGGCGGCGTAAAGTCCAAGCGAGTCTTGGCGGCGTAAGTCCAATGTGCCTTGGCGGTGTAGACACCGTTAGCATGACATAGCCGATGGAAGCACACAGGCTAGCGATGGATGATGACTCATGGATGACTTGAGGGATGAGGCGTGGGGTGATGGAGGTGGCTAGAAGGCTTAGGTCTAGGCTAAGGGTGGTCTAGCAAGTATGGGGGAACCATACTTGAGTTAAAACCTCATGTTTGAGGTGTGCCAGTCGACTGGTTCCATGTGGCAGTCGACTGGACCGAGTCAACTAGGGTTTGACTGTGGGTTATGGCCTAGCAATCGACTGCCAGAGGTGGGCAGTCGACTGATGGCTCGAGCAGTCGACTGATAATATGATCAGTCGATTGGTGCTCGGTATTTCGGGCACAGAATGGAGTCGAGACTCGACTGGTCGAGTGAAGGCTCCATCGATCGGCCCGATGGTCGCATGATCTGATGAAGGTTCCGTTGGACTTATCCAGCGTGGATCTAGCCGTTGTCTCACGACAACAGTGGCATCAGTCGACTGATGGTCCCGATCAGTCGACTGATCGACTTTTTTCCAGCACAGGTTGAAGCTATATATGGAGCTCGTGATGGAGGAAAAACATATCGGTTCTTGAGGGCTATTGGGGCAATTTGTTGGTGCAAATCAGGTCTCCAAGTGCAAGAAAGCAACCAAGCATTCAAGCAATCAAAACAAGTGTTGTAAATTCTTTTCTTTACTTGTATTTCGTATTTACAATGTATATTGCTTGTATTTGCTTGTTTATTATTGTAAACATTTGTACGAGGTTTCTCCACCACTGACTTTTTGTCGAGAAGGAGTTTATTGATTAGTGGTGTTTGTGGCATCGCTAGGGTTCGTACGAACCCGATCCGTGGAGTAGAAACCGTGTGGTTCTGAACCATGTTATATCGTTGTGTTAGCGTATTGTGTATTTCGTTATAGTTATTACTTTTCTATTTCCGCTGTGCTAACGAAATTGTAGAAACAAACGCGAAAGAATTTCATCAATGCTATTCACCCCCCCTCTAGCCATTCCAAGGGTTCTAACAAGTGGTATCGAGCAGGGGCTCTTCTCTGGATTAACAACCGAGTCAAGAATCTAGAGGGAAGAATATGGATTTCAAGAAAGATTGGGTGGGATGTCAACATCCACCTTCCTTCAATGAGCATTTTGCGTATTGGAAAGGTAGGATGGAATATTTTCTAATGACGAATATAGAAAATTGGTTTGCCGTGACTATAGGTTTTGATGCTCCGAGAGGAGAAAATGGCAAAATCCTCAAAATGAAGCGATGGATCGAGGAGCAACGGGAGAAATTCAAGACAACCGTTAAGGTAACAAAAAATGTTGATTGATTTGATACCTAACGATATTTTGTCAAGATTAGGAAGCTATAGGGATGCCAAAGAGTTGTGGAACAAGTTGATCAAGTTCCACGATAATCCCGAATCGGTCCAAGAAGACTTGGAAGAGGAGGAGACCGAAGAAGAATCATCATCATCCTCACAAGAAAGTGAGGAGTCAACTTCCGGGTCGGAAGAGGTGGAGGAAGTGGAAGAAGCATCCACCTCAAGGATTGAGGGGGAGGAGAGAACCTTCATACGGACCATCGAAGAAGAAGCGACATCCGGTCAAGATGAAGAAGCCCAAAGTCAATTCAGGTCTCCACCACCGCCGGTAACTCAAACACCTCAATTCAAAATAAAAATAACATTATGTGTTTTGAGTGTAGGAAATTTGGGCATTATAAGAGTAAGTGCCCAAATAAAATCAAGAAAGCTCCTCCGGCACCTAAAAGTCAACAAAAGTCAATGGATGCCGTTTCTCCAAGTCAAAAGAGCAAGGAGCATGTCATTTGCTTCAAATGTCAACTACCGGGTCATTACCGGAGTCAATGCCCAAAGAAGAAGAAGAAGGGACAAAGGGGAGCATCACAAGTAGGGGGAGCCACTAAGGCAAACCCTAAGGTATATTTAAATAATGTTCCGTCTAATTTAAATATTAAAAAGCATGCTAGAACTAATTTTAGCAATTTTGCTATGTATCATAAAGAGCATGCTAGAAATAACAAACATAATTGTTTAGGAGCTAAGAATGTTCACCTTAAGAATAAGGAGAAATTTGGGACTAATGTCCCTAGAAAAATCATACCTAGGGAATCTATTAAGAAAATACAAGAACATCTAGGTTTTAATCCAAAATGGACTAGGCATATGCCAAGAAAGTCCAATGCCCAAGATTTAAATAAAAATTCTAAAATTGGGCAATTAGAATTAGAGAACCAAGCCTTGAGGTCAAGGCTTGAGAAATTGGAAAAGACCCTAAACAAGATACAAAATCAATTTCAAGGGTCTAATTGTCAAACTCTTAGGTCAAGAAGTCAAAGTCAACATCTAGGACCTAAGAGTCAAAAGTCAACCAAGGGCAAGAATGGTTTGGGTCACAAACCTAAGTCCAAGGTGACTTACCATAGTGTTCCATTTGACTATGGGACACTAACTAGGTCTAGGAAGACCAAGGTCAATGGGGAAGTCATCCCTAGAGTTGACCAAGGTTTGTGCCTAATGGCCAAGGTTTCGAAGAAACCTAGGGTGGCCACTAAGAAGGCTGTTAGGGAGGCAATCCCTAAGGTTAACCTAGGCAAGACCAAAATGACCAAGGCTTATAAGCCTAGGAGGGTCATTAGGAAGGTATCTAGGGAGGTTATCCCTAAGGAATACCTAATTAACCCTAGGAGCTCAAATCGGTTTTGGGTTCCTAAGAGCGTGATTGATTCACGCTAGATGGGTTTAGGGTGTGCCAACCTTGATTGGATGGGTAGTTAACTCAACCATGATAAAGGTGGCACTTTAGGTTACTTTCAAGGTTATGGTTACCTTGGAAATATCTTTGAGCCTTAATTTCAAAGAATTTTAGGATGTGTCGATATATATCTTAAAAACATGAAAATCAATAAAATTGACACGATCTAGATTTAGAGGTCATAGTGTGTAACTTTGATTGTTGGCACACTTTAGAAGTTCATGTATCAAGAGATGTGTGTTTAAGATGTAAAAGTAACATCTAGAGTGATACTCAAGTGCCACACAACTTGATGTCTTGTACTCACCATGCTTCATATGTTTTACCATATGTTTGCATGGAAGGAATGTCTAGGATAGATTGCATCTCACAAAACAAGTCTTTTACCTTGATTGTGTATTTTAACACTTAGAAAGGGTGAGATGTTAGGTTTTTGGAAATCATTGAATGTTAATGTTTGCAAAAATAAAATAAAACATTAAAATACATTAACGAATACATGAATAAAAGTATAACATCAATACATTTGATATACAAGATCTAACGTGATAAAATGGAATAATTGAGATGATGAAATCGAGATCTTGATTTTGAGCCGGAAATCAGATATCGATCGGCCCGATCTGATTGCTCGATCGATAACTCTTATAACCGCGATACGATCGACCATCGGTCGAGTGCTAGCTTCATGGCTCGGCCCGATTGAACATCGATCGGTGATGAATACATCGATCGGTGATGTGCTGATCACCAGGGTCATCGATCGAGTGCTCGGCGGCGATCGAGTGATGTACACATCGATCGTGATGAGCAACATCGATCGTGATATCTGTAACCGTCCGCGAAGGTTGTGATCGATTGCGGCGGATCGATCATTCTTGCTCGATAAACCCGGCGGATCGTGATGCTCAGAATCCGCTAGGGTTAGGCGTCTTCTGACAAGCTTTCCTTCTCCTTTCTTTCTCGAATCTCGTCTGATTCTTAGGTCAAAGTGTTAGGTTTGATAGATAAGCCTCTCCTCTTACATTTTTTCACTTATTTCGAGCCCTAGTTCACATGTTTTAGGGTTGATCCTTCCTTGTTTCGATTAGGGTTCCAGCGTCTGAAGTTCTCCGGCGAGTTTTCCGGTGACCCCCAGCAACATCTGAGTTCTCTCTCCGACCAAACCTTCAAATGGCGCCTAAGTAACGATTTTTTTTCCCGAGCCCTAATTTTCATTTCGTTATAATTTAGGTTTATCTAATCATGTATTATTGCCCTTGCATGTCATATCATACATTGCATTCATAATAGGAGAGGCCGTAGGGATGATCCACCTGAGGGTGAATCTCGAGTGTACCAACCAATGTTGGTTAGGTACATCGACAGGGATTTTAAGTCATTGTAGTGATGTCATGGAGTTAATTTCATACTATAGTCTCATGAAAGTCGTCCTATGCACCCATTCTATTAACGACGACCTTCTTAAGGAATTTTATCAAAACCTAAAGAAAGTGGATGACGGCCCTACTTACACTACTCGCATTGAAAAACGCGAGTTAGAGTTCACTCCTGCGATACTGCAGGAGTTTCTCGAGTGTAGGCGCTCAGATGACACTTTTATCTGTTACCCTACCATGAATTTCCCTTTACCAGAGCCCTTTTCCCATATCTCTATGGAGTCCATGCATGAGCACATTTTTGGTTATCCTCGTCCACCGGCCCAAAACTTATTTCCTATCACTGAGTTGTCTGCACCTGACAATGTCCTTTACAAGGTCATTGTTGGGTGTTTTCTTCCCATTATCACTCGGGGTCTGGCCAAGATTCGGCCTCCCCATCTCTTTCTACTATACGCCATGCGTCATAGGTTAGATATTAACTTTTCATTAAACATGTTCCACTGCATTGTGCATTTCATTTCCCCTATACAAGGGAAAGTGCATATGCCTTTTGGTCATATCATTACCTCATGGTTAGAATCCGTAGGCGTCAACATCCACAGGGGTTCTCACGAGCGCTTATCGGAGGTGTACGGTATATGTCGATTCATAACTTCTCTTTAGCAAAGCTACGGATGGGGGCTGGACAGATGGAGTTGGCGCCACGACCACCACCCAGGGCACACAGAGAGCCTCCTCCAGTACCCGGAGATACAGCAGAGGACTACGAGGATGTATATGCCACTGATGAGCGATCGGATCTGCGTGAATGCATCGTGGCCGGTCCATCGGATGATCGTCGTGGCGGTGAGTCCAATTCAGACTATCGTGATCGGTTGGCCTTAAGGCTATCGAGATCTTGTAGGCGGACATACTTGGCCGCGTCTTGATAGGATGGAGGAGTCCCGAGCCGCATAAAGCGACATCATTTCGATATGTTAGAGATGATCACGGGCTGGACCACTGAGTCGTGACCTCCTCCACCGCCACCTCCTGCGGACGATTAGATATTTAGGATGTTAGATTTTCTTTTGTTGTCAGTTTCTGTAGTGAGATTGAGCATAGCCAATCTCGATTTTGAATGTAAAAGACTAAATTTTTAAGTTAAATGAAATTTTTGTTTATGAAAATCTTGTGTGTTTGGATGAGTACTTGTATGATTGTATTGCTTATGAAAGTTGATATATCATGACATGAAATTGCATCCTATCATATACCATGTCATGTTATTGCTTAGGATTATTTTAGATGTCATGTGTTCTTAAATTTCATCTTATGCCATGACATCATGATTATGAGCATATGCTTATTTATATCATTTCTAATGCCATAATCATTCATGCATTTAAGGCAATTGGTTGAAATTGATTTAAGGACTATGGCATGACTTGAAGTCCCATCTATAAGGGAATCAAGTAGGGTTGCCTAAGAAATGCATGAAACCATAGATAAAGTGAACCCAAACCCACATCTCACATCACATTGACATGTATGTGTACTTATACACCCTAGGTACATGTGAGATGCTAGGATATGAGTTACGTTCAAGGTGCATAGTTTTTTTTTTGCATCTAGTTGAACCCAAACTCATATTAATTCAACATTTGGATCATTAGGAAAGCTTGGGTACAAGCCATGTGCATAAAGCCCAAGGAAAATGATCCAAAATAGGGTTTTTAAAAACATTTTAAAATCATTTTGAAAAACCTTGGTGAAGTCTATCTTTTGATAGCAATCACCATTGATAAGATTGATACAACATGAGCTTAAACCTTAAAGTTTTTAGTCACTTTTGGATTTTGTATCAATCTCCTAATTCAATGGTAAAAATATTTTTCCAAAATTTTTCACTGATTGTATGTGTGTTAAGTAATATACGTATCAAGTTTCGTGATTTTTGATTTCGTAGAATTACTTAAGAATTTCAACGTCGAGTCGATTTACGAAAATCGAGGTTTTTTGATTATCGATCGGCTTCTATAGTGCGGTCGTGATGGTCAGCGTTGGACTCATTGCGATGCTATATCCTTGACTATTGCTTAGTGTCGGATCGGTGATGGACACATCGATCATTGTAGTAACAGTCGTGATAACTGATTTCGGGGTAACCAAAGTTGTTTAACCCGATTTCAGCTGTAGTTAAGGTCCCTAACCACTCCTAACCCTATGATATGCTTTGGGAAGCATGATAAAGGGTAAAAATCCATTGGATATGGATTAGGAGAGGTGTTTAGGGTTTGTATCAATTTTTAAGGTGTTGGAAAGTTCAATGTTGAATTTCTAACCTTAATTTTGATGGCCTAGAGTTCCTATTGGCTTAGGGACTTCCCAAGGACATTGTTGGTGCAATGGTCAAGGGGGAGCAAGCCTTTAGGGGGAGGTATCCATCTTGGGATGATGGATGTGTTTTTCTCCTACAAGAGGAGAAGTTATTGGGAGAATATGACATCAATTGGGAAATTGATGGGACTTTTGAGAGACCCAATTTAGAAATTGGGAGAGTGAATAGGATTGCCTCTCTTGAGTGGTATGAGACTTATCACTAGGAAGATGGTAGGCATCCTAAGTATTTTTAAGACCAAGGGGGAGATTGTAAGATCTTATTGGGACATGAGACATTGACCTCCTTGGAGAGAAAACCTTTTTGATGTTAGTCAAAAAGGGGGAGAATGTTTGGGGGAGAATGTTTGGAGAGTATTTACCAATTTGGGATAATTGGTAAGGGATTTGAGTTAGTGTTCTAACTCAATAATTTGTTTGGTTTTTGTCAAACATCAAAAAGGGGGAGATTGTTGGTGCAATCGGCCCAGGTCACGATTGACCAGGACTCGAGTTTTGCTCGAGTGATGTTTTGATATGTTTTGATGTTTCGACAAAAACATATGACAATGTAATTGTCAAGGGAAAGTCCAAGCATGGTCTTGGCAATGTAAAAGTCCAACATGGGTTGGCAAGGGAAAGTCCAAGCATGGTCTTGGCATTTGGGAAAGTCCAAGCATGGTCTTGGCATGGAAAGTCCAAGTATGGTCTTGGCATGGAAAGTCCAACATGGGTTGGCATTAGAAGTCTAAGGGGATTGATATTGGCGGCGTAAAGTTCAAGCGGTAGTCTTAGCAGCATAAGTCCAATGGTTGGCAGCGTAAAGTCCAAGCGGAGTCATGGCGCCGTAAGTCCAATGTGCCTTAGCGGTGTAGACACTGTTAGCATGACATAGCCGATGGAAGCACCTGAAGGCTAGCGCGATGGATGAACAAGTCATGGATGACTTGGAGGGATCCGAGAGGCGTGAGGCTGATGGAGGTGGCTAGAAGGCTTAGGTCTAGGCTAAGGGTGGTCTAGCAAGTATGGGGGAACCATACTTGGGTTAAAACCTCATGTTTGAGGTGTGCGGTCGGCCGGTTCCATGTGGCGGTCATTGGACCGAATCAACTAAGGGTTTACTGTGTGGGTTATGACCTAGCGATCATTGCGTGGCGATGATGGCTCAGCGATCGGATAATATGATTAGTCAACTGGTGCTCGGTATTTCGGGCATAGAATGGAGTCGAGACTCGACTGGTCGAGTGAAGGCTCCATCAGTTGACTGATGGTCATGATCAGTCGACTGATGAAGGTTCCGTTGGACTTATCCAGCGTGGATCTAGCCGTTGTCTCACGACAACAGTGGCATCAGTCGACTGATGGTCCCTATCAGTCGACTGATTGACTTTTTCCAGCACAGTTTAAAGCTATATATGGAGCTCGTGATGGAGGAAAAAGATATCGGTTCTTGAGGGCTATTGGGGCGATTTGTTGGTGCAAATCAGGTCTCCAAGTGCAAGCAAGCAACCAAGAATTCAAGCAATCAAAACAAGTGTTGTAAAGTCTTTTCTTTACTTGTATTTTGTATTTACATTGTATATTGCTTGTATTTACTTGTTTATTGTTGTAAACATTTGTACGAGGTTTCTCCGCCTCCGACTTGTTGTCGAGAAGGAGTTTATTGATTTGTGGTGTTTGTGGCATCACTAGGGTTCGTACGAACCCGATCCATGGAGTAGGAACCGTTTGGTTCCGAACCACATTATATCGTTGTGTTAGCGTATTGTGTATTTCGTTATCGTTATTACTTTTCTATTTCCGCTACGCTAACGAAATTGTAGAAACAAACGCGAAAGAATTTCATCAACGCTATTCACCCCCCCCCTCTAGCCATTCCAAGGGTCCTAACATAACTTAGCAGACCTATTTACTAAACCCCTTCTCGAAGCCGAATTTAGTCTATTAAGACGAAAATTGGGCATGTGCGTAATAGAATAGGTACATGCAAATTATATGTTCTTACTACTATTTCTTTAATTTCCTTTTTATGGAACTAGCATAGGACATACCTTAGATATCATGCACCTATAGACTTAAGGAGCCAGTACATCTCACAACACATAGGACTAATGTGTTTGTGTACTTAGCCACGTAGATGGGCGTGAGATGTTAGGACCTTACTCCTGGTTCCAGATGTAGAGCTAGTGCATCGCTATGAACCACGGAGTATAATCATACATACTAACTGACTCTGACCAGGACTGGTTGATCTTACATATCAATCAAGCCAAATATGAGTCGAACATTTTATAGATGAGCTTATTTTCAGTATATTATTTTTTTTATATAAAAAATGGGGAACATGCTTGGACTTTAAATTTAACACTTATTTTGTTTTCCACACACCCCTTACTCTTTTCGATATACGGCAAAGGGGAGAAAAGGCCAAAGTTAAGGGGTCAAATTTTTCTAACTTAACTCTTACTTCATATTTAAACCAAAAGTTAAAACTTAGTTAACTTTTACCAAAAGGCCAAAGAATTCTTAACTTAAACTTATTTGTGCCGTCTACGTTTTACTTAAACTTATTTTTTTAACTTTATGTCGTTAATGTTTTACTTAAGGGGGAGAAAGGGCTTAACTAAAACATTTTACTAAGGTCAACTTTAAGTAATGTTAATTACTTAAAGCAACCCTCAAGGGGGAGGATTAAGGTCTTTCTTCAAGACTCACCCTCGGTCAAGGAGAGGTTTCCTCAAGAGTACTTGAAGAAAATCCTTACTACTCCAACTTAATCTTCATATTTTTTGTTTCTCATGCACATTATTACTCTTCATTCTTGCTATTTACTTAACTTTGTATGTGGGTTTGCCATAAATCAAAAAGGGGGAGATTGTTGGTGCAGTAGGCACCTAAGTCGAACCTAAGTTTTGATTATAGCAAACGATACAAAGTTAAGAATATATTGTTATCTCATGAGCTAAATCAAGTATGCAGAAAAGTCTCAACGCTGGAGCTGAAGGCTAGCGACACCCAGAGGAAGCCGTGGTGGTCGGGCGACACTCAAGAGACTTCGGAGGGAGCCGAAGGAATTGAGTGAAAGGCCGGAAGCAAAAGCAACACGTAAGTACTGAGGTAAGCTCATGTGTACGAGCGTAAGTAAGGTCGTATCCTCTTTACGGGGATGATATTAAGCGTAGATCCGACCAAAGACTTCTTATAGATGGTCTAGGTCGAGATCGGATGGTCGACGACCATCGAAATTATGTTTTTGTTGAGCTAACCTTGCCTTGCAGCTAGCATCGATCATTGCCCGGCTTGGAGGGCGACTCAGCTGCCGTCAAGCGATCATTGAGAAGGTCGACAATCGGCCCGATCTTGCCATCGATCGTGATGATGGACATCGATCATTCTTTGGTCGGATCGACCTCGAGTAGTCAAGAGTTATCACCATTTTTCAAGGGGTTTTGTGCCCATTTGTGATTGGCTAAAGACCCATTCGATGAGGGGCTCAAAGGCTATAAAAGGAGGGCCAAACCTAGGGTTTTTCATCAATTCAAAAGCTTCCATGTGCTTGATATGTGCTCAGGCTCTCACATCCCTCGACGAAGTCTTTGAGGGCAGCGACTAGAGCTTCAACCTCCAACCTTTAAAGTTAAATCAGTAGCGAAAGTTCTAAATTGTATTTTAGTTTATTCCTTTTAGTAAATCTTTCATTATAATGAGGAGAGAGGGAGTGTCCTTCTACCTTGGGCTTTTTGTATCCGTCTAACTCCTACCTCCAACGAGGAGGAGTTCTTTAGTAGTTTGCCCTCCGTACGTGGTCAAGGACCACTAGGGCTTTGGAGTAGTAGCCTTCGGCTACGAACCAAGTAAATCTCTTGTGTCTATTGTCTCCTTTACTTTTTGTTTTGTTTATCTTTTCGCTGCATATAAGTTTTTTTTAAAAAATGAATTCGTACTAAAAAGTTTCTATCGCTATTCACCCCCCCCCCCTCTAGCGATCCGATCGATCCAACACACAAGGCATTGTCAAACTCAAATATACAAGATAAAGCATGGAAAGAATATATATTACAATAAGTTGAGGCCCTTCTCTCTGGCGTTGAGGTGCAGAACTTGGATCTCGAGCGACTTCCTTCCTCCCCATTGTGAGTTCCCGATTCTTTTTAAGGCACCGATGTGCCATCTCGACCATCAAGCCTTCCCCCTAGGGTTTGGGCACAACCTCCTTTATATAGACATGAGGCCGGATCTTCGCAAAATCTGAAAAAAAAACCCTGATTGCGTCAAGTTTCTGCCCACCACACGGCTGTGTGAAAACACATGACCAGGCTGTGTGTGAGGCTATGGCGGCCATTTTCGAACCCTGGACACGACCGAGTGTAGCCACATGCCCTGGCCGTGTCCTCCTCTATGTCCAGCTACCAAATGCCTCCTTTTACTCCGAAAGCGTACTATTATTTCCATGGAATTCTATCCTGCACACAAAAGTACAAAGAGCAGATCTCTGAACCAGAAAATACGAAATACATGCAAAAAAAAAGTAAAAGATGCATGAAACAAACATGAAATGTAGTGGGATGTGAGCAAAAACTACTCCTAAAATCCTATATGTTTTGCTCACATCACAGTCGACTGCCAAAAGACACCGGTTGACTTCTCCCTTATCCGTTGTCTCACAAGAGACTAATTCACATTAGCATTCCAGCCAATAGATACCTTAGCAGTTGACTGTCCTTACTAGCAGTGGACTACCAATCCGATGAGTCGGTAGCGATCGACTAAGGACATTACGAGACTATGTCCACCACAAGTCAAGCGCCCATCATTGGCGATCATCATGGACGATCGACTATCCACAACTAGCAGTCGACTACCCGAATACAAGTTGAGCAGTTGAAGCTCAGTTGACTACCCAATCAATGGATTGGTCATAACCCTAGTCGACTGCTCCGAGTTAACTAGGCTCTCGAGTGTCAAACATTTGACCAATCGATCGGTCCATAACCCAGTCAACTGGTGATGCACACGAATGCAACCTTAAATCTCGCGACGGAGACCGTCGAAGACTCAAAGTGCGAGCTCACGCTCAACTCCCGCAAGTTCACGGATGTTGTCAAGTAATAAAGATTATTGATCCCACAGGGACTAGGATTGGAATATCAATATATTCAATGGTTGTAATTGTTCGGACATAACTCTAAGAGGTTTCGATTTGGGAGGGTTATCGGTGGACTTTACTTTATACGGTGTCACACGGAGGAGGAAGGGAGTGTGCCAAGGTCTTCAAAGGTGATTCTAGGACTTCGATTACGCTTGTGTATCACAAAACAATGCTGTTAATTGGTGTTGTCTAGACGTTTATCTATGATTTTGTGGAAGGGACATCATACATTCTCCCGATGAGCCACCGCATCTACCAGGAGCTATCTCTGCCTAAAAGGATGGGATAGACGATACGAGGATGCCAAATCAATCCCTACGATGAACTATTTCTGATTACACCGCACCCTTCTACCCACAGTTATAGGAGATCAGGTTTACGTCTAGGCTCCTTGTAAAAAATCCCCTAAATATTAAATACGAGGGTTGTCACACCTCGTATCGCCTAAGCATAGTAGATAGAAAATCAAACACGCATAGATATAGTAAAAACAACTACCAATTGTCAAATCAAACTCAATGGCAGAATTTAACATGAACCAACATTGTAATGTGCACACAAGCTACTCCCTAATCCTAGAATCAAAAGTACTACTCCATGTATATGAAGGAAGAATCACAAAGCATGTTTATGTTCGAATACATAAGGAATAAAACACAGGAACAAAGGATTACAATGCATTCGTGGTCTTCTCTCCAACGTTGAAGTGCAAGGCGTGGATCTCCAACGACATTCCTCCTCCCCGTTGCAAGTTCCTGAAGCTTTTTAGGGCTTCACCATGCTGTCCTAGGCGTCGTACCTCGCCCCTAGGGTTTGGGCGGAGTCATCCTTATATAGACATCACCTCAGACCGCTGCAAAATCCGGAAAAACCCTAGTCACGCAAATCTGGCGGGCTGCCACACGGCCGTGTGGAAAAACTTGGCTAGGCCATGTGCGAACCTAGGGTGGCTGATCTCGCCCATTGGACACGACCGTGTGTAGCCACACGCCCTGGTCCCCATTCTGCGTCTAGTTGCAAAATGTCCTTCTTTTGCTCTGAAAGTGCACCTTTTTCCCTTGAAATGCTATCCTGAACACAAAAGTACAAAGAGCAGACCTCTGAACTAGAAAATAGGAAATGCATGCAAAATAGAGTGACATATGCATGAAACTAACATAAAAGTGTAATGAGATGTGAGTGAAAAGTACTCATAAAATCCTATATGTTTTGCTCACATCACTTACCCCAGACTTAAATCTTTGCTTGTCCTCAAGCAAACCTCAGTGCCATGAAATTTTAAAAAAATATTGTTCCATACTTAGCATGCTAACTAAATTTATCAAGTGGTATTTTCAATCAAAGAAAAATAGATATATTCTACGAAATTCACTATGTTAGCTTCTCGTGCATGTGGTAAGCGAATCTTCTTAGGGGATACTCATTCCATGGTAAGTTAAATTGTCATCCTATAGCTTTCCTAAGGTCTCCATCTCTTAGGCACTTACCTACCCAAAGTGAGGGTCGTTCCCTAGATCTAGCACAAAGTCTCAAAGGTGTGCTCGCTATTGAGAGAAATTGGTAGGTGTTTCTCCAGTAACTTAACTCGGTCTCAAAGGGGCACCTAACCATTTCCACCCACGACAACTATTTTTTTATCCCTCATAATCTCTTTTCCTTCTTTCCTTTCTCTTTTTTTTTTCATTTCTTTTTATCTCTTTTTTTTTTCTACTCACCGAGATTTTGATTTTTCTTAATGGGCTTACACAATTCGAGCATCTCCAGTAACTAAAATACTAAACCTAGAGTCACCTATGGATTCCAAAGTACTTGACTACTGAGATGAATCATAACTAGGTATGTATTAGATTTTCCCTTTTAGAGTGTTCGACATGTGTAGGTGTAAAAATAGAAGTTGGCCCGTGTAAGTCTAGAACATTCATTAGAGCAAATAAAATAAAATACCACTAGATAAATGAAGTTAAACTACTCATGGAAACAACTCATGAAGAAGACTTTTAAAAATACTATTGAGACAACTTTATAGATAACAAAAACTTAGTACTGAAAGAAACTCAACAACCCATGCATGAATAAATGAATGAAAACACTAGAAAAGAAACTACTGCTAGGAAACAAAACAAAATTGACTTTGGGCCCCCCAGGCTTAAATGAAAATATACCTTTAGTATGGTGGACGAGGTGGAAAGTCTAGGAGCCTCGGCATCTCTGGATCCTGGGAGAACCTGCTGCTGAGCCGCTGATGCCACATGTACATGTGGTCGATCTGGGAGCTGGTGGATGCAGCGGCTGCTCGGTGCTCTTCCTCCCTAGTCCACTGTGCCAGCTGGGCATGCATGTATTGTCACATCTCCCTGCGGTAGGCAGCTTCATCCTGGCGACAAACAACCTACTCCTGGAAGTATATACAGGCCTCATCATAGAACTCCTCAGCCTACTGGAAGTGCTCCCGGAAACCCTAGAACTCCGCCTGTGTGTAGCTGCTCTGCTCCTCCCATCACTGCCTCTGCGTCTGCTGCTCGGCGTATATATCGTCGAGGCACGATCGAAACTCTGAGAAATCATAGGCCGACATACCTGCATTTTCCTTAAAAGTAGACAAAGGTGGTGGTGCAGGTGCAGGCTCAGGTCAGCATGGACTAGGTGGGCTCCTATGCATGTGTGGACTAGAGGGAGAGTGATATAAAGGTGGAGAGATGGGCGCCGATGTGGATGGTCCCTCATGTGGAGGGGACTCCACTATCAGGTCCAAACACTAATTGGCGCGTATAGCGATGGTGGTACGATCTGGTTCGGGGAGCCTAAGGGCCATCAGATTTTTCCTTACAAAGCATAAAGAGTCTCCTTCTCTCACAATCATTTTCATGGCCATGCATACTCCTAGGTCGATCCTAGGGCTCCCCTCTATATTCTCTAATGCAGTGTAATCGTACCCCATCCTATGACAAATGTGGATAAGTAGGCCTCCCACATTGATCTCTCCTCGTGCTGCTTTGCCCATCTTCACTAAGTGTCTGATAAATTGGGACCCTACATCGATGCTACTCCTTTCTTGTAGCATGTCCCAGAGGCAAAGCAACTCGCTAGCACTAACTACATCGTCACTCTCCGCATGACCAAATATAGTAATGGCCATGATGCGGTGGAGGTATTAGAAAATGGGGTTTTGGAGGCACGACGCTTTGGCCCTAGATGGGTCATAAGCGTTCTCCCCCATCAACTCAGTCCAAACTATCCGAGAGTTATACCCAATAGGGATTCTTCTCTCTCCCGCACTTGGCAAGCCGAAACATGAATTCCATTGGTGACGTGTCAATTCGTGCTCAATGTTAAAAACCCTAAAATTTATCCTACCCTCTTCACTCTCTCTACCCATTAAAATTTCCGCCTCGAAGGAACTCAAAAACTCTAGAACTATCCTAGGGTAGGTTGGGTGCCTTATTCCCATCATCTCTTCCCACCCCACTTTTGCAAATAGGGCTTGAATATCACCCAACAACCCTAAATACTCTAGCAAATCTTCATCTAAGTATCTAGTAGTAGTGAGTTTACGAGTAGAAAGTATATTATATTTATCTCTATGTTAATTGTTGTGAAAAAGAAGAGTGGGTAGTGTGTTATGCTCCTTCAGAGCTTGAGGGGCGTCGACTCTCCTTGTTTGTCGCTCCAAGGCGTCGGATCGAGGTGCTACATGCTTGGTCCTCCTCATCCTTGCTTCTTTTGGCTTCCTTAGAGGTTAAAAGTGCTTCTAGATGGTGGGGAGGACAAATCCACACGGCTAGGGCAAGAGATTTCGAAGCACATGGCGCAAATGAGGTGAAAAGACACGGATCACCCCTTTTAACCTCGTGCAACATGGTCATGTGAAAGCACAAGGCTAGGCCGTGTGTCCCCATTTTCTCTCCCCGTTTTGCATTAGGGTTCAAATTTTCTTATACATTTCTCTATGTAGACTAATATGGGTTTTATTTTTGCCTAGCTAAGTTCTTTTCTAGACTAACTCTAAAACAAATGCATGCAATGCAAACAAAGGGAAATCTAAAACTAAACTTGGGTTGCCTCCCAATAAGTGCTTTGTTTAAGTTCATTTATCTCAACTGCACTCCACTATCAACTTAGCTCTGGAGGTTCAGTGAACCTCCATTCATCCGTCTCGGAATCTTCATCCGGTGGTCCTAGCTTCATTCTACTAAATGTGAATTCATCAAGGTAGGGAGCTTTGTGCTCCGAAAGGCAGAAGAGGATGATTTCCCCATCTACCTCCAGGGAGATCTTGTGTGCCTTCACATCTATGCATGCCCCTACAGTTGTCAGAAAAGGTCTTCCCAAAATGATGGGATTCTAGGGATTGGGTCCTATGTCCAGTATGATGAAGTCCGTGTTGAGATGTATACTGAAAAGTCTATCTTTTGTATGAATATCTTTATTTTTGAAATAAGAATCACATTATCATTGTTTGTATATTTATGATTATGCATATTGTCTAATACATTACATTGTAGATAATATGGTGGTGGTGTCACATGGGAGATCATGTTATCGGCTCCTTGTAAAGTATAAGTAAAGGCTCACAACCGAGATGGCTTTGGACAAACCATTGGTATGGCTGTAGTGTGATTTTGTATTGGTTTGTCTTGACCATAGAATCACACTAGTACACTTTGTGTGTATAGAGCAAGACCGACTTAGAGATGATTCGATTTCTTGCTGACTACATAATCGAATCAGACCTGAGATATTATATTGTACATACTCTTAATCCCGATATAATAATGGGCACATATACTTGGTATTCATTTCTTTGATTTACCAATGGGCGAGATTTATAGATTAAATCGATAGGCTCGGTAAGTTGGGAAATGATATTATTTATATGGTGTGTCATTGATTATAGGAGGAAATCGTGTCCTATATACTAGGATGATGATGTCCCCTTGAGGAGCTCATAAGGTGCATCATGTAAACCCTGCAGGTGGACTTGGTCCGGCATGATGAAAAGGTTGAGTGGTACTACTCATGGAGTTAGATGTTGATTAATTAATGGTCAATAAATTAATTAATTGACGGGCATTCGAGATCTTAAACACGGGGAGAAAAATGTACATATAATATATGGAGCCCATATTAACTTATGGGGGTTGGTGAGGTAGATCAATGATAATCCTTTAGTGGATTGGATTATCATTAATGGATCGGACTTTATGTGGGCTTGATCCATTGGGTGGCCAAGATCCAACTCCTCCTCATGGTCTCTATTGTAGCCTATTAAAACCCCATGAAGCCTAGATCCAATGGTTGAAAACAAAACTCTAGATCCAAATATAGAGATTAAATCTCTAGATCTAATGGTTGAGATTAAATCTTTAGATCCGATGGTTGAGATTAAATCCCTAGAACCAATGGTGGAGATTAAAACAAGGCTTATCCCTAACCCTATAAATAAGCCTTAAGGGGGTGGGCGGCAAGTTGATGGCTTAGGAGATTAGGGTTTGCTTCCCTTGGGTGGCAAGGAATCCTAGTTAAGTTAGGATTGTGTTTGGGCGGCTAGGGTTTGGCTGTTGGAGTGGGCGGCAACAATTGGAGAAGTTCTTCTTCTTCTTCCTTGGTGGTCGGCGCCCATCTCCTCCTTCCCTCCCTTTGCCGGTGTCCAAACCTAGTCCTTCTCCTCTCCTTGGTCGGTGGAAACAAGGCTTAGGGTCTTCCCTGGGAGCTCTTTGCCGGCAACTATCTCCATCATCTTCTCCTTGTTGGCCGGCGGCAAGCACCTAGGTTGGTGTTTGTTAGTTGGCTAAAGGAAGGAGAAGGGTTTTGTTTCTTAGTCTTCCTTTTGTTCGAAGGGAGCAAGGAAGGAAGATTGGTGATCTATGAGATTTAACTTTTGGTAGATCGTCGCCCACACGACGTCCAAAAGGAGGAAGGACATACAATAGAAGACCAAGGGGTATAACGTTTGTTTATATTCTTTTGTAAGTTGTCTATATTTGTTCTTCAATTATATGAATGTTATATATTCTATTTTGTGGCTAAATATACTTGGACCCCGAATATAAACACAAAAGTCGACAATCCGTACATCATCTATTCTGTGGCTATTCGTAGAATAGAGGTTGGTTGCTTGAAAAACAAGTTTGTTCAAGTGACTACTTTAATCGAATAGCACGATGATGAAATGGTTGCTTGGGTAATCCCTCGTGTCAAGGATAAATTTTTTTTATCCGGGGACATAGAAGGGATCCCCATGAATAAGCGACTGAGTTGAAGTTGGAAGCGAAGTTTCCTACCTTCAAGTGGTATCAGAGCTTTGGTTCCGGGCAAAACCCTTCAAGTGGTATCAGTGCCACGGTTTTCGATTTTTTGTGTTTAGGATTCAGTTACTTTTATGCACTTTTCATATATTTTATGGGCCGAATAATAGTAGGATATGTGTAGGTTAACTCTTTGGTTGCAGCCATAGGATCAACTATTATGGCCATATGTGTGTATGTAATTGTATGTGTGTAATTGTATATTTTGTTGAATCCTCGGGGTTGACGAAGCTAGTATTTAATTTTTGTAATTAGATACGACATTGTTTAGCCACTCTTTTATTTTAGTTTACTTTCAATCTAGATCTCATGTACACTCCCTCGTGGAGTATAGGATCGATGGATGTAAATTAAAATATTTTTTCTCGGCTCAGATCTCCGGATGGCTTGTACATGGCGTAGGGAGGAGCGGATGAGATGGCGATACGACGGTAGACATATTGAAGACAAAAGCCATAATAGTTGGAAAAAATTTTATTTTTCATATTTATTGCTTATTGTTTGATATGCATGTCGTAGGCTAGAAAATTCCTCAATTTCAAATTACTAAGTGGGAGAGGGGTATTTTTATAAATTCCCACGATCTCCATTACGATTTGACATGTGATGCAAACAAACTTGCCCGTCAGCTCTGAGTGCCTTCCTCCCTATCAGATGAGTTTGTTTGCGGATCACAAGGTCAAATATGGTTATAGGAAATTATTAAGGAGCGTGTGTACTTCCCCATCGAAAGGCACATAACCCGAGATAATTAACTTGGTACCGAGTAATGGTGAACACTTATATACAAATATAAGTATCCTCCCCATCGGAGTCACTACTTGTATTTGTAGGGTCAAAGAGGAACCAACTATTAATTTTACTTATCAAAAAGTTAGGTTGACAAGATAGTAAAATTAATGGGTAAAACCTCCTCTTACAAATGTAGAATTCGCATACGTCCACACAATCGTGGCATACGATATTCTCGATGTTTTGAGGTGTTGGTTGATTTTAAAATTTTATTGTTTGAGGAATCAATAATTTTTTGAAATCTAAAGTTTTGATCTTGTTGGGTGGATGCTTCGGAGGCTCATTGGCTCCCATGTCCCCGGATTAAAATTTTCACTAATGAAAGGATTAATCCGGATGGGATGAGCTTCCTTAACAACACCATTTCGTCGTCGTGCTAACAACTTGAGTGGTCGCTTGAACAAACTAGTTGTTCAAGCAACACAACTCTTCTAGTTGGTTAGCCGCGGAAGAGACGACGGATGGATCGCCGATTTTTGTGTTTGTCTTCGGGGTCCATGATTATACAATATATATTCATACACACACATGCATAATCAAAACAAATAAGAACATGCTCAGATCTGTACATAAAGTTAAAATAACTTTATACCTCACGATCTTCTACCGTATGTCCTATCCTTCTCGTGGGACGCGTGTGGGACGAAGATCCTCCACACAGTAGAAGCCTTCTAGATCGCTTTCTTCTCTACCTTGTCCGCTGCGAACAAAGAGAAGAACTAGCAAATGCCTTTCCTATCTAGAGCAGGCCACCAAATTAGGGAATTTGGTGCAATCCAGCTGACCAGGAGCAATGGATGATCTGTAGACCAACTTGAAAGAGTTGGCCGGCCACTTTGGAGAATAGGGAGGAGGGAAGAGAACCCGGCCACCAATGGGAGGAGAACACTTGGCCAAGGAAGAAGGGAAAGACCTTAGGTTGGGCAGACCAGGCCAAGTATTGATGGTGCAAGTTGGGCGCCCAGCAGCAACTAGAAGGAAGGAGAGATTGCCGCCCACCTGCTCCAAACCCTAGCGCCACCTCTCCAAAAGCCAAACCCTAATTCTTTCAATTCTTGATTACCTTGCCGCCCAACCTAAGCCTCTATTTATATAATTAGGCTTAAGCCTCCTTTAATCTCCACCGTCGGATCTAGGGATTTAATCTCCACCGTCGGATCTAGGGTTTTATCCCAACCGTCGGATCTAGGGTTTAATCCCAACCATCGGATCTAGGATTTCATCCCAACCGTCGGATCTAAGGTTTCATCCCAACCGTCGGATCTAGGGTTTTATCCCAACCGTCGGATCTAGGGATTTAATTCCTACCGTTGATTCTAGGATTTCATCCTAACCATCGGATCTAGGGATTTAATCCCAACCGTTGGTTCTAAGGTTTCATCCAACCATCGGATCTAGGGATTTAATCCCAACTGTTGGTTCTAGGTTTTGTTTTACATTCTTGGATCTAGACTTCACAAGGATTATATTAGGCTACGATAGGGACCATAAGGAGGAGTTGGGTCTTGGCCACCCGATGGATCGGAACCACACAAACTTGATCCATCAATGATGTTCCATTCCACTAGAGGATCATCATTGAACTACCTCACCAACCCCCATAAATCAATATGGGCTCCATATATTATTTGTACATTAATCTCCCCGTGTTTAAGATATCGAATGTCCGTCAATTAATTGATTTACTGACCATCAATTAATTAACATCTAAATCCTCGAGTAGTACCACTCAACCTTATCATCATGTTGACTAAGTCAACCAGATGGGTTTACATGATGAACCTTATGAGCTCCTCAAGGGGACATCATCAACCTAATATATAGGACACGGTTTCCTCCTATAATCAACGGCACACCATGTAAATAATATTATTTCCCAACTTACCGGGCATATTGATTTAATCCATCTAAATCTCACCCACTGGTAAATCAAAGAAATAAATACTAAGTACATGTGCCCGTTATTATATCGGGATTAAGAGCATGTACAACATAATATCCGAGGTCCGATTCAATTATGTAGTCAGTACTAAATTGAATCACCTCTATGTCGGTCCTACTCAATACACTTAAGTGTACTAGTGTAACTCTATGTTCAAGATAAAACAATACCAAGCTACACTACAACCATGCCAATGGTTTGTCCAAAACCATCTTGGTTGTGAGCCTTTACTTATATTTTACAAGGTACTGATAACATGATCTTCTGTGCCACACCAAGCACCATGTTATCTACAATGTAAAATATTAGACAATATGCACACATATATAATGAATATATAAAATGCAAACAATGATCATGTGATTCTTATTTCAAAATAGAATGTTCATACAAAAAGAGCTAGGCTTTCAGTATACATTCCAACAGATCTATGTGATTCTTAGGTTTTTCAAAAATGACTTTCAGTCCACTTGTTGTGATACTAATGGAAAATAAACTTACTGTACCTAATTATGTTGATTGGAAAAAGGAATTTAGATATTGACTTAACTGCTGAGGAGTACAAGTATGTACTCTTCGAAGAGTGTCCTCCTAAGCCTGTGAATGAGCTGGAAGTCCTTGGAGCTGAGATCAATGGGGAAACCTAGGTCGATATTATTCTCCAGGTGACAGAAGGGTTTGCTCAGGCTTAGGCCATGCTTGCTCAAAAGGTTTCTACTTCTAAGCCGAAAGGCAAGAAGAAGAAGAAACAAGCTGGGGCATAGGTGATGGGAGGATCTCAGGGACGAGTGAAGAAGCTGAAAGGCAAGTGCTTCACTTGCAAGCAGGATGGACATTGGAAGAAGGACTATCCCAATCCGAAGCAGAACAAAGGTATATCCTTTGGTCTAGTCGTTGAAACATGGTTACCAGTATTATCTACCAACACTTGGTGTGTAGATACGGGAGCCACTGATCATGTCTGCGATACTTTGCAGGGGTTCCAGGAAACCCGACGACTAGCTAAAGGGAAGATTACCACTTACTTGGGTAATGCCACGAAGGTGGCGGCTGTTGCAGTGGGAGATGTTTATTTGTCTTTTGAGAAAAATAAAGTTTTGGTTCTTAATAATTGCCTTTATGTACTTTTATTTAGAAAGAATTTAATTTCAGTTTCTAAATTGTTTGTGAATGGAAACTCTATTTCTTTTAATGATAGAGTTGTTATAAAAAGGAATAGGGAGATTATTTGTTCTGGTGCATTGATAAGAAATTTATATACACTTGAACCAAAAGCTCCCACGATGCAAATAGAAGTTAATAACTCATATTCTAATTCCAATAAGAGAAAAGAACATTCGAAGATGAACCAAACAAATCTTTGGCATCTTAGGCTTGGTAATATTAACCTAAGAAGAATTCAAAGGTTGATAGCTGATGGACCTCTGGGTTCATTAGTGGTGGAAGATTTCCCAACCTGCGAATCTTGCTTGGAGGGTAAAATGACCAAGAGGCATTTTAAGGCCAAGGGGTATAGAGCCAAAGATGTGTTAGAATTGGTTCATTCTGATTTGTGTGGTCCTATGTCTATCCAGGCTAGAGGTGGTTTTGAGTATTTCCTCTCTTTTATAGACAATTATTTGAGATATGGATACATTTACTTGATGCGCCGCAAGTCTGAATGCTTTGAAAAATTCAAAGAATTCAAGGCTGATGTGGAGAAACGTCAAGGTAAAAGTATCAAGACACTACGATCTGATCATGGTGGTGAGTACCTCTTGGGAGAGTTTAGGAATTATAGGTGAGATTCAATCCCAATTATTGGAGATGGTTAGATCGATGATGAGTTATTTTGAGTTGCCAGATTCATTCTGGGGATATGCTATAGATACGGCAGTGTATATTTGGAACTTGGTTCCATCTAAATCAGTGCCTTCTACTCCCACTAAATTGTGGATTGGGTGAAAGCCTAGTTTAAGACATATTCGTATATGGGGGAGTCCAACACATGTGCTAAAGGCATATGCTAGTAAGTTGGAACCTAGTACAGAAGTGCACATGTTCGTTGGCTATGCTAGAGGAACGAAAGGTGGTTTGTTTTATAGTCCTAGAGATCAGAGGGTGATCGTTAGCATGAATGCCAGATTTCTAGAGGAAGACTATGTGATGAACCACAAGCCCATGAGTAAGATTGTTCTGGAGGAATTAAAAGGGGAAGTCACTTCTTCAGTACCACCAGTACAAGAGGATATACCACAAGTCACTGCACCGCGTGTCATAGAGGATACAGAGGTAATACCTCATCGTAGTGGGAGGGTTGTGACATAGCATGATAGATTCATGTTCTTGGGAGAATCTTCTAATTTGGTCCCTGGCGAACATGAACCTGATCCCTGGACATATGACGAGGCAATCCAAGATAAAGATGCAGTATCTTGGCAAAGTGCAATGAATGTTGAGATTGAATCTATGGATTCGAATCAGGTCTGGGAGCTAGTAGAACCACCCGATGGTGTAAAAACCATTGGATGCAAGTAGATCTACAAAAGAAAGAGAGGAATAGATGGGAAGGTTGAGTCCTTCAAAGCGAGGCTTATTGCAAAGGGGTATACTCAGAAAGAGGGTATCGATTATGAGGAAACCTTTTTGCCGGTGGCCATGCTTAAGTCTATCTGGATTCTCTTATGCATTGCAGCTCATATGGATTATGAGGTGTGATAGATGGATGTCAAGACAGCTTTCCTTAATGGAAGTCTTGAGGAAAAACATCTATATAAAGCAACTAGAGGGATTCATTGAAAAGGGAAAAGAGCATCTTGTGTGTAAGCTTAATCGGTCCATTTATGGATTGAAGCAAGCTTTGAGGTCTTGGAACATCTGCTTTAATGAGGTAATCCAGTCTTATGGATTTATTCAAAGTTCGGATGAGTCTTGTGTATACAAGAGATGTGATGGAAACGTAGTGGTAATTCTTGTACTATACGTAGATGACATTTTGTTATTTGGCAACAATGTCAAGGTGTTATCGGACGTAAGGGTATTGTTGTCCAAACAGTTTGATATGAAGGACTTGGGAGAAGTGGGACACATCCTTGGGATCAAGGTTATAAGGGATCGTAGGAAAAGGATGTTGTGCTTATCTCAAGCTTCATACATAGACACCATTATGGATCATTTTGGCATGCAGAACTCCAAGAAGGGTTTTCTACCTTTCAGGCTTGGAGTTCCTTAATCTAAGGAGATGTGTCCTAGAACATCTGAGGAGATGAAGGCGGTCCCATATGCTTCGGCAGTAGGAAGCCTCATGTATGTGATGCTATGTACGAGACCAGATATCTGCTTTGCCGTGGGCATGGTCAGCAAATATCAGAGTAATCCAGGACAGGGGCATTGGACTACGGTAAAGCATATATTGAAGTACCTGAGAAGGACTAGGGATTATATGCTAGTTTACCAGATAGACCAATTACCCCCAGGGTTATACGGTTGACTTCCAATCAGATAGGGATAACAGTAAGTCTACCTCAGGTTTTGTGTTTACTTTGGGAGGTGGAGCCATTGTATGGAGGAGTGTCAAGTAGAAATGTGTGGCGGACTCTAACATGGAAGTTGAGTATGTGGCGGCCTCTGAGGTGGCCAAAGAAGATGGATGGCTCAGGAACTTCTTGATGGACTTGGATGTGATTCCTAGTTTGCCCAGAACTATCATAATTTATTGTGATAATAGTGGTGCAGTTGCAAACTCGAAGGAACCACGAGCCCATAAGGCAAGTAAACACATAGAGCGCAAGTACCACTTGATACGAGAAATCGTAAAGGAGGTAGAAGTTGTTGTCGCCTAGATTGCATCAGAGGATTACCTGGTAGACCCTTTCACTAAGGCCCTTCTAGCGAGAGCTTTGATAGGCATGTGGAGGGAAGGAGAATCAGATGTATGGCAGTATAAGGACAACATAGTCTTTTAGTATAAGTGGGAGATTGTTGGGATGTATACTGAAAAGTCTATTTTTGTATGAACATCTTTATTTTTGAAATAAGAATCACATGATCGTTTACATATTTATGATTATGCATATTGTCTAATACATTAAATTGTAGATAACATGGTGTGTGGTGTCACACGGGAGATCATGTTATCCGCTCCTCGTAAAGTATAAGTAAAGGCTCACAACCGAGATGACTTTGGACAAACCATTGGTATGGTTTTAGTGTGATTTGGTATTGGTTTGTCTTGACCATAGAATCACACTAGTACACTTTGTGTGTATAGAGCAGGACCGACTTAGAGGTGATTTGATTTATTACTGACTACATAATCGAATCGGACCTCAGATATTATATTGTACATACTCTTAATCCCGATATAATAATGGGTACATATACTTAGTATTTATTTCTTTGATTTACTAATGGGTGAGATTTATAGATTAAATCGATAGGCTCGGTAAGTTGGGAAATGATATTATTTATATGGTGTGTCGTTGATTATAGGAGGAAATCGTGTCCTATATACTAGGATGATGATGTCCCCTTGAGGAGCTCATAAGGTTCATCATGTAAACCCTGTAGGTGGACTTGGTCCGGCATGATGAAAAGGTTGAGTAGTACTACTCATGGAGTTAGATGTTAATTAATTAATGGTCAGTAAATTAATTAATCGACGAACATTCGAGATCTTAAACACGGGGAGAAAATGTACATATAATATATGGAACCCATATTAACTTATGGGGGTTGGTTGGTGAGGTAGATCAATGATAATCCTTTAGTGGATTGGATTATCATTAATGGATCAGACTTTATGTGAGCTTGATCCATTGGGTGGCCAAGATCCAACTCCATCTCATGGTCCCAATTGTAGCCTATTAAAACCTCATGAAGCTTAGATCCAATGGTTGAAAACAAAACTCTAGATCCAAAGGTAGAGATTAAATCTCTAGATCTGACGGTTGAGATTAAATCTCTAGATCTGACGATTGAGATTAAATCCCTAGAACCAATGGTGGAGATTAAAACAAGGCTTATCCCTAACCCTATAAATAAGCCTTAAGGGGGTGGGCGGCAAGTTGATGGCTTAGGAGATTAGGGTTTGCTTCCCTTGGGCGGCAAGGAATCCTAGTTAGGTTAGGATTGTGTTTGGGCAGCTAGGGTTTGGGTGTTGGAGTGGGCGGCAACAATTGGAGAAGTTCTTCTTCTTCTTCCTTGGTGGCCGGCGCCCATCTCTTCCTTCCCTCCCTTTTCTGGCGTCCAAACCTAGTCCTTCTCCTCTCCTTGGCCGGTGGAAACAAGGCTTAGGGTCTTCCCTTGGAGCTCTTGGCCGACAACTATCTCCATCATCTTCTCCTTGTTGGCCGGCGGCAAGCACCTAGGTTGGTGTTTGTTAGTTGGCTAAAGGAAGGAGAAGGGTTTTGTTTCTTGGTCTTCCTCTTGTTCGGACCGAGCAAGGAAGGAATATTGGTTATCTAGGAGCTTCAACTTTTGGTAGATCGTCGCCCACACGACGTCCAAAAGGAGGAAGGACATACAATAGAAGACCAAGAGGTATAACGTTTGTTTATATTCTTTTGTAAGTTGTCTATATTTGTTCTTCAATTATATGAATGTAATATATTCTGTTTTGTGGCTAAATATACTTGGACCCCGAATATAAACACAAAAGTCGGTGATCCGTACATCGTCTATTCCGCGGCTATTCATAGAATAGAGGTTGGTTGCTTGAACAACAAGTTTGATCAAGTGACTACTCTAATCGAATAGCACGATGATGAAATGGTTGCTTGGGTAATCCCTCGTGTCAAGGATACATTTTTTTTATCTGGAGACGTAGAAGGGATCGCCATGAACAAGCGACCGAGTTGTAGTGGGAAGCGAAGTTTTCTACCTTCAAGTGGTATCAGAGCTTCTGTTCCGAGCAAAACACTTCAGTCCGTGGGTATTACGAAATCCTCAATCACCACAAGCATGTGTGGTAGCATGCCGATGGGCTCCTTCACTGAGTCATCCCCCATATGAATACCAAGATTCGCTGATTGGAGCCCATTCAGTCCCATCTTCAGATAGTATGCGTAGGGTATCACACTGACTGATGACCCCAAGCCGCATAACACTTCATTGAAGCTCTCCCCATAAATTGAGCAGGGGATAACAAATTCACCAGGGTCCTCAAGCTGTAATAGAATATTCTCTTCAAACTCAGCTTGGTCAGTAGGGTGGTAATCATGCCTGCACACCCCTTGGTGAATTGGCTACTCTGCCCCACTCCTTCCTCTTTACCTTGACTCATCAGAGAGCTTTTCATTGGTTGCGACACGGTTTGGGCTATCTGGGCCACTTGCATCTCCAACATCCTAGTGTGACTTGCAAGGCCATCAACGGTGGCCTTCAAGTCTTTGAGTGATTCTTCAGACTTTTGATGTTGGTGTCGAAAATTTTCATTGGCCTTAGTTTGGGTAGCGATGAAGTTCTCCATCATCAGTTCGAATCTGGACTTCTGTGGTCGCTCCCCATTGCCCTGCTGCTGCCCATACCTCCCTGATGGTTGGGAGTTTCTCGAGTTATTCTTATAAGAAAAATTTGGGTGATTTTTCCAACCGGGATTGTAGGTGTTAGAGTATGGGTTGTTGGGCCTTTGGTCATAGTCCCTAACCGCGTCACAGTGCTCAATCTACTCCTCTGAGGTTCCCTGCCCTCCATAGTGGTCCTCTCGATATGCTATCGCTCCCTCTCCAAAGTCAATGGTTTCGCATGCAGATGAAGGATTCAAAGATTCAAACCGTCTGCTGAGCGGGTCCATCCTTGCTGCTAGGTGGTCCATGGAGTTGACAGTGTATCATCCCGCTGCAAGTGATGGTTGACCATGTTCGGAAGCCCAATGATGGTGGTTCTGAGCCACTTCTTCAATCAGCTCTTCCACTTCCTCTATGGTCTTATTCATCAGTTCTCCTCCTACGACAGAATCTAGGGACATCTTCGTGGCGTAAACGATCCCATTGTAGAAAATGTGTATCACCAGTCACCTTGCCAGTCCTTGGTGGGGGGCATTGGTAGAGTAGCCCCTTGTAGTGATCCCAAGCCTCGAATAAGGACTCCCCCTCCTGGCGGAAGCTCGTGATAAGATGTCGCATGTGAGCAGTCTTGCTTGGTGGGATGTATTTGTTCAGGAACTGCTGCTCACATTGCTCCCATGTAGTGATTCTTCCCGAAGGTAGGGAGTGAAGCCATTCCTTAATCTTATCCCACAATGAGAACGGGAATAGACTCAGGCGGATTGCGTCAGTAGGGACTCCGTTCATTTTCATTGTCGAGCATATTTCAAGAAACGCCTCAAGGTGTCGGTTCGGGTCTATAGTCGCAGCTCCCCCGAATTTACTCTACTAAACCATATGTATAAGTGTTGGCTTCAGCTCAAAGTTATTTTCCGAAATAGATGGTCCAGCTATACTCGACCTGAATTCTCTAGCGCTAGGAGCTGCTGTTAGGGAAAGACCTAGAGCCAATCATGTGATGATTGTTGTATGGACTTTATTGTATCATATTCCTATTTATAAAGGCATGGTTATTATATTTACTTGTATTGGTGCCAAATAACTAAATATAATAATGTCCTTGAGTAGTAGGTTCTTATCTATATCAATCGATTGGTTGAATCGATAATGAGATGATATAGAGAACACTACTCTTAAACATTCCTAGTCGAGTATTAACATTTAGGGATGAAGTTAATGCGTGGAGACTAGCATGTAGGTCAACACGATGACTTGATCTCACAAGTCATGGATATGAGATATCTAGTTGATACATGGGTATGCATTGGAGAATGTATACTGAATGACCCGCCATGAGAAAGTATCATGGATCGTTATATGAGTGTCATAAACTTTCTCATGTGGCTATTAGTATGACTATTAGTCCTTAGACCTGAAGTCACCATGGTTCCCTACATAAGGTGTTACATACTTTGGTTTCGTTAAACGTCACCCGTAAATGGGTGGACTATAAAGGTGATTACTGGGTATGTGACAAATTATGCGGAGGGATGTGAGTGATATAGATGGAATCTATCCCTCCTATATGACGGGAGAGACATCGTTATTCTTGATAGAGTGAGACCACGAAGTGCATGACCATGCCCAAATGAGTCAATATGAGATATTGAGCTCATTTGATTAGAGTGAGTCTACTTGGAGTTCAAGATATAGATTGTACCAAGGATGACACGGTCTATGCCTCAATTGGTCAATCTAGATGTCAAGGATAGAGGGACATTATCACACATTGTGAGAGTCACAATTAGTAGTCACAAAGGTGATGTTGGAGCTCAACATTCTTGTAACTTGGGTAGCAATGATGTGTTGCTAGATACCGCTCATTGCTTATGTTCCTAAATTGGTTTAGGGACATTGCCAACGTTACAAGAACCTATAGGGTCACACACATAAGAGCAATTAGATGGAGATTAGGTTCATATGATGAACCATGAGGATTAGGTTCATGGGATGAAGCAAATTGGATTAAGAGTAATCCAAATTAGACTAATTGAGTTAGACTCAAGTTGATTCAAGTGTTGAATGAGTCTAATTTAGATTTGATTCATCAAATCAATTTAAATTAATGAATAGAGATTCATTAAATTAAATTGACTTGAATCAAATGGTTGGATTTGATCAACCATGGGAGATAAGAGGTCAAGTTTGACTTGACTTGATAGGGAAGATGAAAGGTAAAGTTTGACTTGACCAAATGCCATGTCATGATGATGACTTGGCATGGCCGGCCAATGATGATGCTCCACATCATCATTGACTTTGTCATGTGGTGCCACCTCATGAGGGAGACCAAGGGTCATGGGAGTTACATGCATGCATGTAACCCCCTCTCCATGAAGTGTCCGGCCAACCCCATTAGATGTGGGAATTCATTTTGGTAAGTTACACAACTTCATCTTCTTCCTTGGATCAATTTCCCTCAAGCTCTCTCCCTCTCCCAACCTCCTTGGCCGAACCATCAAAAGAGTGCTAGCACACTCAAGGGTGTATTTTCTCCACCAATTGCTTGTGTGGATACCAATAGAGGAGTGTGCACTTGACACTCTCGAGTTCCGGCGAACCTTTTGGATGAACGGCGGGATAAGCGATCGAGGTCCTTATCATGTAGATCTAAGGTAGATCTAGGGTTTTATACAAGCACATACATGTTTTAGTTTTAATACATCTTTGCACGGATCCGTGGCCGGACATCCGGGGTTTCCACAACGCAAAAAGCGGTTTTTGCGGCTCGGAAAGTCCAACAGTTGTATCAGAGCCACGTGCGAAGCATGTATGTGTTTTGTTTTTGTAATTTTTGTATTAGATATAAAAAATTATAGATTTATATGTTTCTGTAAATTTCCTATTTTTATAGAATTTTTGGGTATTTTTCTCGAAGAATCGAAGCAACGAGTGTTGGGACACTTGTAGGCTTCGACCGTCGAGAAAAACTCTCCGAAACGGTGAGTTCTCGCTTTAGGTTTTTGGGACAGCGACTTAAGTTGCTGTAATATCATTGTAGGGACACTCGCAAAGTTTATTTTATGAGTAGGGGCGCTGCCCCTATCCCCGAAAGGGGCCTTGTCCCGCGATTGCGCCCGGAAACCGCTTAGCGGGACCGTTACGGGGAGGTGACTCATAAAATTGAAAAAAAAATGGAAAAATTATAGAAATTTTCTGTAAAAATACATAATTTAGAATTAGGTATAATTCTGTGATTATCATGGCCCAATAACCCCAAGTTGATTGGATGATGTGTTGTAATTCATAACATGGCCTGCGTGCCATTTTTGTGGTTGTGCGTGTTGTATAGTGTATGTGACTTGCGCGTCATACCTCTTCTTATGATATTCTAGTTGTAAATAGTTTTAGACTCGAATGTAACTCGAATTTCATATTTGTAATGTACAAAATGGAGCGGTGAAAAGTCCACTTGAAGACGAGGTTACGAGAAGGGTGCCGACGACACATGGCGGTCAAAGGAAGCGCTTGGAGAAGCCGCTAGCCTTAGGTTGACCGTCCGATCTTCTCATTAGCTTAAGAAGATCGTAGTAGGGCCATGACTACATTACAGTTAAATATATATATATATATATGTTGATATATATATATATATGATTTTGCTTGTATGTATGTGATGCATGCTAGTAGAATAATGCTTGTATGTATATGATGCATGCTAGAATAATGATTGTATGTATGTGATGCATGCTAATATAGGATAATAAAGGCCTAAATGCGTATAAGATACACATTACGATTAGATTATATCATAATCGAATCAACTCGAAAATGCCTACCGAGCATTGATACCCATCACTACCTTGATCATTTGTTGTTGTTGAATCTGCCAAAGAAGAGCAACACATATTATCTTGGTAGGGTGCGGAGGGACAATCTTGGTCCCGCCTATCACTCTTGGGTTAGAGTAAGCTCAATTAGATTGAGCAAAACTAGTTAACTCAATTGGATCGAGTAGAACTATAGTCATATTCCAATCGATTGGAAAGATAGGTTAAGATCGCATTTACACTAAATCTTGGGCGATTTAGCCAAAGCTAACTCAATGTCTTTTGTAAATGTGGGTCTTGATCCTATAAACAAGAGTTGCGTAGAGATGTAATCGGTAATGTGTTACCCACTGATCATACTAAGTCTTGGGCGATTTAGCCAAAGCTAACTCAAGGCTTAGTATGATGTGGATCTTGTCCCGCAAGAATTATAGCTAGTTTGTATGAATCTAGTAATGTGGTTTGACCACATCCATAACTCGATTCTACAAAATTCCTATAATTCAGTGGGAGCATCATTTGATTAAAGGCCTAATTAAATGATAAAAGGAATATGATATTAATTCTCTGCATTGTATGTTGTAGATAACTATGTCGACAAACACGAACACTCTCTCTCTACGTTCTGTCCTTGAGAAGGACAAGCTCAATGGAGAAAATTTCTTGGACTGGTACAGGAACCTGAGAATCGTTCTCACCCAAGAAAGAAAGATGTACGTCCTGGAGCAGCCCATTCCGGAGGCACCTCCTGCCACTGCCTCGCGAGCTGACAAAGATGCTTACAAGAAGCATCAAGATGATGCATTAGATGTGTCATGTCTAATGCTCGCGACCATGAACTCTGAGCTTCAGAAGCAACACGAGTTCATGAATGCTTATGATATGGTTGGACATCTTCGTCAACTATATCAAGGACAAGCAAGGAATGAGAGATATGAAGTCTCTAAGGCATTGTTTGGGTCCAAAATGCAAGATGGGACTCCCGTAGGTCCATATGTACTCAAGATGATTGGGTACGTAGAAAACCTACAAAGGCTGGGATTCCCACTTGGCCAAGAGCTGGCCACTAACCTGATCTTGCAATCTTTGCCATAAGCCTACAATCAATTTGTCATGAATAACAACATGAATGAAATTGATAAGCCACTGCCTGAGATGCTCAACATGTTGAGAACTGCTGAGCTTAACCTTAAGAAGGGAAAATCTGACACTATTTTGATGGTGCACAAGAAGAAAGGCAAGGGCAAGCCTAAAGGTAAGGGAAAGTCCCAAGCCAAGGGCAAAGGCAAAGAACTTAAACCCAAAGGAGGGGTAGCCAAGGAAGGGGCTTGCTTCCACTGCAAGGAAGCTGGACACTGGAAGCGTAACTGCAAAGCTTACCTGGAAGATCTTAAGAAGAAAAGAAGTGAGACTTCTACTTCAAGTATAAATGTTATAGAAGTCAATCTATCTATTTCTTCATCATGGGTATTAGATACCGGATGTGCATCTCACATTTGTACCAATGTGCAGGCGCTGAGAAATAGCAGGGCATTGACAAAGGGCGAGGTGGACCTACGAGTAGGCAATGGAGCAAGGGTTGCTGCTGTTGCTGTAGGAACTTATGATCTATCTCTGCCCTCTAGGCTTGTACTAGAATTAGATGAATATTGTTATGTGCCTGCCTTAACTAAGAACATCATTTTAGTTTCTTGTTTGGACAAGAAAGGATTTTCATTTATAATAAAGAACAAATATTGTTCAGTTTATTTAAATGATATGTTCTATTATAGTGCACCTCTAATGAACGAACTCTACTTTCTAGACTTAGAGAGCCCTATCTATAACATAAGTACCAAGAGGTTCAAGTCAAATGTGTTGAACCAAACCTATCTCTGGCATTGTCACTTAGGTCACATAAATGAGAGTCTCTTATCTCAACTCCATAAGGATGGGCTGCTAGACTCATTTGATTTTGAATCATATGACACATGCGAGTCTTGCCTTTTAGGCAAGATGACCAAGACTCCCTTTAGTGGACACAGCGAAAGAGCAACATATTTGTTAGAACTTATACATAGTGATGTATGTGGTCCTTTCAATGTTGCTGCTAGAGGTGGTTATAGGTACTTCATTACATTTATTGATGACTTCAGTAGATATGGTTATGTGTATCTTATGACACATAAATCAAAATCCTTTGAAAAGTTCAAAGCATTCAAGAATGATGTACAAAACCAGCTTGGCAAGAGTATTAAGATACTTCGATCAGATCGAGGTGGTGAATACCTTAGCCATGAGTTTCGTGACTATCTAGCTGAGTGTGGGATTCTATCCCAACTCACTCGTCCTGGAACACCATAGTGGAATGGTGTATCCGAAAGGAGGAATCTTACCCTTTAGATATGGTACGATCTATGATGAGTCACACAGATCTTCCTATATCCTTTTGGGGATATGCTCTAGACACAGCAACCTTTACCCTTAACCGTGTACCATCCAAGGTTGTCATAAAGACACCATATACGATATGGACAGGGAGAAATCCCAAGATGTCTTTCATGAGGATTTGGGGTTGTGAGGCTTACGTTCGACGTCAAGTCTCAGACAAACTGGGACCCAAATCCGATATGTGATATTTTGTTGGATATCCCAAGGATACAAAGGGATATTACATCTACATTCCCAGTAAGCACAAAGTGTTTGTGGAAAAGACTGGAGTTTTTCTAGAAAGAGATTTTGTTTCTAGAAAAACTAGTGGGAGTACGTTCGATCTTGAAGAAATTCAAGATAAGGACCATAGCACTGAGGCCTTGATGGAGGTTGAACAGGAACCACAAAGTGTTGTGGGTGATGAGGTTGTTGCACAAGGAGTTGTGGAACAACCACCTGTTCAGGTAGACCTACCTCTTCGCAGATCTGATAGGGTATGTCGTCAGCCTGAGAGATACTCATTTCTCTTGTCTGACCATGATAACGTTATGCTCATTGAGAATGAGCCTACCTCCTATCAGGAAGCTGTGATGAGCCCAGATTCTGAGAAATGGCTAGAGGCCATGAGATCCGAGATGGAATCCATGTACACCAACCAAGTATGGACTTTGGTTGATCCACCTGAAGGGGTCAAACCCATTGGGTGTAAGTGGGTCTTTAGGAGAAAGACTGACATGGATGGACTTACGCATACCTATAAGGGTCGATTGGTGGCTAAAGGTTTCAAGCAAATTCATGGTATTGACTATGATGAAACCTTTTCTCCAGTGGCGATGTTTAAGTCCATTCGGATCTTGCTTGCTATTGCAGCATACCACGATTATGAGATCTGGCAGATGGATGTCAAAATCACATTTCTGAATGGAAACTTACTCGAGGATGTGTACATGACACAACCTGAGGGTTTTATAGATCCACAGCATACTGGGAAGGTATGCAAGCTGCAAAGGTCCATTTATGGGCTAAAGCAAGCTTCTCGGAGCTGGAATCTTCGATTCGATGATGCGATCAAACAGTTTGGTTTCATCAAGAATGAAGATGAACCCTGTGTCTACAAGAGGGTTAATGGGAACACAGTTGTCTTCCTTGTATTGTATGTGGATGACATACTGCTCATTGGGAATGACATCCCTTCACTACAGTCTGTGAAGACTTGGCTGGGGACGTGCTTCTCAATGAAGGACTTAGGTGAAGCAGCCTGTATTCTAGGCATCAAGATCTATAGAGATAGATCTAAGAGATTGCTTAGCCTAAGTCAGAGTACATACATTGACACGGTATTACTACGGTTTACCATGCAGAATTCCAAGAAGGGACTTCTGTCGTTGTCACATGGTGTGAGTCTTTCGAAGACTCAAAGTCCCTCTTCTAGAGAGGAGAGAGACTGCATGGATAAGATCCCTTACACATCTGCTATAGGATCTATCATGTACGCCATGTTGTGTACTCGTCCTGATGTCTCGTATGCTTTGAGCATAACGAGTAGTTACCAGTCAGATCCAGGTGAGCGTCACTGGATAGCAGTCAAGAATATTCTTAAGTACTTGAGAAGGACTAAAGAATATTTCTTGATATTTGGAGGCGATGAGGAGCTAGCTGTAAAGGGTTACAGCGATGCTAGCTTCCAAACTGACCAAGATGAGTATAGATCGCAGTCAGGGTTCGTGTTTTGCTTGAATGGTGGCGCTGTGAGCTGGAAGAGTTCGAAGCAAGACACAGTTGCTGATTCTACAACAGAAGCCGAGTATATCGCTGCATCTGAGGCAGCAAAGGAGGCAGTTTGGATCCGCAAGTTCATTACTGAGCTTGGGGTGGTTCCTAGCATTGCAGATCCTATAGAGCTCTATTGTGACAACAATAGAGCGATTGCACAGGCTAAGGAACCTCGCTCACACCAGCGGACCAAACACATACTACGGTGCTTCCATCTCATTCGAGAGATTATCGATAGAGGAGATGTGAAGATTTGTAGAGTACCCACAGAGGCTAACATTGCAGATCCCTTGACCAAGGCTTTGGCACAGAAAAAGCATGATGGTCACACTAGGTCATTGGGTATTAGATACTACGGTGATTGGCACTAGTGCTAGTGGGAGATTGTTAGTGAAAGCCCTAGAGCCAATCATGTGATGATTGTTGTATGGACTTTATTGTATAATATTCCTATTTATAAAGGCATGGTTATTATATTTACTTGTATTGGTGCCAAATAACTAAATATAATAATGTCCTTGAGTAGTAGGTTCTTATCTATATCAATCGATTGGTTGAATCGATAATGAGATGATATAGAGAATACTACTCTTAATCATTCCTAGTCGAGTATTAACATTCAGGGACAATGTTAATGGGTAGAGACTAGCATGTAGGTCAACACGATGACTTGATCTCACAAGTCATGGATATGAGATATCAAGTTGACACATGGGTATGCATTGGAGAATGTATACTGAATGACCCACCATGAGAAAGTATCATGGATCGTTATATGAGTGTCATATACTTTCTCATGTGACTATTAGTATGACTATTAGTCCTTAGACCTGAAGTCACCAAGGTTCCCTACATAAGGAGTTGCATACTTTGGTTTCGTCAAACGTCACCCGTAAATGGGTGGACTATAAAGGTGATTACTGGATATGTGACAAATTATGCGGAGGGATGTGAGTGATATAGATGGGATCTATCCCTCCTATATGACGAGAGAGACATCGTTATTCTTGATAGTGCGAGACTACGAAGTGCATGGCCATGTCCAAATGAGTCAATATGAGATATTGAGCTCATTTGATTAGAGTGAGTCTACTTGGAGTTCAAGATATAGATTGTACCGAGGATGACACGGTCTATGCCTCAATTGGTCAATCTAGATATCATGGATAGAGGGACATTGTCACACATTGTGAGAGTCACAATTAGTAGTCACAAAGGTGATGTTGGAGCTCAACATTCTTGTAACTTGGGTAGCAATGATGTGTTGCTAGATACCGCTCATTGCTTATGTTTCTAAATCGGTTTAGGGACATTGCCAACGTTACAAGAACCTATAGGGTCACACACATAAGAGCAATTAGATGGAGATTAGGTTCATATGATGAACCATGAGGATTAGGTTCATGGGATGAACCAAATTGGATTAAGAGTAATCCAAATTAGACTACTTGAGTTAGACTCAAGTTGATTCAAGTGTTGAATGAGTCTAATTTAGATTTGATTCATCAAATCAATTTAAATTAATGAATAGAGATTCATTAAATTAAATTGACTTGAATCAAATGGTTGGATTTGATCAACCATGGGAGATAAGAGGTCAAGTTTGACTTGACCAAATGTCATGTCATGATGATGACTTGGCATGGTCGGCCAATGATGATGCTCCACATCATCATTGACTTTGTCATGTGGTGCCACCTCATGAGGGAGACCAAGGATCATGGGAGTTACATGCATGCATGTAACCCCCTCTCCATGAAGTGGCCGGCCAACCCCATTAGATGTGGGAATTCATTTTGGTAAGTTAAACAACTTCATCTTCTTCCTTGGATCAATTTCCCTCAAGCTCTCTCCTTCTCCCAACCTCCTTGGCCGAACCATCCAAAGAGTGCTAGCACACTCAAGGGTGTGTTTTCTCCACCTATTGCTTGTGTGGATACCAATAGAGGAGTGTGCACTTGACACTCTCGAGTTCCGGCGAACCTTTTGGACGAGCGGGATTTACAAAGGGGGTCGCATCGAGGGTAACGTCCTTATCATGTAGATCTAAGGTTTTTTACAAGCACATACATGTTTTAGTTTTAATACATCTTCGCACGGACCCGTGGGCACACTTCCGGGGTTTCCGCAACTCAAAAAGTGGTTTTTGCGGCTCGGAAAGTCTAACAGCTGCGTAGTCTCACAGAGGTCGGCTACCTATGTTCACTTCGGATGCGACTTGATCCTCCATCCTTTGCTGCTCTGCTCTCCGACGATGAAAGGTTCGCTCGATTTCTATGTCGATTGGAATTAGACCTTCCAATCCTAAGTGTCTAAGCATACGACGAACCAAGCCACAAAATTAGGAGTGCTAACTAATTCTAAAAGCAAAAAATAAAACAATCTAGATAATAAAATCTAAGATGCAAAAAGGAAATAAAAACGACTACTACTAGAATTAAATAAATAAAAATAAAAGAAAATTAAAAACTAAATCTAAAATATGGAAGATATAAAACTAAAGTAAGTAAAGCAAACTAGAAAGAAAATAAATCATGTAAATAAATCTAATCCAAAGTCCAATCCAATTTACCACCGTTCGATTCGATATTGAATCGACCAGTCCCCGACAACGGTGCCAAAAACTTGATGTGCACAAACGTGACCTTAAATCTCACGACGGAGACCATCGAAGACTCAAAGCGACTACTCGCGCTCAATGCCTGCAAGTGCACAGATGTCGTCAAGTAATAAAGATTATCGATCCCACAGGGACTGGGATTCGAATATCAATATATTCAGTGGTTGTATTTGTTCGGATGTAACTCTAAGAGGTTTCAATTGGTGAGGGTTGTCAGTGGACTTTACTCTATACGCTGTCAGATGGAGGAGGAAGGAAGTGTGCCGAGGTCTTCAAAGGTGATTCTAGGACTTCGGTTTCGCTTGTGTATCACAAAACAATGCTGTCAATTGGTGTTGTCTAGACGTTTATCTATGGTTTTGTGGAAGGGACATCATATGCTCTCTTGATGAGCCGGCGCATCTACCGGGAGCTATCTCTGCCTAAAAGGATGGGATAGACGGTACGAGGATGCCAAATCAATTCCTATGATGAACCGTTTCCGATTCGACCACACCCTTCTACCCACAGTTACAGGAGATCAGGTTTACCCCTAGGTTCCTTGTATAAAATCCCCTAAATCTTAAATACGAGGGTTGTCACACCTCATATCGCCTAAGCATAGCAGATAGAAAATCAAACACACATAGATATAGTAAAAACAACTACCAATTGTCAAATCAAACTCAAAGGCAGAATTTAACATGAACCAACATTGTAATGTGCACACAAGCTACTCCCTAATCCTAGAATCGAAAGTACTACTCCATGTATATGAAGGAAGAATCACAAAACATGTTTATGTTCGAATACAAGGAATAAAATGCAGGAACAAAGAATTACAATGCTTTCGTGGTCTTCTCTCCGGCGTTGAAGTGCAAGGCGTGGACCTCCAGTGGAGTTCCTCATCCCCGTTGCGAGTTCCCGAAGCATTTTAGGGCTTCGACGTTCCATCCTAGTCGTCGTGCCTCCCCCCTAGGGTTTGGGCGGAGCCATCCTTATATAGAAATCGCAAAATTCAAAACCCTAGTCGAGCCACCACACAACTGTGGAAACACACACTGGCCAAAGCCGCAGCGGCCCTGGGTGGTGATCTCACCCATTGGACACGATCGTGTGTAGCCACACACCTTGCATTCTCAAGGCCTAGTCGCAAAATGTCCTCTTTTTGCTCTGAAAGTGCGCCTTTTTTCCCCGAAATGCTATCCTACATACAAAAGTACAAAGAGTAGACCTCCGAACAAGAAAATAGGAAATGCATGGAAAATAGAGTGACATATGCATGAAACTAACATAAAAATGTAATGAGATGTGAGCTAAAACTACTCCTAAAACCCTATATGTTTTGCTCATATCAACTGGTAAATCTCAAATATGAGGTTTAACCCAAGTATGATCCCCTCATACTTGATCGACCACCCTTAGCCTAGACCTAAGCCTTCTAAGCACCTCTATCAGCCTCATGGCTCTCCAATCCCTAAAGTCTGCCACTCTTCATCCTTCGCGTTAGCCTTCAGGTGCTTCCATTAGATATGTCATGCTAACTGAGTCCTTTTCGAAGGTTCATTTGGACTTATGCCTCCAAGACCCATGCTTGGACTTTACACCTCCAAAACCTCACCCTTGGACTTCCTTGCCAAGATCCATTTAGACATACGCCGCCAAGTCCCATGCTTGGACTTTACGCCACCAAACCTACCCTTGGACTTCCCAATTGCCAAAGTTCACTTGGACTTTACGTCACCAAGACTACATGCTTGGACTTATGCTGTCAAGACTATACCTTTGGACTTCCCTTAGCAAATATTCATATTTGGACATTCCTTGATAATTATCCAAACTTGGACTTCAAAGGTTGATTGCTCCAACAATCTCCCTCAAATAATCTCCCCCATATTACTTTGGATATCCCAATCATTCATTAGTCATATGGTCAACATATGGTCAAACCATATAATTAAACAATGGTCACTCGAGTTTGGTCAACATTAACCCGGGACTTGATGCACCAACATCATACATATTGTTAAACATATTGTCAAATAATAAAACACTACTCGAGTCAACAATGATCTGAGGCCAATTGCACCAATAATGGCTCCATTCAACGACCAGAACTCATCCACTTAAAACCCTATGATTTAGAATATATACAATAGGAAGATGAACTTGACACATGCCAAACTGAAGAATTTTCATGCTAAACTAAGGAATGTTCTTGCCCACAAACAAATTTGGAAGATACAAACACAGAAAAGGAGTTCCCAACTGATATCATATCTCCAAAATACATGATAAATCTAATTAACACACAATATGCTTTTGGGCTTTACCCAAAAGGCTTCATACGAATGGATATATCTTTTCATCTTATAAGCACATGATCTTTTTCATGTCTTACTAATGTGGGACTTTGATTGTATTTCCAATACTCTCAACAGCTTTAACTCATTTATTTTATTTATATGTGACAAAAAGGAAATCACTATAAGAACATATTGTGAGACTATAATAAAATATAGCCAATAGACAAAAGGAACTAGGAAATCTCTATGTAGTAGATGATGGATAAAATTTGATGACACCATAATAAACAAAGGATTAAAAATAAATTCGGAGCATATTAAAGGAGTTAATAACTCTTTAGCCAATACATTGTCTAGATTGTTGACATAATGAAAAAGGCAAGAATGTTCAAAGCCAGCTACAATACTCCTCGAAGACACATGACATTTGGGGAACTAAAAATTCTTTAATACAGTAGACTAGAAGAACAATTCCATTACGAAGGAAGACATTTATTAAATCAAGTAGAAAATTTCTTTATAGATAACATTTGACATATTCAAAGCATACTAGGAACTACACATCATAAGATTATAGTGATCAAAGCTGTAATCAGGCACTTTCAACATTCTGGACAACAACCTTTAGGACAACAACATATTTCTGAAATAGAAAAATAGTATTATTCCATTTTAACAAGATCCCAAGTCGGGGTCTATGCCACTAGAGAAGAAACTACTTTTGCCATAATAAGAGGTGATATGGAAATGACGTATTTAGAATATACAACTTTAGGAGAAGCCTTGAAAGTCGTTAGAATATCTAAAGGTCCAAATTATTTTATAAGTACCTCTTTAAAGGGTATGAAGACAGACAAGCATGAATACAAGGCCCAATAGGCCTTACTACGACCAGATAAAATATACAATGACAAGGTCTCATTACAAACAAAATCAGTGCAAGTCAAAACAAATATCAGTGAAAATATGACCAAAATGTCATCTGATCTATCTACATACATTAGAACATTAGCAGATAAGTCTGCTTGGATAGGTTTTCAACTACAACAAGAAGTCTTAACATGGTTCCATGAAGTGCCCCAGACAGGTATCACCATATGCTATTAAGAAGAATTCAATTATAAATTAAAATACCAAGACATATTTAAGTCATGCAGTGAAGCTACAACAAAATATGGTTGTCAATGTCAGCTTATATACAGTTTCAAAAAGACATGCATTGACATACAAAATTTACGCCACAAAAATATAGAGAAAAACTCATAACTCCCTTTTTACTCCTTGATTACGGACTACTATACAAACTATGGGTAAGGGATTTTGAGCTCACACCAGAGTTTCCTTGGAAACTCAGACAGTGCATTAGACATCTTCTAGAAGAAAGAAATTTCAAAAGTATTATAGTCTGTACATTTGAAAGCTCCCCATTCGAATGGATTAATCTTCGGGTTGAACTTGTAAGACCTCTCATAAAACTTGATGCACACAACATAGAATCACAAGATGATAGAATAAAGACTACATTCCTTCAAACATAGATCAAGAATGGATGGCAACACCATCTACATAGGACTAGGTAAAACATTGGAGGGACTCTATGCAAGGAGCAAACTAGCTATGGAAAGAACCAATGGATCCAATACATTCTTGCAGCAGAAACATTCACTGAAAATATATATTGGCCATCAATTTTTGGCATTATATTTTTTTTCTTTTAAAATCACTACACAACAATCTTCTCTTCTACACCATTACCAGAAGATTCATGAAAAATGGCTATAGAAGAAAGAGTGAAAAATAACTCAACAATTAGGAAGAGAACTAACTAGGTTAGGCTAGTTAGCTCACAAGAAGGCCCATCAGGCTCAGCTTCTATGGGCTCTCTCAGAGGTGGAGGGTTGACTAGAACAAAACATAACCAACATGATGGAAATTTGACTCAGCGGGAAAAGATAGACAAGACAACACTAGAATCCTCATATAGTACATTCCCGTGAAGCAGACACTTTACAACTCAAAAGGATCCACTCAAAGACATCTTTACACCCGTGATGTCTTCACTCACCCTTAACATACTCCAACACCAGAGAGACAGCAACCTTCCTTCTCCGCTATATAAGGAAGCCTCTTATTCACTTCATAAAATGGAATCCGAGTTCTCCTTTAGTGTGTCACGCCTCAAGAGTATACTTGTCCATCCATTAAATAGTACCCCCTTGTGACAATATAAGATACAACACTGATACAAGACCCAAATAGTTGTTGACACACACAAGTCATATACCAATACAACTACACTAACAAGTATAAAGCCATAGAACTCCAATATGCGTACCAGTACGATTTGGATACAAGAAAACTGATGTGAGCAAAATATATAGGGTTTTAGGAGTAGTTTTCACTCACATCTCATAGCATTTTATGTTCGTTTCATGCATATTTTACATTATGTTGCATGCATTTCCTATTTTCTGGTTCGGAGATCTGCTCTATTTACTTTTGTGTGCAGAATAGTATTTTATAGGGAAAACAATGAAATTTCAGAGAAAAAGAAGACATTTGGAAGTTGGACGCTGAAGGGAACACGACCAGGATGTGTGCCCACAAACGGCCGTGTTCAGAGGGCGAAAATGGCTGCCATAGCTTGACACACGGCTAGGCTGTGTGTTTTTACACACCCGTGTGGTGGCCCAGCAAATTGACACGACTAAGGTTTTTTTTCAAATTTCACAGCGATTCGGCGTGATGTCTATATAAGAAAAGCTCTGCCCAAACCCTAGGGAGGAGGTTCGATTGCTGGGACGACACTCCGAAGCCCTGAAAAGCTTCGGGAACTCACAACGGGGAGGAAGAATGCCATTGAAGGTCAAGATTCTGCATTTCAATGCTGAGGAGGAGACCTACATTGCATTGTAAATCCTATTCTTTGTGTAAATTCTATTGTTTATACGGATATGATCATGCCTTGTGTTTCTTCTCTTATATCTATGGAGTAGACTCTTTGATTCTAGGATTAGGGAGTAGTTTGTGTTGAGTCGGAACATGTTAATTCAAATATCTTCTCGTTCTTGAATTTATATTTCCAATTTATGTTTTGGTTTAGATATATAGTTATTGTTTTGGTTTTCTATTCATTGTGCTTAGTCGATATGTGGGGTGATAGCCCTCGTATCAAAGATTTAGGAGAATTAAAGAGGGACCTAAGGGTTGGCCTCATCACCGATAATTATGGGTAGAAGGATGCGATAGAGTAGAAAACATGCCTCGTTTTTGACTCGTCACAGGGATTGATTCGTCTTCCTCGTACCGACTATCCCGTCCTAAAGCCAGAGGTTGACCTGGTATGGTAGAGGTAGCTTCCGATAGACAAGAAGGCTCATCGGGCAAGTGTATGATGTCCTTTCCACAAAACCATAACTAGAAACCTAAGCAAAACCCAATTGACAACGTGTTCTGTGACATACAAATGAAACTGAAATCCTAGAATGCATCTAAAGACCCGTAGGGACCCTTCTTTTCCTCTATGTGACACCGTATTAGAGTTAGGACCGCCGACAGCCCTCCTAATTGCAACCTTTAAAATCTAGTCTCGAACAATAACATCCACTGAATAAATCGATACTCGAATCTCATTCCCTGTGGGATCGATAATCTTTTTATTACTTGACGACATTCGTGCACTTGCGGGTGTTGAGCGTGAGCATGTGCTTCGAGTCCTCGATGGTCTCCATCGTGAGATTTAAGTTTGTGTTTGTGTGCATCAAGTTTTTGGCGCCATTGCCAGAGATTGATTAATTCGATATCGAATCGAGAAGTGGATAATTGGATCGGACCAAGGCTAGATTTACTTTTCTTGTTTTATTTTATTTTATTTTAGTTTTGTTTATTAAGTTACTCTTTCCTTATTTATAATTTCCTGCATATAATGATGCATGCTTTTACTCATGATTTTGGTCAATTTAATGTTGTGAGTTTCGGTAACATTTATTGTGAGCATTATGATGAAACATGGCATACCATAAACGATTGTCCAAATATATTTGAACCTTCACAATTTGAACAAGATGATGTCACCTACAAATATTACAACCGGTAAGATGATTCCTATTCATATAGTTATGAACCCTCAATATTGTATGCCTAAATCTCGACTAGAAGCGGATGATAGAAAGCTTTATTGAGCTGATAAGAGGTGAACACTGAATTTTAGCAGTGACATTCGTAGAGAGAAATGATGATTGAAGAATTAAAGTCATCTGTGAATGACATTGCTAGCCGACAAAAGAAGCTGGAGATTCAGATAGCATAGATTGTCAGTCAGTTTGCTAGAGCACCAAGTCGATTACCAGGAAGTGAAAGACAATCCATTCAATCACCACTTGAAGAAGAACTTGAGGATTATATAATTGATACTTTAATTGAAGAGTGCATTTCTTCAATCCAAACACCTCCTAACCTCAAGGGTCTAGAAGAGCCTACCTTAACCCTCACCGAAACTTTAGCTACTAATAACAAAGCCCATTTAGTGATTTGTAATGATAAAATTTCATTTGACATAATAAAATCGATTGATCAATCTTTTGGTGAGGATATTTATGGTGAGTTACATTATTCACAGCATATGGATGAAATAGAATATCATGATCAAACTCCTGATGATTCTTTAAAGATAAGCATGTTCACTCACGAACCAAGGAAGACAACTAATAAATATATTGCCCCTCCACGAGCAAGATTTAAGATATATGGTGATAAGGGACCACAAGGGAGGAGGCATAAGGTGAGCAAATATCTGGCTCCCCTACGAGCAAGATTCAAACACATCAAATGAAACGTAGGAATAAGGTCGTGCTAAAAGACATTAAACAAAGCGCTTCTTGAGAGGCAACACAAGTTTAGTTTTTATGTTCTCTTTTTATTTTATTGCATTCGTTTGTGTAATTTGAACTTTAATTTATAACATTTAGTATTTTTCAAATAAATTAGGACTAAAAAGGACTTGCTAGGTAGAAACAAAAATCATTTTGAATCTACACGACTGAGCGTGTAAGGAGAATTTGGACCGTTGTGCACCATGAGAGAGAAGGGGGCACGACCTAGCCATGTGTTTTCACACGGCCTAGCATGTGTTTTCACGATTGTGCCCCACATTCCAACACACATGGCTTGGTCGTGTGTTTTCACCAGTAGGTTAAGTAGGGCACGACGTGTGTTTTCGCCCCAAATGCGTCGTGTGTTTTGATTTTCTTGCCCTAGCCGTGTGGATTCTTCGTCCCCACTAGCTAGAAGCCTTTCCAACCCTTAAGGAAGCCCAAAAGAAGTAAGGATGAGGAGGACCAAGAAAGTGACATCTCGATCTGGTGCGTCGGAGCGATGAGCAAGGAGAAGCGATGCCCCTCAAACTCCGGAAGAGGGTAATAATCTTCCAACCCTTCTTTTTCGTAACAATGAGCATAGGGATAGATATAACCTACTTTCTACTCGTAAACTCACTGCAACTAGGTATCTTGATGAAGATTTTCTAGAGTCCTTATGGTTGTTGGGTGACATTCAAGCCCTATTTGCAAAAATGGGGTGGGAAGAGATAATGAGAATAAGACACCCAACCTACCCTAGGATAGTTTTAGAATTTTTGAGTTCCTTAGAAGTAGAAATTTTAATGGGTAGAGAGAGCAAAGAGGGTAGGATTACCTTTAGGATATTTAACATTGAGCATGATTGCACACTTCACAAATGGAATTCATGCTTTGGCTTGCCGAGTGGGGGAGAGAGAAGAACCCCTATTGGGTTTAACTCTCGAATCTTTTGGACTTAATTGACGAGAGAGCACGCTTACGACCCTTCTAGGGCCAAAGCATCATGCCTCCAAAACCCTATTTTCTGATACCTCCACCGAATCATGGCAAGTACTATATTTGGTCGTGGGGAGAGTGACGAAGTAGTGAGCTAGTGAGAGCTAGCATGCTACAAGAAAGGAGTAGCATCGATGTAGAGTTCCATTTCATTAGATACTTAGTGAAAATGGGCAAAGCAGTGAGAGGAGAGATTAATGTGGGGAGCCTGCTTACCCACATTTGCCATAGGATGGGGTATGACTACACTGCACTAGATAGCATAAAGGGGAGCCCTAGGATCGACCTGGGAGTGTGTATGGCCACGAAGATGATTGTAGGAGGACACTCCTTATGCTTTGTAAGGAAAAACTTGACGGCCCTTAGGCTCCCCGACACTGATCATACCACCATCACCACACGCGCCAACTGGCACTTAGACCTGATAGTAGAGTCCCCGCCATATGAGAGACCATCCACAGTGGCACCCATCTCTCCCCCTTTGCATCACTCTCCCTCCAGTCCACACATGCATAGGAGCCCACCTAGTCCACGTCGACCTGATCTTGCACCTGCACCACCACCTTTTTCTACTTTTGAGCAGGATGCAGATATGCCTATGATTTTTTGGAGTTTTGATCGTGCCTCGATGACATATATGCTGAGCAGCAGACATAGAGGCAGCGATGGGAGGAGTAGAGCACCTACATGCAGGAAGAGTTTTAGGGCTTCCGGGAGAACTTCCAGTGCATCGAGGAGTTCTAAGATGAGGCTCGCATCTACTTCCAGGAGGAGGCTATTCGTCGCCAGGCTGAGGCCACCTACCACCAGGAGATGCGGTAGCATATGCGAGCCCAATAGGCATAGTGGGCTAGAGAGGAGAAGCATTGAGCACCCGTTGCATCCACCAACTCTCAGATCGACCACATATATATGTGACATCAGCAGCTCAGCAGCAGGTTCTCCTAGGACCCTGAGATGCCGAGGCTACTAGACTTTCCACCTCGTCCACCATACTAGAGGTAAGCTTCACTTAAGTCTGGGGGGCCCCAAGTTTTGTTTTGTTTCTAGAAGTAGTTCCTTTCCTAATGTTTGTATTTTGGTTGGCATTCATTTATTCATGCATTAGTTGTTTAGTTTCTTTCAGCACTTAGTTTTTGCTACCTATAAGCTGCCTTAGTAGTATTTTTTAAAGTCTTGTTCATGAGTTGTTTCCATGAGTAGTGTAACTTTATTTATCTCGTGGTATTTTATTTTATTGGCTTTGAATGAATATTCTAGACTTACACTGGTTAGCATTTATTTTACACATACACATGATGAACTTTCTGAAAGGGAGAGTCTAGTACATACCTAGTTATGTTTCATCTCAGTAGTCTAGTACTTTGGAATCCATAGGTGACCCTAATTTAGCATTTTGGTTACTGGAGATGCTCCGATTGTGTAAGCCCATTCGAAAAAAATCAAAATCTCAGTGAGTCAAAAAAATAAAAAAAAGGAGAGAGAGAAAAAGAAATGAAAAAGAAAAGAAAGAAGAAAAAAATGTATGAGGGATAAAAAACAGTTATTGTGGATGGAAATAGTTAGGTGCCCCTTTAAGACCGAGTTAGGTTACTGGGGAAACACCTACCAAATTCTCTCAATACCGAGCACGCCTTTGACACTTTGTGCTAGATCTAGAAAACGACCCTCGCTTTGGGCAAGTAAATGCCTAAGAGCCAAAGACCTTAGGAAAGCTATAGGATGATGACTTAACTAACCATGGAATGAGTATCCCTTAAGAAGATTCGCTTAGCACGAGCACGAGGAGCTTACTTAGTGAATTTCTAGAACATATCTATTTTCCTTTGATTGCAAATACCACTTGATAAATCTAGTTAACATGCTAAGCATGGAACAATACCTTTTAAAATTTCATGGCACTGAGATTTGCTTGAGGACAAGTAAAGATTTAAGTATGGGTGAATTGATGTGAGCAAAACGTATAGGGTTTTAGGAGTAGTTTTCTCTCACATCTCATAGCATTTTATGTTTGTTTCATGCATATTTTACATTATGTTGCATGAATTTCCAATTTTTTGGTTCAGATATTTGCTCAGTTTACCTTTGTGTGCAGGATAACATTTTATAGGGAAAACGGTGCAATTTCAGAGCAAAAGAAGACATTTGGCAATTGGACGCAGAAGGGAACATGGCCAGGGCATGTGCCCACACATGGTCGTATTTAGAGGGCGAAAATGGCTGCCACAGCCTAACACACGACCAAGCCGTGTGTTTTCACATGGTCATGTGGCAGCCCAGCAAATTGATGCGACTAGGGTTTTTTACAAATTTTACAACGATCCGGTATGATATCTATATAAGGAAAGCTCTGCCCAAATCCTAGGGAGGAGGCACGATGATTGGGATGACACTCCAAAGCCCAGAAAAGCTTTGGGAACTCGCAACGGGGAGGAAGAACACTATCAGAGGTCAAGATTCTACACTTCAACACTGAGGAGAAGATCTACATTGCATTGTAAATCCTATTCTTTGCGTAGATTCTATTGTTTATACGGATATGATCATGCCTTGTGTTTCTTCTATCGTATCTATGGAGTAGACTCTCTGATTCTAGGATTAGGAAGTAGTTTGTGTTGAGTCAGAACATGTTAATTCAAATATATTTTCATTCTTGAATTTATATTTGCAATTGGTGTTTTGGTTTAGATCTATAGTTATTGTTTTAGTTTTCTAGTCACTGTGCTTAACCGATACGAGAAGTGACAACTCTCGTAACAAATATTTTGAGGAATTAAAGAGGGACCTAAGGGTTGGCCTCATCGCCGATAATTGTAGGTAGACGGATGCGATAGAGTAGGAAACATGCCTCATTTTTGACTCGTTGCAGGGATCAATTCGACATCCTCATACCAACTATCCCATCTTAAAGCCAGGGGTTGACCTGGTATGGTAGAGGTAGCTTCCGATAGACACGAAGGCTCATCGGGGGAGTGTATGATGTCCTTTCCACAAAACCATAACTAGAAACCTAAGCAAAACCCAATTGACAATGTGTTCCGTGACACACAAACAAAATTGAAATCCTAGAATCCATCTAAAGACCCGTAGCGACCCTTCTTTTCCTCCGTATAACACCATATTAGAGTTAGGACTGCCTCCTAATTGCAACCTTTAGAGTCTAGTCCTGAACAATAACATCCACTGAATAAATCGATACTCGAATCTCAGTCCCTGTGAGATCGATAATCTTTTATTACTTGACGACATTCATGCACTTGCGGACATTGAGCACGAGCACGCGCTTTGAGTCCTCGACGGTCTCCATTGTGAGATTTGAGGTCGCATTTGTGTGCATCAAAAACATAATGAAAACCAATACCACAAACAAATCCATAGTAAGACTAAATTTTATGATAATACAAACATAATCCAAAATACAGAACCAATATGCAATAAAATCCACCAACACTCGATGTGAGATGGGATTGACAAACATGACCTCCAAGCATCATACCATATTCTCTACCTGCTACCCAGGAAGAGGAAATTGATGGGGTAGTGAATAAAATACTCAACGGGTATAGGAAAGATAGTGCATGAACTAAGTACATATGGAGATCAAAGGGAATACAGTCTGAAAGGTAATATCAAGTAACCAACAGTATGTTGGGATGTATACTAAAAGTCTAGCTTTTGTATAAACATATTCATTTTAAAATAAGAATCACATGATCATTGTTTGCATTTTATATTTATTATATGAGTGCATCTTGTCTAATACTTTACATTGTAGATAACATGGTGTGTGGTGTCATACAAAAGATCATGTTATCAGTTTCTTGTAGAGTATAAGTAGAGGCTCACAACCAAGATGGTTTTGGACAAACCATTTGGCATGGTTGTAGTGTAATTTAGTATTGATTTATCCTGACCATAGAATTATACTAGTACACTTTGTGTGTATTGAGCAGGACCGATTTGGAGGTGATTCAATTTATTGATGACTACATAATTGAATCAGACCTCGGATATTATGGTGCACATGCTCTTAATCCATATATAATAACGGGCACATGTATTTAATATTTATTTCTTTGATTTACCAATGGGCGAGATTTATGGGTTAAATCGATAGGCCCGGTAAGTTGGGAAATAATATTATTTACGTGGTGTGTCATTGATTATAGGAGGAAATCGTGTCCTATGTATCAGGATGACGATGTCCCCTTGAGGAGCTCATAAGGATCATCATGTAAATTCTGCAGGTGGACTTGGTCCAGCATGATGATGAGGTCGAGTGGTACTACTCATGGAGTTAGATGTTAATTAATTAATTGTCAATAAATTAATTAATTAATAGGCATTTGATATCTTAAACACGGGGAGATATTTGTACAAATAATATGTGGAGCCCATATTTAATTATGGGTTGGTGAGGTAGATCAATGATGATCGCTTTAGCGGAATGAATTATCATTAATGGATCGGGTTCGGATCTTTTGGGTGGCCAAGATCTAGCTCCTCGTCATGGTCCCTATTGTAGCATATTATAAATACTTCATGAAGCCTATGAACTCTTTAGTGATAGGGTTTGCTTCAAGGTTTTGGGTGCTAGGGTTTTTCTCTTGGCCGGCGGCTACATTAGGGTTTTTCTTCCCCATCTCCTTGGCTAACGCCTCCTCCACACCTCCTCTCTTTTTCCTAGGGCCGATGACAACAAAGGCAAGGGGCCTTTCTTCCTTTGTCTTGGTCGGCACACCATCTTCTCTCTCTCCTTGGCCAGCGGCAACAACCAAGCAAGGAGGCTTGTTGGTCGACACTAGATAGGAGAAAAAGGGAGTTTGTCTTCCCTTGTTTGGAGCGAGCAAGAAAGGGAAGATAAGAGATCTAGAAGGCTTCCACTCTTGGAAGATCGTCGCCCACTCGACGTCCAAGAGGAGGATAGGTCATACAATAGAAGATCAAGAGGTAAACAAGAGGTATAATTCTTTTTTGTTTTAGTTCTTTTATATCATTTATGTGGTTTATTTACTTGGACCTCGATGATAAACACAATAACTGGCAATCCTACATCATCTATTCCGCAACTAATTGAGGAAAAGAGTTAGGTTGCTTGAACAACAAGTTTGTTCAAGCGACCACTCAAATTGAATAGCACAATGATGGATTGGTTGCTTGGGAAATCCATCTTCGTCCGGATTAATTTTTTTTAATCCGGGGATGTGTGATAGGATTGCCATGCACAAGTGACTGAAGCAAGAAGAGAAGCTTCAACAAACCTTTCATGTGGTATCAGAGCCACGATTTCCAATTTTCTGTGTTTTGGATTTGATTACTTTTATGCACTTATCATATATTATATGTGCCAGATAATAATAGGATGTGTGTAGGCTAACTTTTTTCTTGCAAGCATAAGATCCAACTATTATGGCCATATGTGGTTGTATGTGATTGTGTGTGTATAATTGTAATATTATTTGAATCCTCGGGGTTGACGAGGCTAGTATTTAAATTTTGAAATTAAGTACGACATTGTTTAGCCACTCTTTTATTTTAGTTTACTTTCGATCTAGATTTCATATACAGTCCTTTGTGGAGTATAGGATCGATGGATGTAAATTAAAATAATTTTTCTTGGCTCGGATCCCCTTCGAGAGGATGGCTTGTACATGGCGTAGGGAGGAGTGGACGAGGTGCCAACACGACTAGAGGCATATTGGAGAACAAAAGCCATAATAGTTGGAAAATTTGTTATTGTTCATATTTATTGCTTTTGATTTATATGCTTGTTGTGGTTGCATAGTTAAAATTCCTCAATTTTAAATTACTAAGTGGGAGAGGGATATTTTTTTAAATTCCCACGGCATCCATTACAATTTGACATGTGATGCAAACAAACTTATGCGTTGGCTCTGAGTGCCTTCCTTAATATCGGATGAGTTTGCTTTGCAGATCACTAGGTCAAATATGGTTATAGGAAATTATTTAGGAGCGTGTGTATTTCCCCATGGGAAGGCACATAATCCAAGATAATTCCCTTAGTATCCGGTAATGGTAAACACTTAGATGCAAATAAAAGTATCCTCCCCATCGGAGTCACTACTTTTATTTGTAGGGCCGAAGAGGAACCAACTATTAATTTTATTTGCCAAAAAGTAAGGTTGATAGGATAATAAAATTAATGGGTAAAACCTCCTCTTACAAATGTAGAATTCGTATACGTCCACACTATCGTTGCATACGATATTCTCGGTGTTTTGAGGTGTTGGTAGATTTTAAAATTTTATTGTTTGAGGAATCGATAAATTTTTGAAATCTAATGTTTTGATCACTATGATTATTAGGTTTTTCAAAATGACTTTCAACCCACTTGCTGTGATTCTGAAAGAAAACAAACTTACTGGACCTAACTATGTTGATTAGAAAAGAAATCTGGACATTATCTTAACTGCTGAGGAGTACAAATATGTACTCTTCGAAGAGTGTCCTCCTAAGCCTATTGATGATTCTGGTGAAAAGGAGAAAGAGAGTTATATAAAGTTGATCAAGGCTGATGAGATGACACGGTGTTGCATTATGGCTTCTATGTCAAATGTATTACAACATCAACATCATGCCATGAATATTTCCTTTGACATAATGCTCAATCTCAAGAAACTTTTTGGATACCAGAATCGGGCTGCTGACAGGAAGTATGAGGAACTTGATGACGACCACCATGGTTAAGGGAACACCCATGAAGGATCATGTTCTCAAGATGATGACTCATTTGAATGAGCTGGAAGTCCTTGGAGTGGAGATCGATAGGGAAACCTAGGTTCATATCATTCTCCAATCTCTACCTAGGAGTTTTGAGCAGTTTTTCCTGAACTACAACATGAATAAGAGGTTATATTCGTTGGCGGAGCTTCTGATAGAACTCCAGGCGGTAGAGGGACTTTTTCGTCAGAGTTCTCAAGCTTTGGTTACCTAGAAGGTTTTTACTTCTAAGCCAAAAGGCAAGAAGAAGAAGAATTAAGGTGTAGCAAATGTGGCGGGAGGATCTTAGGGAGGAGTGAAGAAGCCGAAAGGCAAGTGCTTCACTTGCAAGCAGACTGGACATTGGAAGGCGGACTGTCCCAACCGCAAACAGAACAAAGGTATATCTTTTGGTTTAGTCGTTGAAACATGTTTAGCAGTGTTATCTACCGGTACCTGATGTGTAGATACGATAGTCACTGATCATGTCTGTAATTCTTTGCTGGGGTTCCAAGAAACCAGACGACTAGCTGAGGGGAAGATTACCGTTAACATGGGCAATGCTATAAAGGTGGCAGCTATTGCAGTGGGAGATATTTATTTATCTTTTGATAAGAATAAAACTTTGGTTCTGAGAAATTGCCTTTATGTACCTTCATTTATAAAAAATTTAATTTCAGTTTCTAAATTGTTTTTGGATGAATATTTTATTTCTTTTAATGACAGAGTTGTTATAAAAAGGAATAGGGAGATTATCTGTTCTGGTACGTTAGTAGGAAATTTATATACTCTTGAACCAAAAGCTCCCACAATGTGAATAGAAATAAATAACTCATCTTCTAAATCTAATAAGAGAAAAGAACCTTCAAAAATGAACCAAATGTATCTTTGGCATCTAAGGTTAGGTCATATTAACCTGAGTAGAATTCAAAGGTTGATAGTTGATGGATCCTTGGGTTCATTAGTGGTGGAAGATTTTCCAACCTGCGAATCTTGCTTGGAAGGTAAAATGACCAAGAGGCCTTTTAAGGCAAAGGGGTATAGAGCCAAAGATGTGTTGGAATTGGTTCATTCTGATTTGTGTGGTCCTATGTCTATCTAGGCTAGAGGTGGTTTTGAATATTTCGTCTCATTTATAGATGATTATTCAAGATATAGATACATTTACTTGATGCACCGCAAGTCTGAATGCTTTAATAGGTTCAAAGAATTCAAGGCTGATGTGGAGAAATATCAAGGTAAAAGTATCAAGACACTGCAATCTAATCATGGTGGTGAGTACCTCTTGGGAGAGTTTAGGAGTTACTTATCAGAGGTTGAGATTCAATCTCAACTATCTGCATCTGGTACACACTAGAAGAATGGTGTGGCAGAGCGAAATAATAGGACTCTTATGGAGATGGTTAAATCGATGATGAGTTATTCTGAGTTACCAGATTTTTTCTAGGGGTATGCTCTGGATACAATAGTGTATATTTTGAACTTGGTACCATCTAAATCAGTTCCTTCTACTCCCACAGAATTGTGGACTGGGCAAAAGCCTAGTCTGAGACATATTCAGATTTGGGGTATTCCAGCACATGTGCTGAAGGGAGATGCTGGTAAGTTGGAACCTCATACAGAAGTGCACTTGTTAGACAACCTGATAGATTTATGTCTTGAGAGAATCTTTTGATTTTGTCCCTAGCGAACATGAACCTGATCCATGTTCATATGAGAAGGCACTCCAAGATGAAGATGTGGCATCTTGGCAAAGGGCAATGAATTCTGAGATAGAATCTATGGATTCAAATCAGGTCTGGGAGCTAGTAGAACCACTCGATGGAGTAAAAGCCATTAGATGCAAGTGGATCTACAAAAGAAAGAGAGGATCAGATGGGAAGGTAGAGACCTTCAAAGCAAGGCTTGTTGCGAAAGGGTATATTCAGAAAGAGGGTATCGATTATGAGGAGACCTTTTCACCTGTAGTCATGCTTAAGTCTATCCGGATTCTCTTGTCTATTGCTGCTCATATGGATTATGAGGTTTGATAGATGGATGTCAAGACAACTTTCCTTAATGGAAGTCTTGAAGAGAACATCTATATGGAGCAACTAGAGGGATTCATTGCAAAGGGCAAAGAGCATCTTGTGTGCAAGCTTAATCGGTCCATTTATGGATTGAAGCAAACTTTGAGATCTTGGAACATCTACTTTGATGAGGTAATCTAGTCATATGGATTTATTCAAAGTCCGAATGAGTCTTGTGTATATAAGAGATGTGACGAAAACATAGTGGTATTTCTTGTACTATACGTAGATAACATTTTGCTCATTGGCAACAATGTCAAAAGTGTTATCAGACGTAAGGGTATGGTTATCCAAATAATTTGATATGAAGGACTTGGGAGAAGTGGGGCACATCCTTGGGATCAAGGTTATAAGGAATCGCAAGAAAAGAATATTGTGCTTATCTCAAGCTTCATACATAGACACTATTCTGGCTCGTTTTAGCATGCAAAACTCCAAGAAAGGTTTTCTACCTTTTAGGCATAGAGTACCTTTATCTAAACAGATGTGTCCTAGAACATCAAAAGAGATAAAGGAGATGAAGGCAGTTCCTTATGCTTCGACAGTAGGAAACCTCATGTATGTTATGTTATGTATGACGCCGGATATCTGCTTTGTTGTGGGCATGGTTAGCAGATATCAAAGTAATCCAAGACAGGGACATTGGACTGTGGTAAAGCATATATTGAAGTACCTGAGAAGGACTAGGGATTATATGTTGGTATACTAGGTAGATCAATTACTCTCTGTGGGTTACACAGATTTTGACTTCCAATCAAATAGGGATAACAGTAAGTCTACCTTCGATTTTGTGTTTACTTTGGGAGGTGGAGTCATTGTATGGAAAAGTGTCAAGCAGAAATGCGTGGCAGACTCCACAATGGAAGCTGAGTATGTGGCAGCCTCTAAGGCAGCCAAAGAAGTTGTATGGCTCAGGAACTTCTTGATGGACTTGGATGTGATTCCTGGTTTGCCCAGAACTATCACAATTTAAAACTCGAAGAAACCACGAGCCCATAAGGGAAGTAAACACATAAAGCGCAAGTACCACCTGATATGAGAGATCGTAAAGCGAGGAGAAGTTGTTGTTGCCAAGATTGCATCAGAGGATAACCTGACAGATCCTTTCACTAAGGCCCTTCCAGCGAGAGCTTTTGATAAGCATCTGGAGGGAATGGGAATCAGATGTAAGACAATATAATGGCAGCATAGTCTTTTTGTCAAGTCTCAAAAAAAAAAAAAAAAAATAAATAAATAAAAAAAAAATAAATAAGTAAATAAAATAAAATAAAATAATAATAACCATGATAAAATGGTAAAAAAAAAAAATACACGGGCGAATGTCATCGGAAAGGGGGATAAATGTCGGGGTCTAGTTACACCCTAAATAATCACCGTTTGGGGGCATGAATGAGGAAAAACCCTAAAAACCCTATTTAACTGGCCAAACCCTATTTATTTACTTTTCTTATTTTCTTCTTTTTCCCTACTCATCGCTCTGACCCTCTCTTCTTGCGCAGCCACCGAGAAAGGCGATCAGAATCCTGCCCGAGTCGGCCTAACTGCAGAGCTACACCGACCTTCCTCCTCCCTCTTCACGGTAAGAAATCTTTGGCTAGGGCTGGCGAGGTGGAGGATTTCGGAGTTTCGTGCAGGCTTTAGCGGCGGGATGGAGTCAGGATTTCGGATTTAATCGGGCCAGAGATGTTGGGTTTTCCGGCGTGGGTTCTAGCAGGAGCCACGGGAGGATTCTTTGTATTTTGGAACGGATTGAGATAAGGAACTGGTGGAGCTGGGGTTTCCCGTCGGCAAGGAGGAGGTGAGGGAGTCGGGATTGGAATTGGGCCTGAGTGTTGGGTTCCGACGCGAGTTCCAGCAGGGTTCACGGGTGGATGGTTGGTATTTTTGGATCGGATTGAGGTAAGGAAACCGGTGAAGCTCGGAGGTTTGGATCTGGACGGAGCAACGGCAACCAACGGCGCCCGCTTTGGAGAGGTGAGGGGCAGGAGATCTCGTGAGGTGGCTAGGAATTAAATCATTGGGCTATAATGGGAATTCTAGATGGTGGTTATTGAACCGGTGGATTAGGGATCTAGGCAGGGGAAGAGCTGGGGAAAGGGAAGGGATAAACAGATTGGTGTCATTGGAAGGGAAGGGGATCGGTCTAGGATTTTAGGATCGCAATCGATGAATCTAAGCGTGGATTCGTATGGAGGGTTTCATCATCAGGAGGGGATAATAACGGAGTATACACTTGTTGGGGTCCTAATGAATTGGGTGAGCCGAACGATGTATATGAGGGTGAAATCTTCAATTAATAGCCAGATAAATGTTTAATAGAGGTAAGGGGTGGTTTGTTGGAAGTGAATCAGCATGCTAGGATGGATAGAAAAGTTAGTATGTATATGAGCTTTATGTCTATAGATGATTTCTGTTAAATGTGTTCTCAGCCAGCATGTTTAGTTAATCCTTTATAAGTTTTTTTTTGTAATGCTGTAAATGATTTATAATATGTGATAAATATCGTCTACCTGTGTATGAGGTTAGATGCTATATATATATATATGAGTAATTACCATCTACCTGTGTATGAGGTTAGATGTTATATGTATGTGTGTGTAATTACCATCTACCTGTGTATGAGGTTAGATGCTATATGTATGTGGGTGTAATTACCATCTACCTGTGTATGAGGTTAGATGCTATGTATAGATATACATATATATATATATATATATATATATATACTTTTCCATTCATGATGTTCTATGTTATCCTACTGTGACTGAGTATGATAGAAAATGACAGAAATTCTTAGTTAGCTAACTGTATGTACATGAGCATTAGTGGTGCCTGGACGGGTTGGACTCCTCGGGTTGAGCTCAGGAGGCCCACCCAAATTAATGATTGATGAAGATGATGACTGATTTCCCTTAGTTTCTTCCTAGAGGTACCTCAGGATTGCACAAGAAATTAAGATATTTTACTGGCTCAGCATTTTTTAAATGCATAATGTGAGGCACCACGAGGGTTTATGTTTAGGTACAGTTAGCATAACAGAAAGGCATGATTGGGTTCGCTGTACTTGTTATAATGATATGATGTTAAAAGTATTAGTTATGTTTCATATTGACTCACCGAAAGTGTAATCGAAAATGTATGTTAAGCTACAGTAATTTACATTTACAGTTATAGAGATATATGTTTTCTTTTAAAATTTTTCTCCTCCCTGTGTTATATCCCTGTCATTGATCTACTTACTGGGCTGTGAACTCACGATGTCACATAACAATTTCAGGTAGGGAACAGGATACCCAGATTGAGATCCAAGAAGCGGAGGTGGTGTAACTGAGGAGATCATGATGAGCATGTCACACATTGTCCGGGGCGTTCATGAAACAGGGTTTCCGGATTGAGGGGAGATGATTTGATGTTCTATTTTTTTTCAAGTTCTGAGAGTTAATTGTGTTGTTGAGACTGCTAAACTGGATGGAATAAAAATAAATTTGCGTCAGGCATTTCGATCTTGTGTATAATGCGTAATATTGATGTGAGACTAGGGATTTAGTATGTGTATACTGGGTTAGGTCTTTTCACTTTTAAGACTCCTATGAATCATTGTACTGTGATGTTATTGTAGATATTGATGGATGTGAATTTGTGGATGAAGTTGCTGCAGTAGCAGATGAAGTGGATGATGATACTAATGGCTTGGATTTATTTTGTGATGCTATTTATGCCACTGATACTGAGATATCTGCAGTGGAAGCAGGGTCAGAAAAATTAGTTGAGAATGATGTTAGTGAGTTGCCAGCTACTCCTATTTGTAGTTTTATTATAGATGATGTTGCAGATGAGACAGTGTTTATAGAATTTTTAAGTTTAGCTGTGCAACCACTCGATAAGCCTGATGGAGGAGTGATGGATAGTTGAATTTCCCCCCCAGACTAGACACTCCCATCACAGCTAAAGACTCCAAGAATTTTGCTGATGAAAGCCCTGACAACATATGCAATAATCTAGCCCCAAGGATGGACACTTTTCCTGAATCGCCTCCGACCACCAGAGATTACTTATGATGAGGTGATCATATTGGAGGGAGCAACACAGTATTATCATGATCACACCATGAAGGCGCTCACCCCCATTCAGTCCATTCCACTCCCAGCATGGATGCTTACACTGAATCTTCTTCAACCACCAGGACGGGATTTCTTTTGGAGCACTCCACTGCCTGAGTGGCTCCTCTTGCTAAATCTTCTTGACCACTAGGAGACCTGGGAGTTTGCTCCATCTCACCTCTTTTCTTTTCCTTTGTATATATGTTTCTTTTATTTTATTTATTTTTGTTTTAGTTGTTAAGTTTTGGTTGTTGAGTTTTTGTTTTATCGGGTTTTCAAATAAATTTTCTATGCATTCCTTTATATCATCTTAGAAGTCGTGAAAGCTAGTTAAATTTGATTGTTGAGTTTCGAGGATTTATTGACTTGAATGGATTATTTGATTGCATGTGGTTACTACTTGGTGATGGAATTTGTGCTGATAGATTGAGATGATTTTTTTTTCATTCCTAGTGAGGATTGTGCCTATTTTTATTGCTTGTGTGTGGTGCACTTGTGGTCATTGTAACTCTAGAACTTGCTTTGATTCTTTCGAGACTACACAATCATAGGTTTGCATGATTTGTATGAAGCCAATCTCACTTGTTTCCCTTTACTTTTTTTGTTGTCACATGCTACTCAAATAATTTTCTTATCATATGCCATGCTATTTTCATTATTCATTCTATTGTCTTTCTATTCCTACATCATTTCATTTTTTTCCTTTCTTTCTTTTTCTTTCTTTCCTTCCATTACTTTCTTCTCCATTTCTATTTTTGGATGTGGAATATTGGATGTTCCATGATGAGTATTTTGCCGGGAGATACAAAATTTAAGTGTGGGGTAGAGAGTAGTCTGTAAGCATAGGCAAGTCGTGCTTGATCACCATGAGCTAGTCATGCTCTTTATCTTTTATCTGCTTGATGTTAGAGCATAGGGATACATGTACTATTATTAAAAAAAAGAAAAAAAAAGTTGAAAAAAAACATTTGGCCAAATGAATAAAGGCAATAAAAAACAAAAAAATTCTTTGACATGTTGTGCCATTTTTTATTTGTGTGATAGTATTTTTGTGATGGACATCCCTTGTTGCAACTATTGAGAGATTTATTGTATATCATGAGTAGAGTTGTATTGAAGTATGTGATAAGGGTTGTTTACATGTTTATTGGGTTGGAAGAAAAAAAAAATCTAGGGAAATGTTTTCTTGTACTCATCTATGTAGCATTCTAGTATTTTCAGATCTTCTTCTTTTATTTCTTTAGCTATTTCATTTCTTATCTTTCTTTTCTTTCACAGATCTTGTCATTTTTCTTGTATTCATGTTTCCCTTATATTCTTAATAAGCCTTCAGTGATTGTATATTCTTATGTGTATATAGTGGTGAAGGTAGAAGAAAAGCAAGCATATGGTAGTTCATAAACCATGAGTAGCTTGAGGAAACTCCACTATTACATGCTTATGAGAGCGAGAGAAACCACCACTTACCTTGTGAGGCTTAATCATTCTTAGTCTATTCATGATGGATTGAAGTAACAATGTTTAATAACCTGTGTAAGATTTAAGTCCATAATTGCTTGAGTCTTTGAGAGTTGACAATCCTAGGTAACTTTCTTTCACGGTTTTCTATGTATGCTTGGGAATTGCTAGGGAAATACACTTTCAGTTTATTTTTAGTTTCCTTTACTTGCTCGGGACGTGCAAGAATAAGTGTGGGGGAATTGATAACTAACATTTTATTGTGTTATTTTGCTCCTTAATATCACTATTTTTATCCTCTCGAGTGATTTATTATTGATTATTATGATGTTTTATGAGTTGGATATATTTTTGGACCTTATTGTAAATTCTCCTAAATTTTGGACTTATATGCGAATTTTATCTTTGTTTGTAGGAGATCGAGATGAGCCACTGGACTAGACTCAAGTTGGATCAAATATGGTTTCATCTAAGGGTCATAATGGGCATTTTAAGCTGGAGGAATCTAAGCCCTTCATCAAGATCAGAGGCAATTTAATCAAGGGTTCAGATCTGTTTAATTCTGACTTTCCGATGAGATCTGATTGATCTGAGCCATCCATATAAATCTGGAGAGATCCGATTCATACATTTATATCTGGATATCTTGACTGTTCATCCAGATTCGACCGATCGTGATTATCCCTTCAGATGGATCAGATCCATCCATTAAAAGTCGGAGTAATTTCAACCATTGGAAGGAGCAGCTTAATCAAGAAAATATTTATTCATTAAACCCTAGCTTTAAACGGATGGTTGGGATTGAAGAAACTTCGATCGGACAGCCAAGGAAAAGGGGCTTAAAATCCAGCATTTTCCCATTATCGCGGGGTCGACAGCTTCTTCCTCTTTGCACGCACTCGACGCCACCTTCTTCCGCCACGCTCAGCCCTTTCCTTGTCGGTCGCCGAAGAGGGAAAAGGATCCCTCAATCTCCTCGTGGCCGCGGTCTCTCCATCACTCTCTCCACCACAAGAACACCACACCGAACGGTGTCGCCTTCTCCATCAAACCATACCACCACCTACGACCAGTCGGAGTTGGGATTTCCCTCCGATTGATCCTAATCAGCAGCTCTCCAACAGCCATCTTCCTTGTCGATCAGTCGCTCCATTTACAGCCTTCATCCATTTTCCAGCTCCCATAGATCTCCGGCCAGTCCTGTTTTAGCTTCCGGCAACACTTCCATCTCATATTTCAGCTTCAATTTATGTGTTTTAATTGCTCTTTGTTTAGTTTGTTGAATGTTTGTAATCAATTTTACCTTCCATGTTTGAATTGCACGTATTTAGGTTAACTTGTTTCATGCCTTTGTGGTGTTCGATTGAATGCTTCTTAGAGTAATTAGGTTGTAGTTCATTAGGTTAGATTTAATTTCATGCTTACTTTACTCTCATGTTATTCTGTATGTTTCAATTCCTGCACTTCCTTTATACTTTTGAATGCTTACTTTATGTTTTGTTTAATTTCTTCGCAATTGTAGTTTAGCCAGATTAGAGTTTGATTATGTGCATTATCTTCTGTTCAGTAGGATTAGTCTTTTGAATTCCAAACCCCCATCTTCAATAGAAAACTCAAAGCAATAATTAGCGATCCTAACACTACTAGTCTATCAATTACACTCGTTGGGAAATGATCGATTCGTTCCCTATGCTATATATTGGTGTAGAGAGGTTTGGTAATTAATTTGAAATGGTACCACGACAAATCACCGATTCACCCATCATGGATTGATGGAGACATTTTTGACCAAGGGGAGAGTGTGTGTTCTCATTGGATATGAGATATTGGGACCCTTTGAGAGACCCTTTTGATGTATGTCAAAAGGGGTAGAATTGAGAATTGAGACCAATTGGAGTTAGTTGGTACGCGATACCAATTTGGGTTAATTGGTCGGGAGATTTGAGTTAAGTGACCTAACTCAATGAGATTTTTTCAAACATCAAAAAGGGGGAGATTGTTGGTGCAATCAACCCAGGTCACGATTGACTAGACTCGAGTTTGACTCGAGTGATGTTTTGATGTTTGATGGTGAGTTGACTACATGGTTGACTTAGGGTTGACCATGTGTGGAAGTCCAAGTGTGTAGCCTTGGCATGGAAAATCCTAGCATAGGGCTTGGTGTTGGTAAAATCCAAGCATGAGACTTGTGGGAAGTCAAACATGGAGTTGGCATGTAAGTCCAAATGTGTAGCCTTGGCAATAGGAAGTCTTGAGGACTTGGCAAGGTCACTAGTCTTGTAGGCTCGGGGTCCTTGAGTCGGTGAAAGATGACATTGCGAAGTCGTGCGCTTAGTGCATCCGAGGGACCGTCGAACGGGGAGCGAATGGAGTGAGGCCCAAGGGAAGCAGACTTCGAGGGGAAGAGACGTGAAGGATGACATTGCAAAGTCGTGCACTTGGTGCATCCGAGAGACGTAGACCGAGGGAAGAGAGATTTGGTGGGGAACTCCATGAGAGGATGAGGTGGACTAGGCCAAGTGGCTAAGATTGAGTGTCGGATGCTCAAACATGGTGTTTGAGGTTTTACCCGGTGATCAGATGCTCAAACAAAGTGTTTGTTTGAGATTTTACCCGGCATCAGTCGACTGATGGAATTGTCGTGGGATTAGAATGCTCCGTAGCCAATTGGATAGTCGACTATGAAGCCATTAGTCGACTGATGGGAAATCCGTTGGTTTTTTCCAGCGTGGATCGAACCATTGTGAGACAACGACTATAGGGTCAGTCGATTGATGGCTTTTAACAGTCGACTGATCAGCGCGAAATCAACTCGATGTAGGTTATTTAAGAAGCTTGAGAAGGAAGATTTTGCAACCATTTTTGGGGCGATTTTGGAGGAGAATTGCTACTGCATTCTAGACCTTTAAGAGCAATCCAGAGCAAGCAACAATCAAGTGATCAAAGCAAAGTTTGGTAAAATGTTATTTACTTGTATTTCATCTTGTCTTTGTATTTTTCTTGTAATTTTGTATTACTTAGTGTAATTGCTTGTATAAGGTTTCTCCACCTCCGACTTGTTGTCAAGAAGGAGTTTGAGTAGTGGAGTGTGCATTACTTGACCTCGTTGAGCTCACCCCGTGGAGTAGGAACCTAAGGTTCCGAACCACGTAAATCATTTTGTATTTGTGTGTGCTTGATTTGTTGTTTAGTATTTCTATTGTTTCCGCTGCGCTAATGACAATTGCAGACAAGCGACATGCACGAACGATCGAACGCCACCATCATCTACGAATTGGGCTATTCACCCCCCTCTAGCCGACCATCGATCCTCCAACATCACACACTTTAATTAAATAAGGGAGGGTATTGGGCTCAGATATTATTTTTCTAGCAACCAAATAGCCTCTACAATCCTTACACATTCTCTCAACAAACTGATACGCACGAACGCGACCTCAAATTCACGACGGAGTGTTGGTGCAATCGACCCAGGTCACGATTGACCAGACTCGAGTTTAACTCGAGTGATGTTTTGATGTTTGACATAGTATGCTTGACATTGATGTTTGACATTGATGTCGGTTAATATGTTGGGGAGATTATTGGAGCAATCGACCCGGGTTATAATTGACAGGACTCGAGTTTGACTCGAGGGAGACTTTGATGGTTGACTAGGGTTGACGATGTGATTATGGGAAAGTCCAAGCATGGGTCTTGGCAAGGTAAAGTCCAAGTCATGGGTACTTGGCATGGAAAGTCCAAGCATGGGTCTTGGCATGGAAAGTCAAACATGGGTTGGCAAGGGAAAGTCCAAGCGGAGTCTTGGCGGCGTAAGTCCAATGTGCCTTGGCGGTGTAGACACCGTTAGCATGACATAGCCGATGGAAGAACCTAAAGGCTAGTGCGATGGATGAACAAGTCATGGATGACTTGGAGGGATCTAAGAGGCGTAAGACTAATGGAGGTGGCTAGAAGGCTTAGGTCTAGGCTAAAAGTGGTCTAGCAAGTATGGGGACACCATACTTTGGTTAAAACCTCATCTTTGAGGTTTTCAGTCGACTGGCATTATGGCCGGTTCGACTGCCGTGAGTCGACTTGAGTTCGACTGCCGTTTAAGAGCTGAATTGGCTCTGGTAGTCGACTGCTCATTGGAGCGATCATTGATCGATGGCAACGATCGCGATGGCGATGGCAGCTTGATTGAGTTGGCAGAATGCTCGTAGCCGATCGGGTAATCGACTACGGCGCGCTGATCGGTGAGAGTCTCATTGGAACTTGTCCAACGTGGATTGAGCCGTTGTCTCACAACATGATGTTAGCGATCAGAGGACTTATGGCGATCTACCGGTGGAAATCTAGCCCGACGCAAGATAAAAAGGGGAGCTCGTGGAGGATTTCATCATCAGTTCTTGGGGAGCTTTCTTGAGGCTATTTGCAGGTGCATTTCAGGGTCCTTCAACCTCATCCAAGCAACCAACAAGCAAAGCGCTCAAACCCTAGTTTTGTAATGTGTTCTTTACATTTCCTTTGTATTTGCTTGTATTTCTTTTGTTTATTGTTGTAAACGTTTGTACGAGGTTTCTCCGCCTCTGACTTGTTGTCGAGAAGGAGTTTATTGATTAGTGATTGCATTGGCGTCGCTAGAGCTCGTTAGAGCTCGATCCGTGGAGTAGGAACCGTTCGATTCCGAACCACGTTATATCTTTGTGTTCGTGGTTATTTCAATTCGTTATTGCTTGTATTATTACTATTCCACTGCGCATAACGAGTTTTGTAGAGACGATCACGAACGATTTCCATCTACGTACGAGCAACACGCTATTCACCCCCTCCCATCTAGCGGGCGCACAGGTCCTAACACGGAGGTCGTCGAGGACTCAAAGTGCGCGCTCGCGCTCAATGCCCGTAAGTACACGGATGTCAGCAAGTAATAAAAGATTATCCATCCCACAGGGACTGGGATTCAAATATCGATTTGTTCAGTGGGTGAAATTGTTCGCAAGTAAAATCTGAAGGGTTTCTATTGCGAGGGTTGTCGGTGGACTAAACACTAATACGGTGTCACACGGAGGAAGAAAGGAGCGTACCAAAATATTTAAAAGGGATTCTAGGACTTCAGTTTTGCTTGTGTGTCGCAAAAAATGCTATCAACTGGCTATTGTCTAAACGTCTAGCTATGGTTTTGTAGAAGGGACATCATACACTCTTCCGATGTGCAAACACATCTATCGGGAGCTCTCTCTGCCTTACAAGGACGGGATAGACGGTACGAGGATGTCAAATCAATCCCTGTAATGAACTGTTTCTAGTTCCATCGCATCCTTCTACCCACTGTTATAGGAGATCAGGTTTACCCCTAGGTTCCTTGTATAAAATACCCTAAATCTTAGATATGAGGGTTGTCACCCCTCGTATCGCCTAAGCACAACAGGTAGAAAACCAAATACGTATAGATATTAGTATAAATAATTTCCAATTGCAAATTCAAACTCAAAAACAAAATTCAATTTGAAGCAACATGTCATGTGCACACAAGCTACTCCCTAATCCTAGAATCGAAGGAACTACTCCATATATAAAAGAGGAGAATCACAAGTCATGTACATGTTCGAATATATCAGAAATAAAGTGCAAGAACAAGAAATTACAATATCGATGTGGCCTTCTCTCCGGTGTTCAAGTGTAGAACGTGGACCTCCAGCGGCGTTCTTCCTCTCCGTTGCGAGTTCCCGAAGCTTTTTAGGGCTTCGGTGTGCCGTCCCAACCATCCTGCCCCCCCTAAGATTTGGGCAGATCCATTCTTATATAGACATCACCTTGGACCACTGTAAAATCTTGAAAAAGCCCTAGTTGCGTCAATCTTCTAGGCCGCCACACGGCCATGTGTTTCCTCACGACCATGCAGTGTGCGACCCTGGGGTGGCTAATCTCGCCCATTGGACATGGCCAAGTGTAGCCACACGCCCTGCCCATGTCTCATTCTACGTCTAGCTATAAAATATCATTCTTTCGCTCCTAAAGTGCTCCTTTTTTTCCCCGAAATGCTATCCTGCACACAAAAGTACAAAGAACAGACCTCTGAACTAGAAAATAGGAAATGCGTGCAAAATAGAGTGACATATGCATGAAACTAACATAAAATGTAATGAGATGTGAGCGAAAACGACTCCTAAAACCCTATAAGTTTTACTCACATCACTTCCTTCAGACTTAAATCTTTGCTTGTCCTCAAGCAAACCTCAGTGCCATGAAATTTTAAAAAGATATTGTTCCATACTAAGTATGTTAACTTAATTTATCAAGTGGTATTTGCAATCAAATAAAAATAAATATGTTCTAGAAATTCACTAGGTTGGCTCCTCATGCTCGTGCTAAGTGAGTCATTCTTATAGGATACTCATTTCATGGTGAGTTAAGTCGTCATCCTATAGCTTTCCTAAGGTCTCCGGCTCTTAGGCACTTACCTGCCCAAAGCGAGGGTCGTTCCCTAGATCTAGCATAAAGTCTCAAAGGCGTACTCGGTATTGAGAGAAATTAGTAGGTGTTTCCCCAATAACCTAACTCGGTCTCAAAGGGGCACCTAGCCATTTCCACCCACGAAAACTAATTTTTTATCCCTCATAACCTCTTTTTTTCCTTCTCTTTTTCATTCCTTTTTCTCTCTCTTTTATTTCTCTTTTCTTTTTATTTCTCTCTTTTTATTTTTTGGCTCACTGGGATTTTGATTTTTCCGAATGGGCTTACACAATCCGAGCATCTCCAGTAATTAAAATGCTAGCCTAGAGTCACCTGTGGATTCCAAAGTACTAGACTACTGAGATGAATCATAACTAGGTATGTACTAGATTATCCCTTTTAGAGTGTTCGACATGTGTAGATGTAGAAATAAAAGCTAACTAGTGTAAGTCTAGAACATTCATTAGAGAAAATAAAATAAAATACCAAGAGATAAATAAAGTTACACTACTCATGGAAACAACTCATGAAGAAGACTTTTAAAAATACTACTGAGGCAGCTTTACAGATAACAAAAACTAAGTGTTGAAAGAAACTCAACAACCTATGCATGAATAAATGAATGCTAATAATAATACAAATACCATGAAACAAACTACTGCTAGAAACAAAATAAAATTTGGGGTCCCCCCAGACTTAAATGAAAGTATAACTCTAGTATGGTGGATGAGGTGGAAAGTCTAGGAGCCTCAGCATCTCGGGATCCTGGGAGAACCTGCTGCTGAGCCGCTGATGTCACATGTATATGTGGTCGATCTGAGAGCTGGTGGATGCAACGACTACTCGGTGCTCCTCCTCCTAGCCCAGCCTCATCAGGCATGCATGTCTTTGCCACATCTCCTAGCGGTAGGCGGCCTCATCCTGGCTACGGGCGTCCTTGTCCTAGAAGTAGATGCGGGCCTCGTCGTAGAACTCCTTAGCCTGCTGGAAGTGCTCCCAGAAACCCTGGAACTCCGTCTGCTTTAGGCGCTCTGCTCCTCCCATCGCTTCCTCTCGTGCTGTTTCGACGAGATGTCGCCGAGGCGCCTAACTCCAGAAATCATAGGCCGTGACCGCATACTACTCAAAAGTGGAAAAATGTAGTGGTGTAGGTGCGGGCTCATGTCGGCGTGGACTAGGTGGGCTCCTATGCATGTGTGGACTGGAGAGAGAGTGATGTAAAGGGGGAGAGATGGGCGGCGATGTGGGTGGTCCCTCATATGGAGGGGACTCCACTATCAGGTCCAAGCGCTAGTTGACGTGTGTAGTGATGGTGGTACGATCAGGGTCGGGGAGCCTAATGTAACGCTCGTAAAATTCCTAGCAATTTTACAGGAATTTTTGGCTTGATGATCATGGGCCTTGGGTGGGCCTTTTTCCAAAACAAAAGAAAATAAGCCAAAAATGGATGCAAGACCTAGGAATTGAACTCCAAACCTCTAGAGATAGCCAAACCCTATAGATGCACCCACTAACCAGAAGACAATAGGATATTATCATTAGAGGAAGGGGGGGGGGGATTATAGATAAGTGTGATAAAGGCAAATGAAGAGTCATGGAAGAAGAGAAGAGAAACTTCTCTTCCTCCCTTTATAAAGAAGAGGGAAAGTCCTAATTTGCCACTTTCTCTCTTCTTCTCTTTCTCACCGAAACCTAGAGCCTCTCCCTCTCCATTTCCCTCTTTTGGCCGAACCTCATCCAAGCAAGAAAGCAAAGGCTAGGTTGGTTCTTTAGGTTATCTTCCCCACCCAAAGCAAAGCGAAGGAAGTAAGTATCCCTCACCTGCATACGAGTAGCTTCGTTTGATGTTTTATAAAAGAAATCTAAATGTTATATTCGACCAAGCTATGATTTTAGGTTTCCATGAAGTTATATGCTATGTTTTAGTAACTAGATGATGATGTAGGATGGAAAAAGGGTTTAGGTCAAAAGCTAACCCTAATGGCCACCAAGACCCATTCGGCCAAGCCATGCTTTTAGGGTTTCAATGAAGTTTCATGCTATGTTTTGGGTAACTATATGATGATGTTAGGAGTTAAAATGAATTAGGACAAAAGCTAACCCTAATGGCCACCAAAACCCATTCGGCCAAGCCATGCTTTTAGGGTTTCAATGAAGTTTCATACTATGCTTTGGTAACTATATGATGATGTTAGGAGTTAAGATGAATTAGGACAAAAGCTAACCCTAATGGCCACCAAGACCCATTAAAAGCCATGCTTTTAGGGTTTCAATGAAGTTTCATGCTATGTTTTGGTAACTATATGATGATGTTAGGAGTTGAAATGAATTAGGTTAAAAGATAACCCTAGAAAACCCTATGAACCATTCGGCCAACCTATGCTTTTGGGTGACTAAATGAAGTTTTAATACATGTTCTTTATGAAAATGAAGTGTGGTTAAGTTAAATGAATAGGTTAACATGTGTTTTAAGTTGGGTGAATTCATGCTGACTTGTGATATTAAATAATGCTAGATGAAGATAACATGCCTTAGGTTAGTGTTTACTTACTTTGATGCCATGCCTTATGCCATGTCTATGTGTATGCGATATTTGAAATGTGTTATGAAATGAAGTAGGCTATGCTATGTTAAATGCAATGAAGCATGATGTGTTATGAAATGAAGTATGCTATGCTATGTTAATGAAATGAAGCATGATGTGTTATGAAATGAAGTATGCCATGCTATGTTAATGAAATAAGCTATGTTGTACAAATAAGCATATAAGTATTTTACCTTCTGCATGGCTTGTACCAAGACCTTAACAAGGTCCAAGAAGGGATGGGCTCCTAAGATGCCCTAGGTCGATGGAATAAGACTCGGGCCTAGGAAGGGCTTCTATGTATGATTGCCCCTAGGTCGATGGAATAAGATTCGGGCCTAGTACGGGATGGGCTCCAAGATGCCTTAGGTCGATAGAGTAAGACTCGGGCCTAGGATGGGCTTCTACGCTATGACGATTGCCCCTAGGTCGATGGAATAAGACTCGGGCCTAGAAACCTATTAGGTTCGAGACTTGTTACCTCGGGCCTATTTAGGGATGCACGCTATGATAATGAAGAAGTGGTACAATGTCGGGCCCAAATATGTTGAGATTTATGTTTACGTACCTAAAAAATATGTTTTCAAAACATCCTGCATATGTTTACCTGCTGATTGTTATGTCTACATGCTTATGTTAGATACGTTACATGTTATGTTTGATGATATGATATGATGCTATGTTTACACGTTATGTTTGATGATATGTTAGGAATGTTTACATGCTTATGTTATATATATTTACATGTTATGTTTGATGATACGTTAGGAATGTTTACATGCTTATGTTATATACATTACATGTTATGTTTGATGATATGATATGATGCTATGTTTGATGATATGTTAGGAATGTTACATACTTATGTTATATACGTTACCTGTTATGTTTGAGGATATGCTATGATGTTTATGTTACTAAGTTACATACGATGCATGTTATGTTGGTTAAGCATATATTCATGTTATGCCGCTAAGTTATGGATGATACATGTTATATCTACTTATGTTACTTATGCTACATGTTAAGTTGATGATGCCATATATGTTACACATTATATCGCTTATATGTTATGAATGCTACATGCCATGATTAATGTCGATGTATGGTTTTTGTGAGTAGGACAGGATCTTACTAAGCCTATGTGCTTATAGTTTATCTTTCCCTCGTACTGCAAATAAGGGTAAGGGATGGATAAACTAATGGGAGCAGCAGGAGGGGCCAAATGTGTGTGGTAGTGGCATGGTGGAGAGGATCCGTTAGGTCTACATATATATGTGTTTACCTATGATGATGATGTCTATGGATGTCCTTATTATGCCTGCTTATGGTGGTGTCGTTTAAGAACTTGAACTAAGCACTAAGTACCTATCTATGTTATGATGCATGTTCAATGCTAATAAGAAGAAGTAAAGAAGAAGTAAAAAGAAATATCTATATATGCTATGATGCATGCTCTATGTGAAGAAGAAGTATATATATATATATATATATATATATATGTCAATGCATGTTTATGTTTTAAAAAGAAAAAAAAATGTCTAAAGTCTTCCGCTGTAAGAATTAAGAAGTATGCATAAAGTCTTCCGCTGTATGTAATGTAAGTATGTACGGTCGCGTCACGCACCGCCCTTGACATTCGAGTGCGGAAAAGGGCGGGCGTTACAGGTGGTATCAGAGCGGATCTGCCTTACCACTACACACACATCAAGCTCCAAATCCTGCCGCTCCAAGTAAGAATTCTATGTCTTCTCTAATTTTGTGAATTTGTTTTCCATGTATGATAGGAAATGCTTCTAGCTTAAATATGCATGAAAATAGGTATGATACCCTTATGCTTGTTCATATGAAATACCTTAAGCTTAAACTATGCATGAGAACATGAATGATGCCTTAAGCTTAAAATGACTTTATGTTAGCTTTGGTCTAAGTATGCGTAGGACAACGAACGAAAACTTATACTAGTTTTACCTTAATATATGAAGATAAACATGTCTGGAAGACGCAGTAGTAGAGCTGATGAGCTAGCACCCCCGCATGACCTTACACACGTAGTCACAGAACTCCAACGACAAGTTACAGAACAACAACAAGTAATAACTACCCTAATGAATCAGCGAGGAAACCCTACTGCCCCACCAACGGGCCCCGGCCCGATGGTTCGACAGGAAGCTTACCTGATCCAGTGGCAGAGACTAAAGCCGGAAAATTTCTCTGGTACTGGTGAACCATGGGATGCCCAAGCCTGGTTCAAGACGGTGGAAAGCATCGTGGAGCTACTGGACTGGCCCGAATGCGAGAAGATTAAGTGTGTATCATTCTGCCTTTCGGGAGATGCTCGGATGTGGTGGGAACGGGTTAAAACCAAGAGACAAGTAAATCAGATGAGATGGACAGATGCTAGGGTATTCTCTCTCACCCAAGAAGATGTGGCAAATGCCTCTACAGTTGTCACAGGTCAGATATTTATTTTCTGTCAGCATGCTACTGCATTATTTGACACTGGGGCAACACATTCGTTTGTTTCTACGCACTTTACTGGAAAGATAGACATACCACCACAAGCTCTAGATCACAAGTTCTTAACCACACTACCCTCGGGAGAGGTAATGCCCTCCACTCATATGCTGCGAGCCGCACCCATCAGAATTGCAGACAGAGAACTCTACTGCGATCTGATAGTGCTCGACATGCAGGATTATGACATTATATTGGGCATGGATTTCCTAAGCAAGTACGGTGCTTCGATCGAGTGCCGAAAAAGGAAAGTGGTATTCCAGCCGGAGGCGGAGCCTAAGTTCGAATTTATCGGAGAACCGAGGAGAAGAGTCAATAAGATTTTATCAGCCCTACAGGCACGTAAGATGTTAGGCGATGGGTGCACGGGTTTCGGCACACGAGTTGATACAAGTCAAGATGAGGACGAGAAGCTAGAGAATGTCGAGTTGTATGCAACTACCCGCAGGTATTCCCGGATGAACTACGAGGTTAGCAGATAGAGAGGTAGAATTTGAGATCGAGTTGATTCGGTACTAACCCGATCTCTAAAGCACCTTACCGTATGGCGCTTGAATTAAAGGAACTTCGTGGACAACACAGAGTTACTCGACAAGGGACTTATTCGCCCAAGTCGCTCTCCATGGGGAGCTCCAGTGTTGTTGGTGAAGAAGAAAGATGGGTCTATGCGAATGTGCATAGACTACCGAGCGCTGAACAATGTGACAATCAAGAACCGGTGATCCTTCATGGATTGATGACTGCTTCGACCAACTAAAAGGTGCCGCCGTCTTCTCTAAGATTGACTGAGGTCCGCTACCATCAAGTAAAATTAAAACCAGGATGATATACCAAAGACGACCTTCCTGGACAAGGTATGGGCATTACGAGTTCGTAAGTTAACGAATGCACCTGCCCTGTTCATGGATTTGATGAATCGGGTATTCTCGGCATTCCTCGACAAGTTTGTGATCGTCTTCATAGAAGACATACTAATATATTCGAGAACCCCCGAGGAGCATGCAGAACACCTGAATGTGGTATTGCAGATTCTTCGGGAAAAACAGCTATTCGCAAAGTTCTCCAAATGCGAGTTCTGGCTTGAACGAGTATCATTTTTGGGTCACGTGATATCCAAGCACGGAGTGATGGTAGACCCAATAAAGATTGAAGCCGTGAGTAACTGGAACCGACCGAAGAATGCCAGCGAAATCAGAAGCTTTCTTGGGCTAGCAAGCTACTACCGAAAGTTTATAGAGAACTTCTCTAGGATTGCCACCCCTATGACAGTCCTCATCAGAAAGAACAAGAAATATTAGTGGACGGACGCCTGCGAGAGGAGTTTCACAAAATTAAAAAGGAGACTGACCAGCGCTCCAATCCTTGCTCTTCCGGACAGTAATGAAGGCTTCGACATGTACAGTGACGCTTCCAAGTTGGGACTCGAGTACTTATGCGAATGGCAAGGTCATTGCCTACGCCTCTAGGCAACTCAAGGAACACGAAAGGAATTATCCCACCCACGATTTAGAGCTAGCGGCCGTGGTCTTTGCCCTCAAAACATGGAGGCATTATCTCTATGGAGCTCGATGTAGGATCTATACGGACCACAGTCAAATATTTCTTCACACGAAGGACTGAACATGAGACAGCGCAGATGGCTTGAACTCATCAAGGATTATGACTGCGAGATTCTCTACCATCCGAGAAAAGCTAACAAGGTGGCGGATGCACTCAGCAGGAAGTCCTGCGCCACCTTGATGCCTCTATCAGTGTTATCTCGACCCTTAGAAAAAGAGATTATGCGTTACGGGGTTGAAATCATCTCCGGACAGCTCTCAACCATGACGATAACACCGACGCTGTTCGATGATATCGGAAAAGCAAGCACCTGACCCAATAATTAAGAGTATCAAGCAAGAGGTCTAAGAAGGAAAGGACGGGTTTGGATCTCGATAGTGGAGTACTCTACCTCGGATCGCTTGTGTATTCCCGACGATCCAAAGTTGCGGAAGGAGATATTTGAGGAAGCTCACAGAACTCCTTATGCGATGCATCCTGGAACCACCAAGATGTACCAAGACCTAAAACGAAAGTTCTGGTGGTTCGGAATGAAAAGAGATGTGGCTCAGTATGTCAGTACTTGCCTGACCTGCCAGAGGGTTAAGGCAGAACACCAGAGACCTGGAGGAACACTGCAGCCGATCCAGATTCCAGAATGGAAATGGGAGGACATTTCTATGGATTTCATCTCAGGATTGCCCAAGACGACAAACGGTTATGATGCTATATGGGTAATTGTGGACAAATTGACGAAGTCCGCCCATTTCTTAGCAATCAAGATGACCTATTCGACGGAGCAACTGGGTCAGTTTTATTCTAGGGAAATTATCAGACTACATGGAATTCCTAAGACCATCATTTCTGACAGAGATGGTCGCTTTATTTCCCATTTCTGCACGAAGCTATTGTTCAGTACTGCCTTCCATCCCCAGACGGACGGACAGACCGAAAGAGTAAATCAAGTACTGGAGGATATGTTACGAGCCTGCGCCCTGGATTTCAAAGGTAGCTGGTGCCGATACTTATGTTTGGCAGAATTCGCCTACAATAATAGCTACCAGGCTACTATTGGAATGGCACCCTACGAGGCTCTATACGGGAGGAAATGTAGATCTCCCATATGCTGGTACGAGGGTGGTGAAAAGAAGAGGATGGGACTCCAGACGGATTTCATTGACGACACCACCCGAGCTATACGGAACATCCGTCAGAGAATTGAAACTGCTCAGAGCCGACAAAAGAGCTATGCGGATATGCGGCGTAGACCGTTAGAATTCGAAGTTGGGGACCTAGTATTCCTTAACGTGGCTCCTATGAAGGGAGTGATGAGATTCGGAAGGAAGGGTAAACTGAGTCCACGCTACGTGGGACCGTATCCGATATTGCAGAGGATTGGCAAGGTAGCTTACAAGCTAGAGCTGCCTCAAGAGATGTCGGCTATTCAAAACGTGTTCCATGTCTCTGTGCTCAAGAAATGCATTTCCAGTACGGACCAAGTGATCGAGCCACAAACAGTACAAGTTCAAGAGGACCTGAGTATTGAAAGTCGGCCTATCCAAATACTAGACCGAGAAATCAAGAGGCTAAGGAACAAAGAGGTGCCCTTAGTAAAGGTCCTGTGGCAGAATCAACGGTACGAGGAAGCTACCTGGGAACGCGAGGAGGACATGAAGCAGAAGTACCCACAATTGTTCTAAGTTTCGAGGACGAAACTTTTAAAAGGTATGAAGGATTGTAACGCCCGTAAAATTCCTAGCAATTTTACAGGAATTTTTGGCTTGATGATCATGGGCCTTGGGTGGGCCTTTTCCAAAACAAAAGAAAATAAGCCAAAAATGGATGCAAGACCTAGGAATTGAACTCCAAACCTCTAGAGATAGCCAAACCCTATAGATGCACCCACTAACCAGAAGCCAATAGGATATTATCATTATAGGAAGGGGGGGGGGATTATAGATAAGTGTGATAAAGGCAAATGAAGAGGCATGGAAGAAGAGAAGAGAAACTTCTCTTCCTCCCTTTATAAAGAAGAGGGAAAGTCCTAATTTGCCACTTCCTCTCTTCTTCTCCTTCTCACCGAAACCTAGAGCCTCTCCCTCTCAATTTCCCTCTTTTGGTCGAACCTCATCCAAGCAAGAAAGCAAAGGCTAGGTTGGTTCTTTAGGTTATCTTCCCCACCCAAAGCAAAGCGAAGGAAGTAAGTATCCCTCACCTGCATACGAGTAGCTTCGTTTGATGTTTTATAAAAGAAATCTAAATGTTATATTCGGCCAAGCTATGATTTTAGGTTTCCATGAAGTTATATGCTATGTTTTAGTAACTAGATGATGATGTAGGATGGAAAAAGGGTTTAGGTCAAAAGCTAACCCTAATGGCCACCAAGACCCATTCGGCCAAGCCATGCTTTTAGGGTTTCAATGAAGTTTCATGCTATGTTTTGGGTAACTATATGATGATGTTAGGAGTTAAAATGAATTAGGACAAAAGCTAACCCAAATGGCCACCAAGACCCATTCGGCCAAGCCATGCTTTTAGGGTTTCAATGAAGTTTCATGCTATGCTTTGGTAACTATATGATGATGTTAGGAGTTAAGATGAATTAGGACAAAAGCTAACCCTAATGGCCACCAAGACCCATTCGGCCAAGCCATGCTTTTAGGGTTTCAATGAAGTTTCATGCTATGTTTTGGTAACTATATGATGATGTTAGGAGTTGAAATGAATTAGGTTAAAAGATAACCCTAGAAAACCCTATGGACCATTCGGCCAACCTATGCTTTTGGGTGACTAAATGAAGTTTTAATACATGTTCTTTATGAAAATGAAGTGTGGTTAAGTTAAATGAATAGGTTAACATGTGTTTTAAGTTGGGTGAATTCATGCTGACTTGTGATATTAAATAATGCTAGATGAAGATAACATGCCTTAGGTTAGTGTTTACTTACTTTGATGCCATGCCTTATGCCATGTCTATGTGTATGCGATATTTGAAATGTGTTATGAAATGAAGTAGGCTATGCTATGTTAAATGCAATGAAGCATGATGTGTTATGAAATGAAGTATGCTATGCTATGTTAATGAAATGAAGCATGATGTGTTATGAAATGAAGTATGCCATGCTATGTTAATGAAATAAGCTATGTTGTACAAATAAGCATATAAGTATTTTACCTTCTGCATGGCTTGTACCAAGACCTTAACAAGGTCCAAGAAGGGATGGGCTCCTAAGATGCCCTAGGTCGATGGAATAAGACTCGGGCCTAGGAAGGGCTTCTATGTATGATTGCCCCTAGGTCGATGGAATAAGATTCGGGCCTAGTACGGGATGGGCTCCAAGATGCCTTAGGTCGATGGAGTATGACTCGGGCCTAGGATGGGCTTCTACGCTATGACGATTGCCCCTAGGTCGATGGAATAAGACTCGGGCCTAGAAACCTATTAGGTTCGAGACTTGCTACCTCGGGCCTATTTAGGGATGCGCGCTATGATAATGAAGAAGTGGTACAATGCCGGGCCCAAATATGTTGAGATTTATGTTTACGTACCTAAAATATATGTTTTCAAAACATCCTGCATATGTTTACCTGCTGATTGTTATGTCTACATGCTTATGTTAGATACGTTACATGTTATGTTTGATGATATGATATGATGCTATGTATACATGTTATGTTTGATGATATGTTAGGAATGTTTACATGCTTATGTTATATATGTTTACATGTTATGTTTGATGATATGTTAGGATTGTTTACATGCTTATGTTATATACGTTACATGCTATGTTTGATGATATGATATGATGCTATGTTTACATGTTATGTTTGATGATATGTTAGGAATGTTTACATGCTTATGTTATATACGTTACTTGTTATGTTTGAGGATATGCTATGATGTTTATGTTACTAAGTTACATACGATGCATGTTATGTTGGTTAAGCATATATTCATTTTATGCCGCTAAGTTATGAATGATACATGTTATATCTACTTATGTTACTTATGCTACATGTTAAGTTGATGATGCCATGTATGTTACATTATATAAACATATGTTATGAATGCTACATGTCATGATTAATGTCGATGTATGGTTTTTGTGAGTAGGACAGGATCTTATTAAGCCTATGTGCTTATAGTTTATCTTTCCCTCGTACTACAGATAAGGGTAAGGGATGGATAAACTAATGGGAGCAGCAGGAGGGGCCAAATGTGTGTGGTAGTGGCATGGTGGAGAAGATCCGTTAGGTCTACATATATATGTGTTTACCTATGATGATGATGTCTATGGATGTCCTTATTATGCCTGCTTATGGTGGTGTCGTTTAAGAACTTGAACTAAGCACTAAGTACCTATCTATGTTATGATGCATGTTCTATGCTAATAAGAAGAAGTAAAGAAGAAGTAAGAAGAAATATCTATATATGCTATGATGCATGCTCTATGTGAAGAAGAAGAAGTATATATATATATATATATATATATATATATGTCAATGCATGTTTATTTTTTAAAAAGAAAAAAAAAATGTCTAAAGTCTTCCGCTGTAAGAATTAAGAAGTATGCATAAAGTCTTCCACTGTATGTAATGTAAGTATGTGGCGCCGCCTTGGACATTGAGTGCCGGAAAGGGCGTTACAGTGTGTATCAGACCGGATCTGCCTTACCACTACACACACATCAAGCTCCAAATCCTGCCGCTCCAAGTAAGAATTCTATGTCTTCTCTAATTTTGTGAATTTGTTTTCCATGTATGATAGGAAATGCTTCTAGCTTAAATATGCATGAAAATAGGTATGATACCCTTATGCTTGTTCTTGTACGATATGAAATACCTTAAGCTTAAACTATGCATGAGAACATGAATGATGCCTTAAGCTTAAAATGACTTTATGTTAGCTTTGGTCTAAGTATGCGTAGGACAACGTAAAACTTATACTAGTTTTACCTTAATATATGAAGATAAACATGGAAGACGCAGAGTAGAGTGATGAGCTAGCACGCATGACCTTACACACGTAGTCACGAACTCCAGCGACAATTCACGAACAACAACAAGTAATAACTACCCTAATGAATCAGCGAGGAAACCCTCCCACCACCCGCCCGATGGTTCGACAGAAGCTTACGATCGGCGAGACTAAAGCCGGAAAATTTCTCTGGTACTGGTGAACCATGGGATGCCCAAGCCTGGTTCAAGACGGTGGAAAGAATCGTGGAGCTACTGGACTGGTCCGAATGCGAGAAGATTAAGTGTGTATCATTCTGCCTTTCGGGAGATGCTCGGATGTGGTGGGAACGGGTTAAAACCAAGAGACAAGTAAATCAGATGAGATGGACAGATGCTAGGGTATTCTCTCTCACCCAAGAAGATGTGGCAAATGCCTCTACTGATTGTCACAGTCGATATTTATTTTCACAAGATGCTCTGCATTATTTGACATCGGGCAACACATTCGCTTTGTTTCTACGCACTTCATCTGGAAAGATAGACATACCACCACAAGCTCCATAGATCACAAGTTCTTAACCACACTACCCTCGGAGAGGTAATGCCCTCCACTCATATCTTTGCGAGCGCACCATCGAGTGCAGACGAGAGAACTCTCTGCGATCGATAGTGCTCGACATGTAGGATTATGACATTATATTGGGCATGGATTTCCTAAGCAAGTCTGGATGCTTTGATCAGTGTCGAAAAGGAAAGTGGTATTCAGTAGAGGCAGAGCCTAAGTTGAATTTATCGGAGAAACCAAGAGAAGAGTGAATAAGATTTTATCTGCCCTACAGGCACGTAAGATATTAGACAGTGGGTGCACTGGTTTTCTGGCACACGTAGTTGATACAAGTCAAGATGAGGACGGAAGCTAGAGAATGTCAAAGTTGTATGCAACTACCCAGGTATTCGGATGAACTACGAGTTAGCCCAGATAGAGAGGAATTTGAGATCGAGTTGATTCTGGTACTAACCCGATCTCTAAAGCACCTTACCGTATGGCGCCGGTGAATTAAAGGAACTTGAGGGACACTACAGGAGTTACTCGACAAGGACTTATTCGCCCAAGTCGCTCTCCATGGGAGCTCGATCTTTGTTGGTGAAGAAGAAAGATGAGTCTATCACGAATGTCCATAGACTCTGATGAACAATGTGACGATCAAGAAGCGGTATCCTTTCTGCGGATTGATGACTGTTCGACCAACTAAAAGGTGCCGTCTTCTCTAAGATTGACGAGGTCGGCTATCATCAAGTAAAAGTAAAACCGGATGATATACCGAGAGCGGACCTTAGGACAAGGTATGGGCATTACGAGTTCGTAGTTATGCCCTTGAATGTGAATGCACCGCCTGTTCATGGATTTGATGAATCGGGTATTCTCGGCATTCCTCGACAAGTTTGTGATCGTCTTCATAGGCGACATACTAATATATTCGAGAACCCGAGGAGCATACGAGAACACTGAATGTGGTATTGCGATTCTTGGGAAAAGCGGCTATTCGCAAAGTTCTCCAAATCACGAGTTACGGCGAGCAAGTATCATTTTTGGGTCACGTGATATCCAAGCACGCGGGTGATGGTAGACCCAATAAAGATTGAAGCCGTGAGCTGGAACCGACCGAAGAATGCCGGTAGAATCGAAGCTTTCTTGGGCTAGCAAGCTACTCTGGAAGTTTGTAGAGAACTTCTCGGGATTGCCACCCCTATGACAGTCCTCACGGAAAGAACAAGAAATATTAGTGGGACGGGCGCTGCGAAGGAGTTTCACAAAATTAAAAGGAGGCGACCGGCGCTCAATCCTTGCTCTTCAGGACGATAATGAAGGCTTCGACATATGCGGTGGCCTTCCAAGTTGGGACTCGAGGTACTTATGCGAGAATGGCAAGGTCATTGCCTCGCCTCTAGGCAACTCAAGGAACACGAAAGAATTATCCACCCACGATTTAGAGCTAGCGGCCATGGTCTTTGCTCTCAAAACATGGAGGCATTATCTCTATGGAGCTCAGTGTAGGATCTATACAGACCAGAGTCTGAAATATTTCTTCACACAGAAGGACCTGAACATGAGACAGCGCAGATGGCTCGAACTCGTCAAGGATTATGGCTGCGAGATTCTCTACCATCAGGAAAGCTAACAAGGTGGCGGATGCACTCGGCGAAGTCTGCGCCACCTTGATGCCTCTATCGTGTTATCTCGACCCTTAGAAAAGAGATTATGCGTTACGGGGTTGAAATCATCTCGGACAGCTCTCAACCATGGCGATAACAAGCGTGTTCGATGATATCTTGGAAAAGCAAGCCCATGACCCAAGCCTTGGAGGATCAAGCAAGAGGTCTTAGAAGGAAAGGGCGGCGAGTTTGGATCTCGATAGTGGAGTACTCTACCTCGGGGATCGCTTGTGTATTCACGATCGAATTGCGGAAGGAGATATTTGAGAAGCTCACAGAACTCCTTATGCGATGCATCCTGGAACCACCAAGATGTACCAAGACCTAAAGCGAAAGTTACGGTGGTTGAAATGAAAGAGATGTGGCTCGGTATGTCGATGCACGACTGCGGAGGTTAAGGAAGAACACGGAGACACGGAGAACAACTGCGGTAGATCCAGTTCGAATGGAAATGGGAGGACATTTCTATGGATTTCATCTCGGGATTGCCCAAGGCGACAAGCGGTTATGATGCTATATGGGTAATTGTGGGCCAGTTAGTGAAGTCCGCCCATTTCTTAGCAATCAAGATGACCTATTACGGAACAGTGGCTCGATTATATTCTAGAAATTATCGGACTACATGGAATTCCTAAGACCATCATTTACGAGAGATGGTCGCTTTATTTCCATTTCTAGGAATGTGTTGAAGGCCCTAGGCACGAAACTATTGTTGATCTTGCCTTCCATCCCAGACAGACAGACAGGCCAGAAAGAGTAAATCAAATCTTGGAGGATATGTTACGAGCCCTGCGCCTAGATTTTAAAGGTAGGTAGTGCGATACTTATGTTTGGAGTCGCCTACAATAATAGCTACAAGCTACTATTGGAATGGCACCCTACGAGGCTCTATACGGGAGGAAATGTAGATCTCCCATATCTTTGATGCGAGGGTGGTGAAAAGAAGAGGATGGGACTCGAGACGGATTTCATCGACGACACCACCGAGCTATACGGAACATCATCGAGAGAATTGAAGCGCTCGAGCGACAAAGAGCTATGCGGATATGCGGCGTAGGACCGTTAGAATTGAAGTTGGGGACCTAGTATTCCTCAAGTGGCTCCTATGAAGGAGTGATGAGATTCGGAAGGAAGGGTAAAGCGAGTCCACGCTACATGGGACCGTATCCGATATTGCGGAGGATTGGCAAGGTAGCTTACAAGCTAGAGCTTCCTCAAGAGATGTCGGCTATTCTGGCGTGTTCCATGTCTCTCGTGCTCAAGAAATGCATTTCGATCTGGACCAAGTGATCGAGCCACAAAGCAGTACAAGTTCAAGAGGACACAGTATTGAAAGTCGGCCTATCCAAATACTAGACCAGAAATCAAGAGGCTAAGGAACAAAGAGGTGCCCTTAGTAAAGGTCACGTGGCGAGAATCAGCGAGTGCGAGGAAGCTACACAGGAGCGAGGAAGACATGAAGCAGAAGTACCCACAATTGTTCTAAGTTTCGAGGACGAAACTTTTAAAAGGTATGAAGGATTGTAACGCCCGTAAAATTCCTAGTAATTTTACAGGAATTTTTGGCTTGATGATCATGGGCCTTGGGTGGGCCTTTTTCCAAAACAAAAGAAAATAAGCCAAAAATGGATGCAAGACCTAGGAATTGAACTCCAAACCTCTAGAGATAGCCAAACCCTATAGATGCACCCACTAACCAGAAGCCAATAGGATATTATCATTAGAGGAAGGGGGGGGGGATTATAGATAAGTGTGATAAAGGCAAATGAAGAGGCATGGAAGAAGAGAAGAGAAACTTCTCTTCCTCCCTTTATAAAGAAGAGGGAAAGTCCTAATTTGCCACTTCCTCTCTTCTACTCCTTCTCACCGAAACCTAGAGCCTCTCCCTCTCCATTTCCCTCTTTTGGTCGAACCTCATCCAAGCAAAAAAGCAAAGGCTAGGTTGGTTATTTAGGTTATCTTCCCCACCCAAAGCAAAGCGAAGGAAGTAAGTATCCCTCACCTGCATACGAGTAGCTTCGTTTGATGTTTTATAAAAGAAATCTAAATGTTATATTTGGCCAAGCTATGATTTTAGGTTTCCATGAAGTTATATGCTATGTTTTAGTAACTAGATGATGATGTAGGATGGAAAAAGGGTTTAGGTCAAAAGCTAACCCTAATGGCCACCAAGACCCATTCGGCCAAGCAATGCTTTTAGGGTTTCAATGAAGTTTCATGCTATGTTTTGGGTAACTATATGATGATGTTAGGAGTTAAAATGAATTAGGACAAAAGCTAACCCTAATGGCCACCAAGACCCATTCGGCCAAGCCATGCTTTTAGGGTTTCAATGAAGTTTCATGCTATGTTTTGGGTAACTATATGATGATGTTAGGAGTTAAAATGAATTAGGACAAAAGCTAACCCTAATGGCCACCAAGACCCATTCGGCCAAGCCATGCTTTTAGGGTTTCAATGAAGTTTCATGCTATGCTTTGTATATGATGATGTTAGGAGTTAAGATGAATTAGGACAAAAGCTAACCCTAAGGGCCACCAAGACCCATGCGGCCAAGCCATGCTTTTAGGGTTTCAATGAAGTTTCATGCTATGTTTTGGTAACTATATGTTGATGTTAGGAGTTGAAATGAATTAGGTTAAAAGATAACCCTAGAAAACCCTATGGACCATTCGGCCAACCTATGCTTTTGGGTGACTAAATGAAGTTTTAATACATGTTCTTTATGAAAATGAAGTGTGGTTAAGTTAAATGAATAGGTTAACATGTGTTTTAAGTTGGGTGAATTCATGCTGACTTGTGATATTAAATAATGCTAGATGAAGATAACATGCCTTAGGTTAGTGTTTACTTACTTTGATGCCATGCCTTATGCCATGTCTATGTGTATGCGATATTTGAAATGTGTTATGAAATGAAGTAGGCTATGCTATGTTAAATGCAATGAAGCATGATGTGTTATGAAATGAAGTATGCTATGCTATGTTAATGAAATAAAGCATGATGTGTTATGAAATGAAGTATGCCATGCTATGTTAATGAAATAAGCTATGTTGTACAAATAAGCATATAAGTATTTTACCTTCTGCATGGCTTGTACCAAGACCTTAACAAGGTCCAAGAAGGGATGGGCTCCTAAGATGCCCTAGGTCGATGGAATAAGACTCGGGCCTAGGAAGGGCTTCTATGTATGATTGCCCCTAGGTCGATGGAATAAGATTCGGGCCTAGTATGGGATGGGCTCCAAGATGCTTTAGGTCGATGGAGTAAGACTCGGGCCTAGGATGGGCTTCTACGCTATGACGATTGCCCCTAGGTCGATGGAATAAGACTCGGGCCTAGAAACCTATTAGGTTCGAGACTTGCTACCTCGGGCCTATTTAGGGATGCGCGCTATGATAATGAAGAAGTGGTACAATGCCGGGCCCAAATATGTTGAGATTTATGTTTACGTACCTAAAATATACGTTTTCAAAACATCCTGCATATGTTTACCTGCTGATTGTTATGTCTACATGCTTATGTTAGATACGTTACATGTTATGTTTGATGATATGATATGATGCTATGTTTACATGTTATGTTTGATGATATGTTAGGAATTTTTACATGCTTATGTTATATATGTTTACATGTTATGTTTGATGATATGTTAGGAATGTTTACATGCTTATGTTATATACGTTACATGTTATGTTTGATGATATGATATGATGCTATGTTTACATGTTATGTTTGATGATATGTTAGGAATGTTTACATGCTTATGTTATATACGTTACCTGTTATGTTTGAGGATATGCTATGATGTTTATGTTACTAAGTTACATACGATGCATGTTATGTTGGTTAAGCATATATTCATGTTATGCCGCTAAGTTATGGATGATACATGTTATATCTACTTATGTTACTTATGCTATATGTTAAGTTGATGATGCCATGTATGTTACACATTATATCGCTTATATGTTATGAATGCTACATGCCATGATTAATGTCGATGTATGGTTTTTGTGAGTAGGACATGATCTTACTAAGCCTATGTGCTTATAGTTTATCTTTCCCTCGTACTGCAGATTAGGGTAAGGGATGGATAAACTAATGGGAGCAGCAGGAGGGGCCCAATGTGTGTGGTAGTGGCATGGTGGAGAAGATCCGTTAGGTCTACATATATATGTGTTTACCTATGATGATGATGTCTATGGATGTCCTTATTATGCCTGCTTATGGTGGTGTTGTTTAAGAACTTGAACTAAGCACTAAGTACCTATCTATGTTATGATGCATGTTCTATGCTAATAAGAAGAAGTAAAGAAGTAAGAAGAAGTATCTATATATGCTATGATGCATGCTCTATGTGAAGAAGAAGAAGTATATATATATATATATATATATGTCAATGCATGTTTATGTTTTAAAAAGAAAAAAAAAATGTCTAATGTCTTCCGCTGTAAGAATTAAGAAGTATGCATAAAGTCTTCCGCTGTATGTAATGTAAGTATGTACGGTCGCGTCACGCGCCGCCCCTCCGGACATTCAGGGTCTGGAAAAGGGCGGGCGTTACACCTAAGGGCCGTCAGATTTTTCCTTACAAAGCATAAGGAGTGTCCTTCTCTCAAAATCATCTTCATGGCCATGCACACTTATTGGTCGATCTTAGGGCTCCCCTCTATACTTTCTAATGTAGTGTAATCGTACCCTATGGCAAATGTGGGTAAGTAGGCCCCCCACATTAATCTCTCCTCGTGTTGCTTTGTCTATCTTCACTAAGTGTCTGATGAAGTGGGACACTACATCGATGCTACTCCTTTCTTGTAGCATGTCCCAAAGGCAAAGTAGCTTGCTAGCTCTAACCACACCGTCACTCTCCCCACGACCAAATATAGTACTGGCCATGATGCTGTGGAGGTATCGGAAGATGGGGTTTTGGAGGCGCGATGCTTTGGCCCTAGAAGGGTCATAAGTGTGCTCTCCCGTCAACTCGGTCCAAAATATCCGAGAGTTAAACCCAATTGGGATTCTTCTCTCTCCCCCACTCGGCACGCCAAAGCATGAATTCCATTGGTGAAGGGTTCATTCATGCTCAATGTTAAAAATCCTAAATGTTATCCTACCCTCTTCGCTCTCTCTACCCATTAAAATTTCCGCCTATAAGGAACTCAAAAAATCTAGAACTATCCTAGGGTAGATTGGGTGTCTTATTCCCATCATCTCTTCCCACCCCATTTTTCCAAATAGGGCTTGAATGTCACCTAACAACCCTAAAGACTAGAAAATCTTCATCTAGGTACCTAGTAGTAGTGAGTTTACGAGTAGAAAGCATATTATATCTATCTCTATGTTCATTATTGAGAAAAAGAAGGGTTGGTAGGCCGTTACCCTCCTCCGGAGCTTGAGGGGTGTCGGCTCTCCTTGTTCGTCGCTCCAAAACACCGGATTGAGATGCTACATGCTTGGTCCTCCTCATCCTTGCTTTTTTTTTGGCTTCCTTTGAGGTTAGAAGAGCTTCTAGATGGCGGGGAAGAAGAAACCACACGGCTAGGGCAAGAGCAATCGAAGCACACAACGCAAATGGAGTGAAAACACACGGCTCACCCTATTTAACCTTGCGCGACACAACCATGTCAAAACACCCGGCCAGGCCGTGTACGCCTCGGGTCAGTCATGCACGACCGTGGGAAAACACACAGCCAGGCCGTGTGTCCCCCTTTTCTCCCATTTTTACATAACGGTCTGAATTTCCTCATACACTTCGCCGTGTAAGCTAATATGGATTTTATTTTTACCTAGCAAAGTTCCTTTCTAGTCCTAATTCTAAATGAGATGGAAATCAAAACTCAAATTAAATAAATGTATGCAATACAATCAAAGGGAAATCTTAAAAAAACTAAACTTGGGTTGCCTCTTAAGAAGTGCTTTGTTTAAGGTCGTTTAGCTCGACCACACTCCACTATCAACTTGGCTTTGGAGGTTCAGTGAACCTCCATTCATCCATCTCGAAAGCTTCATCTGGTGGCTCCGGCTTCATTCTGCTAAACGTGAAGTCATCGAGGTAGGGGGCAATGTTCTCTGAAAGGCTGAAAAGGATGATCTCCCCATCTACCTCCTGGGAGATCTGTTATGCCTTCACATCTATTCACGCTCACGCAGTTGCCAAAAAAGGCCTTCCCAGAATGATGGGATTCTGGGGATCTAGTCTTGTATCTAGTACAATGAAGTCCATGGGTATCACGAAATTCTCAATCACCATAGGCACCTGTGCTAGCATGCCAACGGGATTCTTGATCGTGTTGTTTGCTATACGTATCCCTATGTTCGTTGGTTGTATATTTCCTAGTCCCATCTCCAAATAGTATGCGTAGGACATCACACTTACTGATGACCTCAAGTCGCACAGTGCTTTATCGAAGCTCTCCCCATAAATTGAGCAGGGGATAACAAATTCACTTGGGTCTTCAAGCTGTGGTGGAATCTTATCTTCAATTTCAGCTTGGTCTGGTAGGGTGGAAATCATGGTTACACACCCCTTGGTGAATTTGCTACTTTGCCCCACTCCTTCCTCTTTAGCTTGACTCCGCTTGGGTAATGACAGAGAGCTCCTCATGGGTTGTGACACAGTTTGGGCTATCTGGGCCACTTGTGTCTCCAACATCCTTGTGTGACTTGCAAGGCGTCAGCGGTGGCATTCAAGTCTCTGAGTGATTCTTCAGACTTCTGATGTTGGTGATGAAATTCCTCATTGGCCTTAGTTTGGGTAGCAATGAAGTCCTCCATCATCAGTTCTAGTCTGGACTTCTGTGGTTGTTGCCCATTGCCCTGCTACTGCCCATACCCTCCTGATGGTTGGAAGTTCTCCGAGTTATTAATATACGAGAAATTCGGGTGATTCCTCCATCCGGGATTGTAGGTACTGGAGTATGGGTTTTTGGGCTTTTGATTATAGTCCCCAACCGCATCAACATGCTCAATCTGCTCTTCCGAGGTTCCCTGCTCTCCATAGTGGTCCTCTTGATATGCTACCACTTCCTCTCTAAATCAATGGCAGCGCATGCAGATGAAAGATTCAAAGATTCAAACCATCTGCTGAGCACGTCCATCCTTGCTGCTAGGTGGTCCATGGAATTGACAGTGTATCGTTCCGCTGCAGGTGTTGGTTGACCACGTTCGGAAGCCCATTGATGGTGGTTTTGGGCCACCTCTTCTATCATCTCCTCTGCTTCCTCTATGGTCTTATTCATCAGTGCTCCTCCTACAGCAGAATCTAGGGACATCTTCATGGCGTACGTGATCCCATTGTAGAAGATGTGGATCACCAGCCACCTTTCCTGTCCGTGGTGGGGGCATTGGTAGAGTAGCCTCTTTTAGTGATCCCAAGCTTCAAATAAGGACTCCCCCTCCTTCTGGAGGAAGCTCGTGATGAGATGGCGCATGTGAGCAGTCTTGCTTGGTGGAAAGTATTTATTCAAAAATTGCTGCTCGCATTGCTCCCATGTAGTGATGCTTCTCGAAGATAGGGAGTGAAGTCATGCCTTAGCCTTATTCCGCAATGAGAATGGGAATAGGCTCAGGCGGATCGCATAAGTAGGGACTCCGTTCATCTTCATTGTTGAGCAGATTTCTAAAATTGTCTCTAGGTGCAGGTTCGGGTCTTCAGTCGTAGCTCCCCTAAATTGACTCTGCTAGACCATATGTATAAGTTCTAGTTTAAGTTCAAAGTTGTTCGCTGAAATAGATGGTTCTGCTATACTCGGCCTAAATCCTCTAGCGCTAGGAGCTGCGTAATCTCGTAGAGGTCGGCTACCTATATTTACTTTGGATGCAGCTTGATCCTCCATCCTTTTCTGTTATGCTTTTCGGCGATGAAAGGTTCGTTCAATTTCTATGTCGATCGGAATCAGACCTTCCGATCCTAAGCGTCTAAGCATACGAAGAACCGAGCCACAAAAATTAGGAGTGCTACCTAATTCTAAGAAGCAAGAAATAAAACAATCTAGCTAATAAAATCTAAGATGCAATAAGGAAATAGAAAACTACTGCTAAAATAAAAATAAAAATAAAAATAAAAACTAAATCTAAATATGGAAAAATATAAAACTAAAGTAAATGAAGCAAACTAAAAACAAAAATTAAACAAGTAAATAAATCTAATCCTAAGTCCGAACCAATTTTCCATTTCTCGATTCGATATCAAATCGATCATTCCCCGACAACGGCGCCAAAAACTTGATGTGCACGAACGTGACCTCAAATCTCGCTATAGAGGTCATCGAGGACTTGAAGCGCACGCTCGCGCTCAATGTCCGCAAGTGCATGGATGTCGTCAAATAATAAAAGATTATTGATCCCACAGGGACTGGGATTCGAATACCGATTTGTTCAGTGGATGAAATTGTTCGAAAGTAAAATATGAAGGGTTTCGATTGCGAGGGTTGTTGGTGGACTAAACTCTAATACAATGTCACATGAAGGAAGAAAGGAGCATGCCGAGATCTTTAAAAGGGATTCTAGGACTTCGGTTTCGCTTATGTGTCGCAAAACATGCTATCAACTGGGCATTGTCTAAACGTCTAGCTATGGTTTTGTGGAAGGGACATCATACACTCTCCCGATGAGCCAACGCATCTATCAAGAGTTATCTCTGCCTTACAAGGATGGGATAGACAGTACGAGGATTCCAAATCAATCCCTGTGATGAACCATTTCCAGTTCCATCGCATCCTTCTAACCACGGTTACAGGAGATCAGGTTTACCCCTAGGTTCCTTGTATAAAATCCCCTAAATCTTAGATACGAGGGATGTCACCCCTCGTATCGCCTAAGCACAACAGGTAGAAAACTAAATAAGCATAGATATTGGTATAAACAATTTTTAATTGCAAATTCAAACTCAATAACAGAATTCAATTTGAAGCAACATGTCATGCACACACAAGCTACTCACTAATCCTAGAATCAAAGGAACTACTCCATATATAAAAGAGGAGAATCACAAGGCATGTACATGTTCAAATATATCAAAAATAAAGTGCAAGAACAAAAAATTACAATGCTTATGTGGCCTTCTCTCTGGCATTGAAGTGCAGAACATGGACCTCTGGCAGCATTCTTCCTCCCCGTTGCGAGTTCCCAAAGCTTTTTAGGGCTTCGGTGTGTCGTCCCAGCCGTCCTGCCCCCCCCCCCTAGGGTTTGGGTGGAGCCATCCTTATATAGACATCACCTCGGACTGCTACAAAATTTGGAAAAAACCCTAGTCACGTCTAATCATTGGTAGTCACACACACTGGTGTGTTCCACATAGCATGGGCTATAGCATGTGCACTGGGTGGCTAATCTCGCCCATTGGACACGTTCGTGTGTAGCCACACGCCCTGGCCATGTCCCATTCTGCGTCTAGCTGTAAAATGTCCTTCTTTTGCTCTGAAAGTGCATCTTTTCCCCCCGAAATGCTATCCTCCATACAAAAGTACAAAGAGCAGACCTCCAAACCAGAAAATAGGAAATGCATGCAAAATAGATTGACATATGCATGAAACTAACATAAAATGTAATGAGATGTGAGCGAAAACTACTCCTAAAACCCTATATGTTTTGCTCACATCACAAACCTTCCAAAGTTTGCATGGTATGCTCTATTTAATTATCTATTTGAGGGTGAAAATTATACCAAAGTGGAGCTCTGTACCCATGGCTTGCTTGAGACTTTGTCATAATCATAGGGTGAATCGTGAATCCCCATTAGATACGATACTCAAGGATACTCCATGAAGTCTGGAAATCTCCTTACAATATCATTTCACCAAGCGATCCAATGAATTCATCTTATGGATTAGTAGAAAATGAGCTGACTTAGTTAATCGATCAACGATTATCAAAATCACATCATATCCTTTCCGAGTTCTGAGTAACCCCACAATAAAGTCTATCATAATATGCTACCACTTTCATTTCGATATATGAATCCCCTGAAGTAACCCTACTGGTCCCTCTTGTTTTGTCTTTACTTGTTGACACATCAAACATCGAGCCTCGAAATCAGCAATGTCCTTCATGACATTCCACCAACAAGCGTGTTTTAAATCCTGATACATTTGGGTACCACCGATATGAATCACGAATCTAAATCAATGTGCTTCCTGGAGTAGGTCTTCCTTAAGAGAGTACATCTGATGAACAAACAAGCTTCTTCAAAAATAGGGAATCTCATTCTCATTGCAAGAGAATTATATCTACTGTCATGAGTCCTCTCTGCTACCCCCAAAAAAACTAGTAACTGCTTCGATCTTCTGAGAGTCCACTGAAATACCTCTGCTCAAACAATGTGTCCAAGAAATCCTAGTGAGAGACACCAACCTTCCTTCTCTGCTATAGAAGGCGACCTCTTCTTCTCTTCAAAAAATGGAACCCAAGTTCTCCTCTAGTTTTTCTTTCATCTAGTAGTTCTAGAAAGTGGTAAGTACTTGTAATCCTGAGTGCTTTCGAGCTGTTCCCTTTTTCTTGCATCTGTAAATCTTCAACTTTGTTTGTAATTAGCTAGTAAACTTAGTATGTAATATTTATATGAATTTCATTAGCTAGTAAACTCTATAGGGGATCGATCGACCGACTAGAGGGGGGTGAATAGCCCTTTGTCGTTGGATGGTGGAATTTGCTCGTCTACACAAGAGATTAGCGCAAGAAGAATACTAATAAAGACAAGCAAATAAACAATAAAGCATACAAACAATGCTAACACCGAAATGTAACGTGGTTTATGGCTACGCCGCTAATCCACGGTCCCTGATTCGTCCTCGGTGAATCACTCCACAACCAAATCACTATCGGTCTCTCCTTTGCACTAAGCTAGGTGGAAGTAACCCTTACAACTCAAGAACAATCCTTCTTTTACAATAGATGTGAAAGAGAACTAGAAGAAGGAGTTTATCACTTGTGGAGCACTTGGATGATGGTTTGAAATACGAGCATTAGCCATCCAAAATCCCACACCCTCTCTTTTTATAGAGAGGGCTGATTTCTTCCCGTTGGTCGCCACCAGTCGACTGCTGCCACTTCAATGGCCTCTGAACACGTCGGATCTCGACCGTTATAGTCCAACGGATACCTTGGTAGTCGACTGATGGATCCATCAGTCGACTGCTACCTCCGTAGTCAACTGCCCAGTCGGCTACGAGCGGTTCTGTGGCCCAAACCCTCTTGACCCGATCGCTTCCTTCCTTGGGATTGGTGATGGTCATGATCATTGCCGCCATATGGCAATCGATTCGGGAAAATCCACTCGATCGGATACGGTCGAACCACATTCGACTCGGAAGCGATCATTGCCATTTCACAATGATCGATGTGGAAAACTCATCCGACACTTAGCCATTCAGCCAAGTTCACCTAATAAGCTACTTACAATTCACTCATTCTCTTATCTCACTCGAAGTCCCTCGTCGAAACTCTCTTCGTTAGCGGCCACGTCCCTCGGCAGCATCAGGCGCACGGCTCTGCAATGCTCCTTCGCATCTCTTTCCTTCGAAGTCTACTTCCTTGGCTTCGCTTCAAGTCATCTCGTCCGGCAGTCCCTCGGCAGCATCAAGCGCACGGCTCGGCAATGCTCCTTCTCCGACTCAAGCACGAGGTTATGAGTGGTGAACCCGCCAAGGCTCCATGAGCGAATTACTAAGTCCTGCAAGACTCCAACGAACATATCAAATCATAATAACAACCTAACTTAAACCCTTTGCCACACACATCAAAACCATATCACGGCAAGAGATTGCCCTAACAATATCCCCCTTTTTGATGTGTTGCAATCCGTTTAAGTTAGGTAAAAGCATTTGATAAAATATTAAGAAAGGAAAGCATGTGGATAACATGATTAGCAACTCTCCCCCTTAATACATGAAAACTCCCCCTAAATATATTCCCCCTTACTTAAACATATAGTTTTCTCCCCCTTTGACACCATCAAAAAGATTAAACAATGTTTATATATCATGGCATCAAGTATAGAGAGAAACAAAAATTAAAATCAGTCACAAACCTGATAAAATCAGGTTACTATGCTCATTTACAGTCCATCATCATTCTATTAGTATGGTAGTCGACCGCACACAATGAATTTCAATTTTGATTTTTACTAATTTTAAATACACTATAAATTCCAGAAAATTCTAAAAATAGTTAAATTTGGGGAACACATTTCTTTTAGGGTTCTTTATCAAAGAAAAATAGTTTTCCATGAAAAAACATTATATTTTCAAAGATTTGCCACAAATTCAAAAGCTTCAAAAACAACTAGTATTTTTATCATGTTAGTATCCATTTTAACACCAAGTCTTGGTTTGGATTGTTTCAAAACATGAATACACAGATTTTAAAGTAAGAATTTGTTTTAAAAACATGTGAAATATCCAACCATGATCTTTGGGAAATATGTCTATGAATTAAACATAAGTCTTCCCCATGATTGGTCTATTATTGCAATTTTGATACTTTAAATAACCATCTAAATGACATAGGCATTAGTGGACATTTGTATGATCCTACCATATCACCCATGCTATGTTTTCAATCAAGATAGCCTATGGTGAGTGTGAGATGTATCCTAAAGGTATTTGTATATACTTAACCATTATTTTTATGCAATTCTATCAAGGTCAAGTATCATCCTATCATTCCACATGATCATAAAGATGTATATGAATTGATTGTAGGAGATCGATCAACCGGCTAGAGGGGGGTGAATAGCCTTTTATCGTTGGATGGTGGAATTTTGCTCGTCTACACAATTGTTAGCGCAAGCGGAATACTAATAAAGACAAGCAAATAAATAATGAAGAAAACAAACAATGTTAACACAAAATATAACGTGGTTCACGGCTACGCTGCTAATCCACGGTCCGCAATTCGTCCTAGGTGAATCACTCCGCAACCAAATCACTATCGGTCTCTCTTTTGCACTAAGCTAGGTGGAGGTAACCATTACAACTCAAAGACACTCCTTCTTTTACAATAGATGTGAAAGAAAGCTAAGAGAAGGAGTTTGAATCTTGTAGAGCACTTGGATGGTCACTTAGAGCATAAGCATTGGCCATCCAAAAGCCCACACCCTCTCTTTTTATAGAGAAGGCTGATTTCTTTCCGTTGGCCGTCACCAGTCGACTGCTTCCCTTGGCAGTCGACTGCCGCCACTTCAATGGCCTCCGAACACGTCAGATCCCGACCGTTGTAGTCCAACGGAACACTTGGCAGTCGACTGATGAATCCCATCAATCGATCACGCCTCCATATCGATCGCCCGATCGGCTTCTGGCGGTCATATTCGAGATATCCTCGGCGATCGCCATTTCATAGCAGTCGACTTCTGGGCATAAACCCATCAGTCGGATACCAGTCGAACCCATTCAACTCAAAGCAGTCGACTGCAATTTCATGGCAGTCGACTGATGTCGGGAAAACTCATCCGACACTTAGCCATTCGGTCAAGTTCACCTAATGAGCTACTTACAATTCACTCATTCTCTCATCTCACTCGAAGTCCCTCGCCAAAGCTCTCTTCGTTCGCGGCCACGTCCCTCCGCAGCATCAGGCGCACGACTCTGCAATGCTCCTTTGCGTCTCTTGCTTCCGAAGTCTGCTTCCATGGCTTCGTTTCAAGTCATCTCGTCTGGCGGTCCCTCGGCAACATCAAGCGCATGACTCTGCAATGCTCCTTCTCCGACTCAAGCACGAGGTTGTGAGTGGTGAACCCGCCAAGACTCCATGTGTGAATTACTAAGTCCTGCAAGACTCCAACGCACATATCAAATCATAATCACAAACTAATTTAAACCCTTTTCCACACACATCAAAACCTTATCATGGCAAGAGCTTGCCCTAATAATCTCCCCCTTTTTGATGTGTGGCAATCCGTTTAGGTTAGGTAAAACATTTGATAAAACTATTAGGAAAGGAAAGCATGTGATAACATGATTAGCAACTCTCCCCCTTAATACATGAAACTCCCCATACATATATTCCCCCTTACTTAAATTATTCTCCCTTACTTAAACATAACACTTCTCCCCCTTTGACACCATCAAAAATAATAAACAATGTTTATACATCATGGCATCAAGTCTAGAGAGAAACAAAAAGTAAAATCAGTCAAAAACATGATAAAATCAGGTTACTGTGCTTGTTTACAGTCCATCAGTCGACTGGCACAAAGAGATCCAGTTTTCTGATTTTCTGGATGAAATTCAGAAATGCACTATAAATTCTAGAAAATTCAAAAAATAGTGAAATTTGGGGAACACATTTATTTTAAGTATATCTATCAATGAAAAATATTTTTTCATCAAAAATTATCATATTTTGAGAGATTTGCCAAAAATCCAAAAGCTTTAAAAACCACTAGGTTTTTGAACATGTTAGTATCCATTTTAACACCTAGTCTTGCATTGAATTGTTTCAAAACATGAATACACAAATTTTAAAGTAAGAAATTGTTTTGAAAACATATGAAATATCCAACCATGATATTTGAGCAATATGTCTATGAATTAAACATAAGTCTTCCCCATGATTGGTCTATTATTGCTATTTTGATAGCTTAAATGACCATCTAAATGCCATAGGCATTAGTGGACATTTGTATCATCCTAACATCTCACTCATGCTAAGTTTTCAATCAAAGTAGCCTATAGTGAGTGTGAGATATATCCTAAAGGTATTTGTATATACTTAACCATTATTTTCATGCAATTCTATCAAGGCTAAGTATCATCCTATCATTCCACATGATCATAAAGATGTATATTAATTAATTTCACATTATGATCATGAAACACATGTATTCATCAAATTGTGATCATGCATTAGGTATTATATCATGATAATAAAGAAAATATTACCTAAAGCATGATTTATCTATTTATAGGTGCATTATCATCACCTAACACTATTTCAAAAATGTTCTCCCGCCATCCTAAGTCAACCAAAAATATGATATAGGTAAAGTCCATATGGTTGACTATCCTAGGGTTTTCTTAACCCTTAAGGATGGATTTTGGAACCCAATATAAATTCTTGCCTATGGGGTTCACTAAAAATTCCTTAGGGATCCATTTTCTAGCTATTACTTTCTTTTTATCTTGACCCCTAGCAATTAGGCATTTGTAGGTCTTTTCATTTTTCTTTTCTTTATAACCTAGGCCTTTCTTGTTGAAGCTTGCCCTTTGGCTCCCAATGATCATGTTCAAGGTGTTGGAGCCTATAGTAAACTTTTCTAGGGCTTTGGTCAAATAATCTACCTTTTCCCTTAATGTCCTATTTTCTTCTATGCATGCATAATTAACAACCAAAGACATATAATTATCATGTAAGCATGCATCATCATTATCATCATTAAAACATGCTTTTTCTAACTTTTGTTCTAAATCCTTAATTTGCTCAAGCATGCATTTATTCCTTTTCTTTGCCCTAAATAAATCATTAGTGAGGCTAGAAATCATAGACATTATTTGCTTAGGGGGTAGATTCGTTACCTCACTTACCAAATCCTCTTCCGATGATGAGGATGTAGAGGAGGCTCCCCCTTCACTTGAGCTCTCTCCACTTGAGCTTGATCCTTCATTTTCGGAGGAGGAGCAATCCAAGACGTCAAAAGCCATTAGGGCTAAGTTGGTGACAAAGGCATTCTCCTCTTCCGATGATGAGGAAGATGATGAGGAGGGGTCATCCCAAGTCCTTGCCTTTAAAGCCTTGGTCTTCCCTTTTCTTTGGCCTTCTTCTCTTCTTCCTTCTTTTTGCTCCCCTTTTTCTTCTTCTTTTCTTCTTTCTTCTTCCTCTCTTCTTTGCTCTTGTTTAGGAGAAGACAATTGTCCCTTATGTGTCCCTCTCCTTGACAATTGTAACAAATAACCTTTCCCCTTGGTCTTCTCCTCCTATCATTAGATTTATTAAATTGAAAACCTTTTAAAGCACGCCTTACCCTCCTTACCATATAGGCTTCTTCCGTGCTATCCATGGAGGAGGAGGAAGATGCTTCATCGGAGGAGGAGGGGATCTCCATCTTCTTCTTCCCCTTATGTGCCATCAAGGCTACTCCTCTTGAAGGTTGAAACTTTGGCTCTTCTTGTATTCCTTCAAGCCTCATTTCGTGGAGCTCCATTGTTGAGAAGAACTCCTCCAAGGTGCTCACTTCTAAGTTCTTGGAGATGTAGAATGAGTCCACCATGGAGCTCCATCTTGAGGACCGGGGAAAGGCATCTATGGCCTTCATTACCATATCCTGGTTGGAGAGCCTTTCACCTACACTTGTCAAGCCGGTTAGAATTTTCTTAAATCTAGAGTGTAGGGATTTTACTTTCTCTCCCTTTTCGAGTTTGATGTTGGATAATTGGGAGCGAAGGACATCTCTCCTTGCTAGTTTCGCCTCGGATGTGCCTTCATGAATTTCTATTAATTTCTCCCACATTTCCTTGGCTCTAGCACACTCCCCTATCCTATTTACTTCTTGTTGGGGGAGTACATTGTAGAGGTGGTGCTTGGCCTTTGAATTCGCCAAGTACTCCTCTCTTTGTCTTTTACTCCATCTTGATTTTTCCAATAGCTCCCCTTCTTCATTCCTAGGCAATTCGAAATTGTTTTCTATAATGAAAAGATTTTCAAAATCGGTCTCGAAAAATACCTCCATTCTCGTTTTCCACAAAGAGAATTCCCCCTCGAACTTTGGCGGATGAATATTAGAGTCGGCCATTCTAGAATGTGCTTGTTGTGGCAGTTAGTTTTTGACAAGCTTTCCTTGGCTCTGATACCACTTGTAGGAGATCGATCGGCCGACTAGAGGGGGGTGAATAGCCTTTTATCGTTGGATGGTGGAATTTTGCTCGTCTACACAATTGTTAACGCAAGCGGAATACTAATAAAGACAAGCAAATAAACAATGAAGAATACAAACAATGCTAACACGAAATATAACGTGGTTCACAGCTACGCTACTAATCCATGGTCCCCGATTCGTCCTCGGTGAATCACTCCGCAACCAAATCACTATCGGTCTTTCCTTTTCACTAAGCTAGGTGGAGGTAACCCTTACAACTCAAAGACACTCCTTCTTTTACAATAGATGTGAAAGAAAGCTAAGAGAAGGAGTTTGAATCTTGTAGAGCACTTGGATGGTCACTTAGAGCATAAGCTTTGTCCATCCAAAAGCCCACACCCTCTCTTTTTATAGAGAAGGCAGATTTCTTCCCGTTGGGCACCACCAGTCGACTACTGCCCTTGGCAGTTGACTGCCGCCACTTCAACGACCTCCGAACACGTCGGATCCCGACCGTTGTAGTCCAACGGAACACTTGGCAGCCGACTGATGAATCCCATCAGTCGACTGCTCGTCGATCGGCCTAATCGCCCAAGCGATCTGGCGACGTACGCGCGATATCCTCTCGCGGCCGCCATTCCATAGCATGATCGGCCGGGCATAAACCCATCGATCGGATACGGTCGAACCCATTCAACTGAGTAGCGATCATTGCCATTTCATGGTAGTCGACTGATGTCAGGAAAACTCATCCGACACTTAGCCATTCGGCCAAGTTCACCTAATGAGCTACTTACAATTCACTCATTCTCTCATCTCACTCGAAGTCCCTCGTCGAAGCTCTCTTCATTCACGGCCACGTCCCTCGGCAGCATCAGGCGTACGGCTCTGCAATGCTCCTTTGCGTCTCTTGCCTTCGAAGTCTGCTTCCTTGGCTTCGCTTCAAGTCATCTCGTCCGGTGGTCCCTCGGCAGCATCAAGCACATGGCTCTGCAATGCTCCTTCTCCGACTCAAGCATGAGGTTGTGAGTGGTGAACCTGCCAAGGCTCCATGTGTGAATTACTAAGTCCTACAAGACTCCAACGCACATATCAAATCATAATAACAACCTAACTTAAACTCTTTTCCATACACATCAAAATCATATCACGACAAGAGATTGCCTTAACAAACTCTAGGGCTCGGAGAGATATTTTCTCTCTCAACCTATCGTTCATGTATCCCTCAGTCTTTATCTCTCTCACTGAGAGAGTAACTACTTAAGTAAGGTGGTAAGACCTGTACTGATGAAAGAGGTTAAAAGTCATTTGGGATGAGGTATTAACACCTCTAGTCAGGGTACACCTATCCAACTAAGCAAGTGAAGTTTACTGAGAAGAAGACGGTAGAAAGACAAGAAGAAATCTCTCTCTAGTCTCCTTTTCTAAATTAAGTTTTTAATCATATTTTTTTGCTGCTACTAGTTTTCCTTTACTATTTTTCTACTGCTACTAGTTTCTCTTTTGCTAAGCTCTAGAAGTTTAGGACTCGGGGAAAGGTTGCCCTTTTGAGTTAGATCTCATACCAGGTTGTCCTCCCGAAGATTGTATTACTTATGTTTTCACAAAATTGAAAATTCTATAGCAAAACACTGTAGCAGTACTATAGAAAAATAAAAAAAAATAATTCACACAAAGAAAAATTTCATAGAGAAATTTAGACAAAATTTAAAAGGTATAGAGGTTGACAAAGGTGGTATTAGAGCTTTAAGACTTAGACCAGAATGTATGAATCATCTGGATAAACTAGACTATCTTGATTTAGCAATTTCACCACTTAGAAAAATAATTACTTCAGATCAAAGACAACACTCTTGTTATCACAGAACTATAACACCTCTCACACAATACACTCTGAAAACCCGCATCTAAATTCTATTACAAATCTACTAATAGGAAGTAGTCTGTGACTAGAAATAAGATTCGAAGATATACATCACGTCTTAGAAACTCTGCTTAGGGACCGAAAACAACTACAAGACAAGATAGAAGAAATAAAACAAAACATAGAATATCAAAAGAATTCACAAGAAAATCTTAATAGAAGAGTAAGCCAAGTAAATTACATAAATCAACCTAGAAGAAGTGGTATATGATGTACGCGAACGCGACCTCAAATCTCAAGACGGAGACCGTCGATGACTCGAAGCGCGTGCTGTCGCTCAACGCCCACAAGTGTATGGATGTCGTCAAGTAATAAAAAGATTATCGATCCCACAGGGACTGAGATTCGAGTACCAATTTGTTTGATGGATGTAATTGTTCGAGACTAGACTCTAAGGGTTGTAAATGTGAGGGTTATCGGTGGTCCTACTCAATATGGTGTCACACAGAGGAAGAAAGGCGTTTGTCATGAGATCTTTTAAAGGGATTCTAGGATTTCGGTTTCGCTTTTGTATTGCAAAACATGCTATCAACTGGGTATTGTCTAAACGTCTAATTATAGTCTTGTGGAAGGGACATCATACACTCTCCCGATGAGCCACCGCATCTATCGGGAGCTATCTCCTTACAAGGACTGGATAGGCAGTACGAGGATGCCGAATCAATCCCTGCAATGAACCGTTTCTAGTTCTATCGCATCCTTCTACCCATGGTTACAGGAGATGAGACCAACCCCTAGGTTCCTCGTATAAATCTCGTAAATCTTAGATACGAGGGTTGTCACCCCTGTATTGGCTAAGCATAGTAGATAGAAAACCAAATACACATAGATATTGGTATAAACTAATTCAAATTGCAAATTCAAACTCAATAACAGAATTCAATTTGAAGCAACATATCCTACACACACAAACTACTCCCTAATCCTAGAATCGAAGAAACTACTCCATAGATAGGAGAGGAGAAACACAAGGCATGTTCATGTTCGAATAAATAATAGATAAAGTCCAAGAACATAAATTTACAATGCCATTGTGGCCTTCTCTCTGGCGTTGAAGTGCAGAACTCGAATCTCCGGTGGTGTTCTTTCTCCCCATTCTGAGTTCCCTAATCCTTTTAGGGCTTGTGCCATGTTGCATCCCCTAGGGTTTGGAGCTCTCCTTATATAGACATCACACTGGATTGCTGTGAAATCCGAAAAAAACCCTAGTCACATCAATTTGCTTGGCCTCCATACGACATCATAACGTGTGTTTCCACATGGCCAGGTCATGTGTGGCGCTGGGGTGGCCAATTTTGCCCCTTGGACACGACCGTGTGTAGCCACACACCCTGGTCGTGTCCCCTTTTGCGTCTAGTTGCAAAATGTTCTTCTTTTGCTATGAAAGTGTGCCTTTTCCCCATGAAATGCTATCCTGCACAAAAAAGTACAAAGAACATATCTTCGAATCAGAAAATAGGAAATGCATGCAAAACAAATTGACATATGCATGAAACTAACATAAAATGTAATGAGATGTGAGCAAAAACTACTCCAAAAACCCTATATGTTTTGCTCACATCAATTCCCTCAGACTTAAATCTTTGTTTGTCCTCAAGCAAACCTCAGTGCTAGGGGGTTTTAAAAAGATATTGTTCCATACTTAGCTTGTTAACTAAATTTATCAAGTGGTATTTGCAATCAAAGCAAAATAAATATGTTATAGAAATTCACTAAGTTAGCTCCTCGTTCTCGTGATAAGCGAATCATTATTAGAGAATACTCATTCCATGGTGAGTTAAGTTGTTATCCTATAGCTTTCCTAAGGTCTCTGTCTCTTAGGCACTTACCTGTCCAAAGCGAGAGTTGTTCCCTAGATCTAGCACAAAGTCTCAAAGGTGTGCTCGATATTGAGAGAAATTGGTAGGTGTTTCCCCAGTAACCTAACTAGGTCTCAAAGGGGCACCTAACCATTTCCACCCACAACAACTATTTTTTTATCCCTCATGACCTCTTTTTTTTTCTTTTTTTTTTCATTTCTTTTTCTCTCTCTCTTTTATTTTTCAGCTCACTGGGATTTTGATTTTTTCGAATGGGCTTACATAATCCGAGTATCTCCATTAACTAAAATGCTAGTCTTAGGGTCACCTATGGATTCTAAAGTACTAGACTACTGAGATTGTAACGCCCGTAAAATTTCTAGCAATTTTATGAGAGTTTTTGGCTTTACAATAATGGGCTTGATGTGGGCTTTTTTTCAAAAAATAAAAGAAAATAGCCAAAAAGAGATGCAAGGCCTAGGAATTGAACCCCAAACCTCTAGAGATAGCCAAGCCCTATAGATGCACCCACTAACCAGAAGCCAATAGGATTATATCATTAGGGGAAGAGGGGAAATTGTAGATAAGTGTGATGAGGGTAAATGAAGAGGCATGGAAAAGAGAAGAGAAACTTCTCTTCCTCCCTTTATAAAGAAGAGTGAAAGTCCCATTTGGCCACTTCTTCTTCTTCCCTCTTCTCTTCTTCTTCCTCACCGAGCTCCCTCTTCATCTTTTGGCCGAAACCCCCATTCAAGCAAGGAGAAAGCTAGGTGGCTTCCATTAGGTCATCTCCCAAGCAAAGCGAAGGAAGTAAGATTCCCTCACCTGCAGTATATTAGCTTTGTAGGTCATGTACATGAAAGAAAGATGGAGTTCATAGCCTTATATGTTTCAGCCAACCAAGGAATTTAGGGTTAGGGTTTTCATGAAAATGAATCTAGAGCTTTGTAGGTCATGTACATGAAAGAAAGATGGAGTTCATAGCCTTATATATTTCGGCCAACCAAGGAATTTAGGGTTAAGGTTTGCATGAAAATGAATCTAAGGATATGATCATAGATTGTAGGCTTCAAGTAGGAATTTTTAGGTGCCAAAAACCCAAGTTCATGGTCATATATGTTTCGGCCAACCAAAGAAATTAGGGTTAGGGTTTGCATGAAAATGAATCTAAGGATATGATCATAGATTGTAGGCTTCAAGTAGGAATTTTTAGGTGGCAAAACCCAAGTTCATAGCCCTATATGTTTCGGCCAACCAAGGTCTTGAGGGCTAGGGTTGCATGAAATGCTTCTAATGAAACTATGATAAGTTGTATCCTTCATGAAGGAATTTTAGGTAATAAAAATCCAAGCTTGAGCCCTTACATGTTTCGGCCAACCAAGGTATTTAGGGCTAGGGTTACATGAAAATGCTTCTAATAAGACTAGGATAAGTAGTATGCTTCATGAAGGAAATTCTAGGTAACAAAAACCCAAGCTTGAGCCCTTACATGTTTCGGCCAACCAAGGTATTTAGGGCTAGGGTTGCATGAAAAGGCTTCTAAGGGAAGTAAGAGATGTTATATGCTTCATGTAGACATTTTAGGTAACAAAAAAACCCAAGCTTGAGCCCTTACATGTTCAAAGGTATTTAGGGCTAGGGTTGCATGAAAAGGCTTCTAAGGGAAGTAGGAGATGTTATATGCCTCATGTAGAAGTTTTAGGTGACAAAAAAAATAATACAATGTTTGATACCTTACATGTTTCGGCCAACATTGGTTTTAGGGTTAGGGTTTCATGAAACCACCCCCCCTTATGAAGTTATGTTATGTGTATGAGTTTAATATGTTAGGAAATATGCCTATGTGATGAACATGTTTTATGATTTAATATGCCATGAATATGCCTATGAAATATGCTTATGTGATGAACATGGTTATGATGTAATATGCCATGAAATATGCCTATGTGATGAACATGTTTTATGATTTAAATGCCAAGAATATGCCTAGGAAATATGCTCATGTGATGAACATGTTTATGATGTAATATGCCATGAAATATGCCTATGTGATGAACATGTTTTATGATTTAACATGCCATGAATATGCCTATGAAATATGCTTATGTGATGAACATGTTTATGCTTTAGGACCCCTTTAGAGTACTCTTATGTTATGAATGCATGTATGCTATGAAATGACTAAGAGGGAGATGCTTCCCTTTCAAGTAGGGATTAAGAGCTCTCCTTATGATAAGATAAGATGGAGATGCTTCCCTTTCAAGTAGGGATTAAGAGCTCTCCTTATGATAAGACAAGATTGAGATGCTTCCCTGTTTATGTTGGGGATTAAGAGCATTCTTTATGATATAACAAGAAAGAAAGGAATTAAGTATTTTACTTTGTAAGAGGTTAAGTACCCGAGCCATCAGGTGGTCGTTAATCAAATCCATAGGGACATAAGAAGACGTAAGAGGTCTTGCCCTGGTAAGACGTAAGAGGTCTTGCTCTAGTAGGTCTGGTGGCTCGCTACCCCATCCTATTAGGGAACGCGCATTATGTGGTACTTAACCTGGGGCCCCCTAGACAAGTTATGATTATGTTGAAGTATCTATATGTATATGCTTTGAAAAGAAAAGACTTTTTATGAAATTGTGCATGCTTATGTTAAAGTTTATGAATGCTTATGGATATGTCCTTTATGCAGGTTTAAGATTTACGATGTTACGGATGCTTATGTTATGAATGCTTATTGTTAAGTTTAAAATGCTTATGATTACGTCCTTTATGCAAGTTTAGATTTTATGATGCTATGAATGCTTATGGTTAAGTTTAAGAATATATTGTGTCTATGTACTTTATGCAGGTTTAAGATTTACGATGTTACGGATGCTTATGTTATGAATGCTTATTGTTGAGTTTAAAACGCTTATGATTATGTCCTTTATGCATGTTTAGATTTTATGAAGTTATGATGCTTATGTTCAAGTTAAGAATACTTGTGATTAGGTACTTCATGCATGTCTAAGATTTATAATGTTATGGATGCTTATGTCATGAATGCTTATGTTTAAATTATGCCCTGCTTATATTTAATTATGCTTACCATGCTCATGTAAATTCTATGCCATGCTTAGGTTTTTATTACATGGGCATGTTGTTGATTTGTGTTGCTATAAAATACTTAGGCTATTTATGCTAGCATGCTCATGTTTCTAATTGCTTGATGAAAGTTTGTGGCTTTTGTGAGTAGGCAAGAATCTTACTAAGCTATATGCTTATAGTTTATGTTGTCCATATACTGCAGATAAAGGAAACCTGGACTAGAGGAAGTAGCAGGAGGGGCCAAGTGTGTGTGATAGTGGCATGGTGGAGAAAGACCCTGCTACTATCTGCTTATATTACATGCCCAATGAATCCCTTAAGACTTTGCTTCCGCTTATAAGACTTGTGAACCTTTAGCACCATGTTGGATGTTACTTAATCATTTTACTGCTCAATTTCTTAAGAACTCATGAATGACACCTTATGTTACGCATGCTATAAATGAAATAAGATATGTTAGCATGCTAATTATGAATATGATATGTGATGCATGTGCAAAAGAAGGTTTAAGTTATGATGATATGTTAAAGTATGTAGGTTGTGAAATGAACCCTATACGTTAGGTTATATAAGAAAAAAAAAAGGGCAACAAGTAGCGCCACCCTGAGAGCAGATAAGGGCGGGCGTTACTGAGATGAATCATAACTAGGTATGTATTAGACTCTCCCTTTCAGAATGTTCGACATGTGTAGGTGTAAAAATAGAAGCTAACTAGTGTAAGTCTAGAATATTCATTCAAACCCAATAAAATAAAATATCATGAGGTAAATGAAGTTATACTACTCATGGAAACAACTCATGAAGAAGACTTTTAACAAAAATACTACTGAGATGGCTTTATAGATAACAAAAACTAAGTTTTGAAAGAAACTCAACAACCTATGCATGAACAAATGAATACTAACAATAATGCAAATATCAGGAAAGAAACTACTGCTAGAAACAAAATGAAATTTGGGGTCCCCCCAGACTTAATTGAAGGTATATCTCTAGTATGGTGGACGAGGTGGAAAGTCTGGAAGCCTCGGCATCCTGGGAGAACCTGTTGCTGAGCCGTTGATGCCACATGTACATATGGTCGATCTAATAGCTAGTAGATACAGCGGCTGCTCGGTGCTCCTCCTCCCTAGCCCACTGTGCTTGCTGGGCTAGCATATGTTGCCGCATCTCCTGGCGGTAGGCGGCCTCTACCTGGCGATGGGTAGCCTCCTCCTGAAAGTAGATGCGGGCCTCATCCTAGAACTCCCCAGCCCACTGGAAGTGCTCCCGGAAGCCCTAAAACTCCACCTTCGTGTAGGTGCTCTGCTCCTCCCATCGCTACCTCTATGTCTGTTGCTCGACATATATATCGTCGAGGCACAATCAGAACTCCAAGAAATCATAGGCCGATGTACCTGCATCCTGCTCAAAAGTAGAAAAAGATGGTGGTGCAGGTGCAGGCTCATGTCTACGTGGACTAAGTGGGCTTCTATGCATGTGTGGACTAGAGGGAGAGTGATGTAAAGGGGGAGAGATGGGTGCCGCTGTGGATGGTCCCTCATATAGTGGGGACTCCACTATCAGGTCTAAGCACCAGCTGGCGCGCGTGGTGATGGTGGTACGATCAGGGTCGGGGAGCGTGAGGGTCGTCAAGTTTTTCCTTACAAATCATAAGGAGTGTTCCTCTCTTACAATCATCTTCAAGGTCATACACACTCTTAGGTCTATCCTAGGGCTCCCCTCTATACTCTCTGATGTAGTGTAATCGTACCCCATCCTACGACAAATGTGGGTAAGTAGGCCCCCGACATTAATCTCTCCTCTTGCTCCTTTGCCCATCTTCACTAAGTCTCTGATGAAATGGGACCCTACATCGATGCTACTCCTTTCTTGTAGCCTGTTCCAGAGGCAAAGCAGCTCGCTAGCTCTCACTACACCGTCACTCTCACCACGAACAAATATATTACTTGCCATGATTCGGTGGAGGTATCGAAAAATGAGGTTTTGGAGGCATGATGCTTTAGCCCTAGAAGGGTCATAAGCATGCTCCCCTATCAATTTAGTCCAAAAGATCCGAGAGTTAAACCCAATAGGGGTTCTTCTCTCTCCCCCACTCGGCAAGCCAAAGCATGAATTCCATTGGTGAAGTGTCCATTCATGCTCAATGTTGAATATCCTAAAGGTAATCTAACCCTCTTTTCTCTCTCTACCTGTTAAAACTTCGGCTTCTAAAGAACTTAAAAACACTAGAACTATCTTAGGATAAGTTGGGTGTCTTATCCCCATTATCTCTCCCCATCCTATTTTTGCAAATAGGGTTTGAATGTCACCCAACAAACCTAGGGATTCTAGTAAATCTTCATCAAGATACCTAGTTACAATGATTTTGCAAGTAGAAAGCATATTATATCTATCCCTATGCTCATTGTTGCAAAAAAGAAGGGTTGGAAGAGCGTTACCCTCCTCCGGAGCTTGAGGGGCGTCGGCTCTCCTTGCTCGTCGCCCCGAAGCACCGGATCGAGATGCCACTTGCTTGGTCCTCCTCATCCTTACTTCTTTTTGGCTTCCTTGAGGGTTGGAAAGGCTTATAGGTGGTGGGGAAGAAGGATCCACATGGCTAGGGCAAGAAAATCAAAACACACGACGCAAATGGGGTGAAAACACACGGCGTGCCCTACTTAACCCCTGCGCGACATGGCCGTGTGAAAACACACGGCCAAGCCATGTGCGCCTCTGGTTGGTGGGGCACGACCGTGGGAAAACACACGGTCAGGCCGTGTGTCCCCTTTTTTTCTCTCCTTTTGCGCACAATGGTCCGAATTTTCTAATATGATTCACCGTGTAAACTAATATTGATTTTATTTTTACCTAGCAAAGTTCTCTTCTGATCCTAATGCTAAATGAAATGGAAATCAAAGTTCAAATTAACTAAATTCATACAATACAATAAAAGGAAAACCTAAAAACTAAACTTGGGTTGCCTCCCAAGAAGCGCTTTGTTTAAGGTCGTTTAGCTCGACCTTATTCCTACATTTCATTTGACGTGTTTGAATCTTGCTCGTGGGGGAGCAAGATATTTGCTCACCTTACGCCTCCTCTGTTGTTGTCCCTTATCACTATATCTCTTAAATCTTGCTCGTGGAGGGGCAAGATATTTATTAGCTGCCTTCCTTGGCTCGAGATTGAGATTGCTTAGCCTTAAAGAAGTTTTAGAAGTTTGATCATAATATTTCATTTCATCCATATGCTGTAAATAATATAACTCACCACAAATATCTTCACCAAAAGATTGATTAGTAGATTCCAATATGTCGACTGAAATTTTATCATTATCAATCATTAAAAGGGGTTCATTTTTAGTAACTAAAATTTCAGTGAGGATTAAGGTAGGCTCTTCTAGATCCTTGAGGTTAGGAGGTGTTTTGATTGAAGCAATGCACTCCTCGATTAAAGTATCCATTATATAATCCTCAAGTTCTTCTCCAAGTGGTGATTGAATGGATTGTCCTTCTTTAAGAAGGGGTTTTTTTGCCCCAGAAGCTCTCATACCAGTTTAATGGTTTTAGCTTATCGAGTCCGTGAGGGGAAACTTCGCTTCCCACTTCACCTCGGTAGCTTGTCCATGGCGGTCCCTTCGATGTCCCTGAAAAAAAAAATTAATCCTAGACAAAAGGGATTGCCCAAACCACCAAGTCATCATCGTGCTATTCGTTTAGAGAGGTCTCTTGAACAAACTAGTTGTTCAAGCGACCATCCTCTATTGTACGTGTAGCCGCGGAATAGACGATGTCCAGATCGCCGATTTTTGTATTTATGCTCGGGATCCAAGTATTATTTAGCCATATACAGATTTATATCATGCTCATAGTTGAAAAACAAATACACACATGTAACATATAAAGATTAGATAATCGGTATACCTCTCGATCTTCTAATGTATGACCTTCCTCCTTTCGGACGTCGTGTGGGCGACGATCTGCCAAAAGTCGAAGCTCCTAGATCGCAAACCTTCCTTCCTTGCTCTTCCAAAGAAAAAGGAAGAATTGAAACAAGGTTTTTCTCCTCCCTAAAACCAACTAACAAGGAACAAAAACAATCCTTGCCGCTGGCCAACAAAGAGAGGGAGATGATGATGGAAACCAACCAAGACACCAAGGGAAAGCCCTATATCTTGTTTCCACCACCTAAGGAGAAGGAGAAGGGGTCTTTGGATGACAGCCAAGGGCTAGGATAGGGATTTGGGTGCCGGCCACCAAAGGATGAAGAAGAAAGAAACCTTCCTTATTTGGTGCCACCCAAGCCCCCTAAACCCTAAGCCTCCAAACCCTAATCCTAGCTCTCCTTATGGCCGGCCATGGAAGTGGGGAAAAAGATTAGGATGAGCTCAAGATAAGGTAGAGGGAAGATGGAGGAACCGGCCACACCTTAGGAAGAAGAAGAAAAACTCCTCCCAATGTTACCGCCCACCTATGACTCCCGAAACCCTAGCCACCAAACACAATCCTAAACCAACTAGGATTCCTAGCCTCCAAAGGAAGCAAACCCTAATCCCCTTAAGCCATGATATTCTTTCTGCCCACTTCATGATCTCTATTTATAGAGTTGGGCTCAAGCCATGATTTAATCCCCTCCATTGGTTCTAGGGATTTAATCTCAACCGTCGGATCTAGAGATTTAATCTCAACCGTCGGATCTAGAGATTTATTCTCTACCTTTGGATCTAGAGTTTTGTTTTCATCCATTGGATCTAAGCTTCATGAGGTGTTAATAGGCTACATTAGGGACCATGAGGAGGAGTTGGATCTTGACCACCCATGGATCAAGACCACATAAAGTTCGATCCACTAATGATGATCCAATCCACTAAAGGATCATCATTGATCTACCTCACCAACCCCCATATGATAATATGGGCTCCATATATTATTTGTACATTTTCTCCCTGTGTTTAAGATCTCGAATGTCCGTCGATTAATTAATTTACTTACTATTAATTAATCAGCATCTAACTCCTTGAGTAGTACCTCTTAACCTTTTCATCATGCCGGACCAAGTCCACCTGCAGGGTTTACATGATGAACCTTATGAGCTCCTCAAGGGGACATCATCATCCTAATATATAGGACACGGTTTCCTCCTATAATCAACGACACATCATATAAATAATATCATCTCCCAACTTACCGAGCCTATCGATTTAATCTATAAATCTCGCTCATTGGTAAATCAAAGAGATGAGTACTAAGTATATGTGCCCATTATTATATCAGGATTAAGAGCATGTACTAAATAATATCTGAGGTCCGATTCAATTATGTAGTCAGCAATAAATCGAACCACCTCTGAGTCGGTCCTGCTCAATACACACAAAGTGCACTAGTGTGATTCTATGGTCAAGACAAACCAATACCAAATCACACTACAACCATTCCGATGGTTTGTCCAAAGTCATCTCGGTTGTGAGCCTTTACTTATACTTTTCAAGGGGCCGATAACATGATCTCCCATGTGACACCACACACCATGTTATCTACAATGTAAAGTTTTAGGCAATATTGCATAACCATAAAAATATGCAAACAATGATCATGTGATTCTTATTTCAAAATAAAGATGTTCATACAAAAGATAGACTTTTCAGTATACATCCATACACTTTACTTCCAATGCCATCTACATCCTCCTCATCCATTCGCTCAAAGTAAGTCTCCACCCTATTTTGTGTGATCTAGTCATTAAAGCCACTTTCTAGTCATTTGGTTTCTTCTCTTGCTAGATCTCGTTCCATAATCTCCACAAATTGTTGGCTATGCTCCTTGCATTCCCTAGTAAAATTATCTAGCGAGGCTTCTAAGTAGGGACTTGGTTTTGGATAAAATTTGCATGGTGACTCATAGCTCTCGTTCTTATTTTGGAAACAATATTGAGTCTCTATCTGCGAATGCCGCCGTCGGAATTCAGCATTCACCGCTTGTTGTGTTTGAATGAAATCTTCCATCATTTGCTCCAGTCGAGATTTAGGCGGACAATATTGAGGGTTTAAGTAGTCATGGCCATAACTATATAAATAGGAATCATCTTGTGGCCACGCGTTGTAATTGTAGGTGACATCTTCTTGTTCAAATTGTCAAGGCTCGAATATATCCGGACAATTATTAATAGTATGCCATGTTTCACCGCAATGCTCACAATAAATATTACCAAAACTTATAGCATTAAATTGACCATAATCATGAGTAAAAGCATGCATCGTTATATGCAAGAAATTATAAATAAGGAAAGAGCAACTGAATAAACAAAACTGAAATAAAATATAAATAAAACAAAACAAGATAAGTAAATCTATCCTAGGTCTGATCCAATTATCCACTTCTCGATTCGATATCGAATCAATCTACAAAAATACACTAAGACTAAAGAGGACAATTAAAATGAAATTGTTTTAGCCAATTGTAGATGTGTTCAAAAAATCGGTGGATGAACTTGGAAAACCTTTCCCATCCAAAGATTGGACAAGAGGAATGTCCAAGAAGGCTCAAGCAAATGCAATGGCCACAACCACACTACAATGTAGACTTTCGAAAGACCAACTCAATGAAGTTGGATCTTTCAATTCCACAAAGGAGCTTTGGGAAAAGCTCATTGAGTTAAATGAAATGATCAAAAGACTCAAGGAGAGCCAAAAGGGATCTCTTGGTAGGTCAACTCCAAACTTTCACCATGAAAGCAAATGAAACAGAGTCAAATGCTAAGTAGGTTAAAAACAATTATCAATGAATCTTTCTCATATAAGCTCATTTTGTATTTCTAGGTTAATCGATTGATTATGACGTCTTTGAATTTGTGCACTATTTTGGATTCAAACAAATTGGCTGGGCCTAACTTCCTGGACTGGCTTAGAAACTTGAAAATTGTTCTCAAGACAGAAAAGCTCATGTATGTCCTTGAAGAGTCTCTTCCCAACCATCCTAGGGACGATGCAACTCCAGACTAATTGTTGGCCTATCAAAAATATATGGCAGATTCTGAACTGGCGAGTTGCATCATGCTAGCCGCGATGGTACCCGAGCTGCAAAAGCAGCATGAGCATATGGATGCTAATATCATAGTCTTCCATCTTCATGAGTTGTTTGATGAGCAAGCGAGATCCGAAAGGTTCTAAGTCTCCAGGCTCCTCTTCACCTCTAAGATGCAAGAAGGTTCATCTATAGTGCAGTTTGTGCTAAAGATGATTGGGTACATCGAGCGGTTGGCCACCCTCGGGTTTGTGATGGATCATGAATTAAGTATTGACTTAATTCTGCATTGTTTACCCAAGAGTTTCTCACAATTTGTGATGAACTACCGAATGAACAAACTAGAATCCACTATTCCTGAGCTCTTCAATTAAGTTTAGCCTTCTGTGAAGCATGAGGAGAAGGCGATTACGCATAGTTGATTCCTCGAAGAAAGGTTCTAAGAGGAAGGCAAAGGAACAAAAGAAAAGGAAGAATAAGAAGGCTAAAAAGGCAGAACCAACACAAAAGGGCACTTTCCATCATTGTGGCAAGGAGGGCCACTGGCGAAGAAACTGCAAGATTTATCTTGAGTCCGTGAAGAAGAAGAAGGCATCCGATGCCCCATCCTCTTTAGGTATCTTCGTTATTGATTATCATTCTATTTCCTTAGACACTTCGATATTGGATATTGGGTGTGGCTCACATGTATGTAATGACATACAGGGGCTAAGGAATAGAAGAAGACTCGTCAGAGGGGAGTCAAATTCACGAGTTGGCAATGGAGCAAAGGTTGTTGCGGTTGCTATCGGAACTTATTTGCTGAAGCTCCCTAGTGGACTAGTCTTAGAACTGGACAATTGCTATTATGTTCCTTCTCTGATAAAGAACATTGTTTCTATTTCCTGCTTAAATAGAAATGGTTACCATTTGACGTTTAGTAACAATTGTTGTTATATAACTTTGAATGACGTACTTTATGGGACTGGAACTTTCAGAAATGGTATTTATACGTTGGACGTATCCAGTGACATTTTTAATATCGAAGCGAGCAACAAGCGTGCTCGAAAGGATAATCAATTAGACTCCTATATGTGGCATTGTCGTCTTGGCCATGAAGCAAGAAATGCATGTCTGAATTGTTAGTGCAGGGGCACCAGATAATTGAACCTGTGTTTTGATTATGGCAAAGACACAAAGTTAAGTTTACATCATTATCTCACGAGCTAAATCTGTTAGGGCAATCTCTTGCCGTAATATGGTTTTGATGGTGTGGCAAAGGGTTTAAGTTAGTTTGATATGTTGATGTGATATGTGCGTTGAAGTCGTGCAGGACTTAGTAATTCGCACATGGAGCCGTGGTGAGTTTCACATCTCATGACTCGTGCCTTGAGTCGGTGAAGGATAGCTTTGCGGAAGCCGTGCGCTTGGAGCATCCGAGGGACCGCCGGACGAGAAGCTTGGAGTGAAGCCGGAGGAAGTAGACTTCGAGGCAAGAGACGCGAAGGAGCATTGCAGAGCCGTGCGCCTGATGCTGCCGAGAGACGTGGCCGAGAACGAAGAGAACTTCGAAGGCGAGGGACTCCGAGAAATGAGAGTGAGCGATTGTAACCCAAGGAAGGGTAGCTCTTAGGTGAAACTTGGCCATTTGGCCAAGTGTCGGATGGGTTTTCGACACGACCGGTCATTGCCATGTCATGGCGGCGATCGCTGAGTCGAGTGAGTTCGTGGTATCGGACCGGATTGTGGCCAGCGATCGAGCCATCGATGGGCGTCATGCCAAGACCATCGATCGGCTGCAGCGGCGATCGGCCCGTCAATAAGGGTTCGACCCGCAACCATTCGTAGCCGGCCGCGATCGACTACTGAGGCATCGATGATGAGGTCCATCAGTCGACTGCCAAGAGTTCCGTTGGACTACAACGGTCGGGATCCGACGTGTTCGAGGCCGTTGTAATTCTGGCGATCCATCGCCAAGGGCGGCTGATGGCGGCAAGCGGGAAGAAGTTAGCCCTCTATAAAAGAGAGGGTGTAAGCCTTTGAGAGGCTAATGCTTATACTCCAAACAATCTTCCTAGTGCCCCACAAGCTCTAAACTCTTCTTACTTGTCTTTACTTCAATCCTATTGTAAGAAGAGTGATCTTGGTTGTAAAGGTTACCTCCACCTAGCTTTGTGCAAAGGAGAGACCGATAGTGATTGGTTTTGGCGGAGTGATTCACCGTGGACGAATCGGACCGTGGATTAGCGGCGTAGCCGTGAACCACGTTATATCTCGGTGTTTGTATTTCTTGTTTATATTTTGCTTGTCTTTACTTATAGTTGTATATTCCGCTTGCGCTAACGTTTTGTAGACGAGCAATTTACGACGTCCAACGTACGAGGGCTATTCACCCCCCTCTAGCCGGCCATATCGATTCCCTTACAAGTGGTATCAGAGCCGAGGTTGCTTGTCACCGGACTAACCGCCGCAACAAGCCCTACATCAAAAATGGCCGGCTCCAACATCCATCCTCCGAAGTTTGAAGGAGAATTCAGTGGAAGAAGCGAATGGAGGTATTTTTCGAAACGGATTTTGATATAATGATTACAATGGAATCCGGTTTCGTTTTGCCTAGGGATGAAGAAGGGAAGCCAATAGAGAAATCTAGGTGGACCAAGAGGCAAAGAGAGGAGCACCTTGCAAACTCCAAAGCCAAGCACCATCTCTACAATGTGCTCCCCCAACAAGAAATCAACCGAATAGGAGAATGCCTAAGCGCCAAGGAGATGTGGGAGAAGCTAATTGAGCTTCATGAAGGCACATCCGAGGCAAAGCTAGCAAGGAGAGATCTCCTCCGCTCCCAACTATCCAACATCAAATTAGAAAAGGGAGAAAAGGTAATTTCTTTGCATTCTAGATTCAAAGAAATTTTAAATGGACTAACAAGTGTAGGTGAGAAGCTATCAAACCGGATATGGTAATGAAGGCCATAGATGCCTTTCCCGGTCCTCAAAGTGGAGCTCCATGGTGGACTCATTCTATATCTCAAAGAATTTAGAAGTGAGCACCTTGGAGGAGTTCTTCTCAACAATGGAACTCCGAAACTAGGCTTGAGGGAATACAAGAGGAGCCTAAAATTCAACCCTCAAGAGGAGTAGCACTATTGGCAAGTAAGGGAAGAAGAAGATGGAAATCACCTCCTCCTCGATGATTTGAAGCATCTTCCTCCTCCTCCATGGATAGCACCGAAGAAGCCTACATGGTAAGGAGGGTAAGACGTGCATTTAAGAATTTTAGATTTGATAAATCTAATGATAGGATGAGAAGACCAAGGGGGAAGGTCATATGCTACAATTGCCAAGGAGAGGGACACATAAGGGACAATTGTCCTCTCCTAAACAAGAGCAAGGAAGAAAGGAAAAAGAAAGAAGAAAGGAAGAAGAAGAAGGGGAGCAAGAGAAAGGAAGAAGAAAAGAAGGCAAAAGAAAAGGGGAAGGCCAAAGCATTCAAGGCCAAGACATGGGATGATCCTTCCTCATCCTCCTCATCATCATCGGATGAGGAGAATGCCTTTGTCACCAATTTGGCCTTGATGGCCTTTGATGACTTGGATTGCTCTTCATCCGAAAATGAAGAATCAAGCTCAAATGGGGAGAGCTCAAATGAAGGGGGAGCTTCTACATCCTCATCATCCGAAGAAGAAGAGGACATGGAAACTATGGTAACCAATCTCTCACCTAGTAAAATAGTTTCTATGATTTCTAGTTTAACTAAGGATTTATTTAGGGCAAAGAAGAAAAATAAATGCATGCTTGAACAAATTAAGGACCTAGAAAACAGATTAGAAAAGGCATGTTTAAATGATAATATTTCTTCTAGCTTAAATGATGATGCATGCTCACATGATTATATGCCTTTGGATGTTAGTGATGCATGTATAAATGAAAATAGGGCCTTAAGGGAAAAGGTAGATTATTTAACCAAAGCCCTAGAGAAATTCACAATTGGCTCCAACACATTGAACATGATCTTAGGGAGCCAAAGAGCTAGTTTCAACAAGAAAGGCCTAGGCTACAAGGAAAAGAAAAATGAAAAAGCCTACAAATGTCTTATAGCTAGGGGACAAGATAAAAAGAAAGCAATAGCTAGAAAATGGATCCCCAAGGAATATTTAGTGAACCCAATAGGAAAGAATCTATTTTTGGTTCCAAAATCCATCCTTAAGTGTTAGAATAACCCTAGGGTAGTCAACCATATGAACTTGACCTATATCATAATTTGGTTGACTTAGGATGACGGGACAACATTTTTTAGATAGTGTTGGGTGATGATAACGTACCCATAAATAGGTAATAATGCTTAAATCATAATGATTGATGTAATTGCTATGTATGTTTTACAATCATGATTTATGTTTTTGATATTTGGCATGTTATCATAAGAAATAGGTTTGAATCATGTTTTAGGTGACACTTTGTTTATCATCATATAATACCTAATGCATGACTATTATTTGATGGATACATGAGTTTCATGATCATAATGTAGAATTGATTGATATATGTCATTATGATCATGTAGGTTGTTAGGTTGATACTTAACCATGATAGAATTGCATGAATATATGGGTTAAGTATATACAAATACCCCCTAGGATACATCTCACACTCACTATAGGCTAACTTGATTGCAAACTTAGCATGGGTGAGATATTAGGATGATACAAATGTCCACTAATGCCTATGGCATTTAGATGGTCATTTAAAGTATCAACATAGCAATAATAGACCAATCATGGGGAAGGCTTATGTTTAATAAATAGACATATTGCCCAAAGATCATGGTTGGATATTTCATATGTTTTCAAAACAATTTCTTAATCTAAAATCTATGTATTCATGTTTTGGAACAATTCAAAGCAAGACTAGGTGCTAAAATGGATACTAACATGCTCAAAAACTAGTGGTTTTTCAAGTGTTTGGATTTTTGGCAAAAACAAGAAAATATAATGAGTTTTTATGAAAAACTATTTTTCATTGATAGATATACTTAAAAGAAATATGTTCCCCAAATTTCATGATTTTTTGAATTTTCTGGAATTTATAATGCATTTCTGAATTTCGTCTAGAAAATCAGAAATTTGGATTCTTTAGGTCGATCATTTGCCATCGATAGCAATGATCGTGGTGGCCTGTAAATCAAAACATTGAAGGCCGAATTCAGTTTGTAAACCTACAACAAGTTGTAGAAATATACTTGATGCCATCAACAAGTGGTACCCAATTTTAAATCAACTTGTCATATTTTTCCTCCATTATACTTGATGCCATGAGCTTATAACTTAGTGTTAATCTTTTTGATGGTGTCAAAGGGGGAGAAATAAGTATGTTTAAGTTAATCACTTTAGGGGGAGAAATATATTGTAGGGGGAGAAATATATGATAGGGGGAGAAAATTTTGCATAGAGAGTTTCATGGATTAAGGGGGAATTGCATGTTGTTATATCATGTTTATCTTTACATGCTTTCTTACCTTAGAATTTATATCAAATGTTTTTACCTAACTTAAACGGATTGCCACACATCAAAAAGGGGGAGATTGTTAGGGCAATCTCTTGCCGTCATATGGTTTTGATGGTGTGGCAAAGGGTTTAAGTTAGTTTGATATGTTGATGTGATATGTGCGTTGAAGTCGTGTAGGACTTAGTAATTCGCACATGGAGCCGTGGCGAGTTTCACATCTCATGACTCGTGCCTTGAGTCGGTGAAGGATAGCTTTGCGGAAGCCGTGCGCTTGGAGCATCCGAGGGACCGCCGGACGAGAAGCTTGGAGTGAAGCCGGAGGGAGTAGACTTCGAGGCAAGAGACGCGAAGGAGCATTGCAGAGCCGTGCGCTGATCTTTGCAGGGGCGTGGCGAAGCGAAGAACGGGCGAGGACTCAGAAATGAGAGTGGCGATTGTACCCCGGGAAGGGGAGCTCTTAGGTGAAACTTGGCCATTTGGCCAAGTGTCGGATGGGTTTCGACACGGTCATTGCCATGTCATGGCGATCGCTCAGTCAGTGAGTTCGGATGGTATCATTGGCGGATTGGCGGCGTGATCGGCCATCGTGGGCGATCATTGCCAAGACCATCGATCATTCTTTGGCGGCGGTCGGAGTCAATAGGGTTCGACCCGCAGAACCGTTCGTAGCCGGTAGGCGGTCGACTACGGAGGCATCGATCGTGATGAGGTCCATCGATCGCCAAAGAGTTCCATTGGACTACTGGCGGTCGGGATCCGGCGTGTTCGGAGGCCGTTGTAGTAATGACGATCGGCCAAAGCGGCGATCGGTGATGGCAGCGGGAAGAAGTTAGCCCTCTCTATAAAAAGAGAGGGTGTAAGCCTTTGAGAGGCTAATGCTTATACTCCAAACAATCTTCCTAGTGCCCCACAAGCTCTAAACTCTTCTTACTTATCTTTACTTCAATCCTATTGTAAGAAGAGTGATCTTGGTTGTAAAGGTTACCTCCACCTAGCTTTGTGCAAAGGAGAGACCGATAGTGATTGGTTTTGGCGGAGTGATTCACCGTGGACGAATCGGACCGTGGATTAGCGGCGTAGCCGTGAACCACGTTATATCTCGGTGTTTGTATTGCTTGTTTATATTTTGCTTGTCTTTACTTATAGTTGTATATTCCGCTTGCGCTAACGTTTTGTAGACGAGCAATTTACGACGTCCAACGTACGAGGGCTATTCACCCCCCTCTAGCCGGCCATATCGATTCCCTTACAAAATCGAGTATGCAGAAAAGTACTAAAGCTAGAGCTGAAGTCTAGCGACACCCGGAGGAAGCCGTGATGGTTGGGCGACACTCGAGTGACTTCGGAGGGAGCCGAAGGAATCGAGTGGAAGGTCGGAAGCGAAAGTGACACAGTAAGTATCGAGGTAAGCTCGTGTGAGTGAGAGATGGTAAGGTCGTGTCCTCTGTACGGGGATGACCGTAGGCGGAAATCCGACTAAGACTTCTTGTGGAAGGTCTAGGTCGAGATCGGACGGTTAGAAACCGTCATATTTATAATTTTCTAAGCTAACCTCTCAGTGCAAGGAAGTGGCCAGGCTGGCAGTCGACTGCTAGACATTGGGCAGTCGACTGATGCTCATTAGTCGACTGATGGGAGTCATCAGTCGACTGATGGCGACGAATCATCCTTTGCGCTAGGTCAAAACGGATAAGGTTTGACGCGGGCACTTCGTGATAAAATTTATACAACTTCGTGATCTGTTCCGAAATATGAGGAGACAAATTCAGAGGCCAAAATCTATAAAAGGAGGGAAGGATTCCAACTCCAAATTACATCAAGTTTATTCATCAAGTGCTCCTACAACGCCAACGCTCCAACACCGTCATAACGCCGACGCGACAACAAGTTCAGATCTCCTTCGTCGACAACATCTTGTAATATATTTTGATATTGTATTCGTTGTTTTTATTCATAACGAGGTGAGGTAGTCTTGTTGCCTCATCCTCGTACATTCGGTTTTGTGATCGTTGTCTCCTACCTCCAACGAGGAGGAGACGTTATAGTGCTTTGCCCTCCGTACGCGGTCTAGGACTAATAGGGCCTTAGAGTAGCAACCGCTGGGTTGTGAACCAAGTAAAATAAACGTGTCTCTTTATTTTCCATTGTGTTTACTCATTTAATTGTCTACTCAAACAAAACGAAGAAAAGACTTACGATCGCTATTCACCCCCCCTCTAGCGATGCATCTAGATCGTGCAATTGGTATCAGAGCAGGGGCGCTAAGATTTGGTGAAACCACCGATCTAGTACGTTTTAGTTTTCTGTTCATATTTTTTGATTCGTATTTTTGTTTAGGTCTTTTTCCTCCCGCACTACTAATCCAAGACAAAGTCTTGGTACGTTTCTTTTGGTTGTGTGCTTGCAAGTTTTCTCTCTTGGAGTAGCCGATGGTAAAAGGGTCATAACTTTTTGCACAAGTGGACTCACATAACGATCTACCTAACAAATCGAAGCTCTCTGAGAGATCTACATTTCTTATGAGGGTTTACCCTCGTAACAAGCTATTTCCAGCCCTAAAATCCAACGTCTAGTACCCTTTCGGGGACATCAAAGGTCGTAAGTTGTTAGTTTTTGTTAGTTTCTTATTTTTCTCATTTAATTCTGTTTATTTCCTATTTATTTCCCGCATTACTAATCCAAGACCAAGTCTTGGAATTCCCTTTGGTTTTTATTCATGTTTTGCAAGATACTTAATGGCTCACATTGAGGGGTATAGCACCACCCGACCTCCGTTCTTTAACAGAGATGATTTCCGTTATTGGAAAGGTCGGATGGAGTGTTTCTTGAAAACACAAGTCGAGACTTGGATAATAATCTAAACCGACTTTGCTCTACCCACCAATGATCAAGGAGAGCCCTTGGATTTCAACAAGTGGACAAATGCAACCAAGAGGCAAATCGAAGCCGATGCAAGAGCAACCCAAATATTGCAATGCGGCTTGTCCAAGGAGGAACTAAACCGCATCGGACCATTCATTAGCGCCAAGGACCTATGGAACAAATTAATCGAGCTACAAGAAGGAACATCCGATGCTAAGGTATGTAAACGTGACCTTCTTTTCAATAAGTTGTATAACCTTAAGATACAGGAACATGAGACGGCGACGCAACTACACGCCCGTGTCCAGGACATTGTCAACGGCCTGCACACCATCGGACACAAGGTCGAAAACCATGACCTACTAAGGTACGTTCTTAATTCATTTCTTAGGACTACCTTGTGGGCATCCATGGTCGATGCCTACAAGGTCTCTAAGGACCTTTCAAAGCTTAGGTTAGACGAATTATTTTCACAGTTTGAACTTCACGAGCAAACTAACGTGGTCTGGGCCGAGAGAGGTATTGCTCTACTTACAGGACAAAGAAGCAAGCCACCTACCAGGCAAGAAGATGGACTCGAACCCGACGACGAATTAGAGTCCGAATCCGAAAAGGTGGAAGCAATAGTGAACGTAGTGCGGAAGATCGTTCGGAGGGAAAGGAGGCTACTAAAGAATCAAAAGAGGGCACAATTCAAATCAAATCAAAAGAAGGCTTTTAATGCAACATGGGACAACGAAGAAGGCGGCGGCATAGCATGCATGGCAAGACCCGAAGAGTCCGAGTAAGAGTCCAAATCCAAATCCAATTACAACACTGACTCCGAACTCGAGGACTACTTCGAGAAGCAACTCAAAGCCGGACCAAAAGAGAAAATTAAGGTTAGTCGCTCACTAATTCATACGCTTTACAATACAATTAAAATGCTTAATAGGAAATTAACTAAGTTCGAGTCTAGGGTTGAGTCGTTACTTGAGGAGGTTGAAACCCTCAAGCAAGAGGCTACTCTAACCTCTTCAACCAGTCAAGTTCGAGAGGGAAACTCAACCCAAATTGAAAAACTTGAGGAGGAGAATTCTCTTTTGAAAGATCGAGTTCAAGAGGTTGAGGCTACGTTGGAAAGGTTCATGTTGGGATCTAAGAATCTTAACCGACTACTTGAAACCCAAAGAGTCGTGTACAACAAAGTCAGACACGGATTTAGGTCAACGACTATGAATAGGTCATATATGTCTATCGTAAATCGTAGTCATCAAAGAGTACAAGCATGGGTCCCAAAGGTTTTATTGAATTCACATATATGGACTAATAAGTTTTGGATTCCCCAAGATCAAATTTATTATTTGAATAGACCATATTTGTTCAATGGTCCTGGGAGAGCTAACAATAAAATAGTATACCTGCTTACTTAGCAAAACTATTGAATATTTTACTTTAATTTGTAGAACGGCTAGATAAGGAAAATAGTTAGTCAACTCTTGACAACATAGTATCAGGACGCGGCGAAATGATAGTACGTTAGGAAAACAAAGTCTCGTGTATTCGAGCTAGATAAGGCATATCTAGCTTGGTGCACTTGACCGAGTGGAACTAGCTGAAGATACCTCGCCGTATCCTAAACTAGTTAGACCAGGAAGTAACCCTAAGTGACTTAAGTGATATTTTCTTGAATTTGGCTTTGTCTAAGGAAGTGGTCGTTGTTCCGATCAAAGAAGGCCCCTGTGCCTCGCCACGACCTAGAAGCCAATTTCTCGAAAAGTTACTTAACAATCTAAAGGTTAAATCCGAATCTAACCCAAGGTTGACTATCTTTAATCAATTTAAAATCATCTCACAAAACATATAAGGTGAACAAATTCTGAGACACATAGAATGGGTGAGATGTTAAGGATAATTGAAATATAACCTCTTCAAAAGACTACTTATTTTCCCAACTATTGTACTTAACAACTCTTAGGCCAAAGTTTAGCGCCCCCTACATCTCTTATACTTCATATATTTGACTAAGGGGGAAAGCAAACTAACCCTAAGGGTTATATTACAAACCTTTAGATTATTGGTACAGAGGGACACACCTCGAACCAATCTATCTAATTACTACTAGATGCATGCTTGGATTCATAGTTCATTTATCTTGATGCATGCATATACCATATTGTTTTTAAACCCCTATTTTATACAAAAATCCCAACATATTTTTTTGACTTATGGTAAAAGGGGGAGAAGAGCGAAAGTTAAGGGGGAGTTTTGGTTAAGGGGGAGTTTTTGAAAATGACATTCATCATTTACTATACTTGTCTTATGCTTTAATTTCCCTTAACTTTGTGTTGGTTTGCCATAGATCAAAAAGGGGGAGATTGTTGGTGCAGGGGCACCAGATAATCGAACCTGTGTTTTGATTATGGCAAAGACACAAAGTTAAGTTTACATCATTATCTCACAAGCTAAATCGAGTATGCAGAAAAGTACTAAAGCTAGAGATGAAGGCTAGCGACACCCGGAGGAAGCCGCGGTGGTCGGGCGACACTCGAGTGACTTCGGAGGGAGCCGAAGAAATCGAGTGGAAGGTCGGGAGTGAAAGCGACACAGTAAGTATCGAGGTAAGCTCGTGTGAGTGAGAGATGGTAAGGTCGTGTCTTCTGTACGGGGACGACCGTAGGTGGCGATCCGACTAAGATTTCTTGTGGAAAGTCTAGGTCGAGATCGGACGGTTAGAAACCGTCGTATTTATCATTTTCTGAGCTAACTGTTGGTGCAGGGGCACTAGATAATCGAACCTGTGTTTTGATTATGGCAAAGACACAAAGTTATGTCTACATTGTTATCTCACGAGCTAAATCAAGTGTGCAGAAAAGTGTTAAAGCTAGAGTTGAAGGCTAGCGACACCCGGAGGAAGCCGCGGTGGTCGGGCGACACTCGAGTGACTTCGGAGGGAGCCGAAGGAATCGAGTGGAAGGCCGGAAGCGAGAGCTACTATCGAGGTAAGCTCGTGTGAGTGAGAGATTGTAAGGTCGTGTCCTCTTTACGGGGATGACCGTAGGCGGCGATCCGACTAAGACTTCCTGTGGAAGGTCTAGGTCGAGATCGGACGGTTAGAAACCGTCGTATTTATCATTTTTTGAGCTAACCTCTTATTTCAAGGAAGTGGCCAAGCGGTCGGTGATGCCCATCGATCGGTGATGGGCATCGATCGTGATGGCGACGATTTAGCTTTTGCGCTAGGTCAAAACGGATAACGTTTGACGCGACCACTTCGCGATAAAATTTGGACAACTTCATGATCCATTCTGAAATAAGAGGAGGCAAATTCAGAGGCCAAAGTCTATAAAAGGAGGGGAGGATTCCATCTCCAAATCACATCAAGTTTATTCATCAAGTGCTCCTACAACGCCAACGCTCCAACATCGTCATAACGCCGACGCAACGTCAAGTTTCGATCTTCTTCGTCGGCAGCAGAATCAAGTAATATTTTTGATATTGTATTCTTTGTTTTTCTTCATAACGAGGTGAGGTAGGCTTGTTGCCTCATCCTCGTATATTCGGTTTTGTGATCGTTGTCTCCTACCTCCAACGAGGAGGAGACGTTATAGTGCTTTGCCCTCCGTACGCGGTCTAGGACCGATAGGGCCTTGGAGTAGCAACCACTGGGTTGTGAACCAAGTAAAATAAACGTGTTCATTTATTTTCCGCTGTGCTTACTTTGCGTATAGAACGAACGAAAAAGAAAAGATTTACGATCGCTATTCACCCCCCCCTCTAGCGACGCTTCTCGATCCAACAATTGGTATCAGAGCGGGGGCGCTAAGATTTGGTGAAACCACCAATCTAGCACGTTTTGTTTTTTTGTTCATATTTTTCGATTCGTATTTTTTTTGGTCTTTTTCCTCCCGCACTACTAATCCAAGACGAAGTCTTGGTACGTTTCTTTTGGTTGTGTGGTTGCAAGTTTTCTCTCTTGGAGTAGCCGACAGTAAAACGGCCATAACTTTTCGCACAAGTGGACTCACATAACGATATACATACCAAATCGAAGCTCTCAGAAAGATCTACATTTCTTATGAGGGTTTACCCTTGTAACAAACTGTTTCCAGCCCCAAAATCCAACGTTTAGTACCCTTTTGGGACATCAAAGGTCGTAAGTTTCGAGTTTTTGTTAGTTTCTTATTCTCCTTATTTATTTCTGTTTATTTTCTATTATTTCCCGCACTACTAATCCAAGACCGAGTCTTGGAATTCTCTTTGGTTTTTATTCGTATTTAATGGCTCACATTGAGGGGTATAGCACCACCCGACCTCCATTCTTTAATGGAAATGATTTCCGTTATTGGAAAGGTCGGATGGAGTGTTTTCTAAAAACACAAGTCGAGACTTGGATAATTATCCAAACCGGCTTTGCTCTACCCACCAATGATCAAGGAGAGGCCTTGGATTTCAACAAATGGACAAATGCAACCAAGAGGCAAATCGAAGCCGATGCAAGAGCAACCCAAATATTGCAATGCGGCTTGTCCAAGGAGGAACTCAACCGCATCGAACCATTCATTAGCGCCAAAGACCTCTGGAACAAATTGATTGATTTACACGAAGGGACGGCTGATGCTAAGGTATGTAAAAGAGATTTACTTTTAAATAAATTGTACAATCTAAAGATGCAGGATCATGAGACCGCCACCCAACTACATGCGCGGATCCAAGATATCATCAACGGTCTTCATTCGATCGGGCAAGCCATAGAGAACCGGGACCTTATAAGGTACGCTTTAAATGCTTTCCCTAGGACTACCTTATGGGCATCCATGGTCGATGTCTACAAGGTCTCTAAGGACCTTCGAAGCTTAGGTTAGATGAATTATTTTCCGAGTTTGAACTTCATGAGCAAACTAACGTGGTCCGGCCGAGAGAGGTATTGCTCTACTTGCAGACAAAGAAGGAAGCCACCTACTAAGCAAGTAGATGAACTCGAACCCAAAGACGAATCCGAATCCAAGAGGAGGCCATAATAGTCAACATTGTCGGAGAATAGTTCGACAAGAAAGAAGGAAATTGAAGAATGAGAACCAAAGAAAAAGGGAGCAAGGAAAGCCTTCCATGCAACTTGGGACAACAGAGAAGACATAGCTTACTTGGCAAGAAGCGGAGGAGTCGAGTCGAATCAGAGTCCAACTACAACTCCGACTCACCCGAAGATTATTTTGAGAGAATCGAGAGAAAACTCAAAGCCGGACCAAAAGGGAAAGTCAAGGTTAATCGCTCTTTAATTAGTACGCTTTACAATACAATTAAAATGCTTAATAGGAAATTAACTAAGTCCGAGTCTAGGGTTGAGTCGTTACTTGAGGAGGATGAAACCCTCAAGCAAGAGGCTACTCTAACCCCTTCAACTAGTCAAGTTCAAGAGGGAAACTCAACTCAAATTGAAAAACTTGAGGAGGAGAATTCTCTCTTGAAAGACCAAGTTCAAGAGGTTGAGGCTAGGTTGGAAAGGTTCACGTTGGGATCTAAGAACCTTAATCGACTACTTGGAACCCAAAGAGTCGTGTACAATAAAGCCGAACTCGGATTTAAGTCAAAGACTACGAATAGGTCTTATATGTCTATCGTAAATCGTAGTCATCAAAGAGTCCAAGCATGGGTCCCAAAGGTTTTATTGAACTCACATATAAGGACTAATAAGTATTGGATTCCTCAGGATCAAATTCATTATTTGAATAGACCATATTGGTTTAATGGTCCAGGGGGAGCTAACACTAAAATAGTATACCCGCTTACTTAGCAAAACCATTGCATATTTTACTTTAATTTTTAGAATGGCTAGATAGGGTAAATGATTGGTCAACTCTTGACAACATAGTATCAGGACCCGGCGAGATGATAGTACGTTAGGGAAACAAAGTCTCGTGTATTCGAGCTAGATAAGGCGTATCTAGGTTGGTGCACTTGACCGAGTGGAACTAGCTGAAGCTACCTCGCCGTATCCTAAACTAGTTAGACCAGGAAGTAACCCTAAGTGACTTAAGTGATATTTTCTTGAATTTGGCTTTGTCTAAGGAAGTGGTCGTTGTTCCGATCAAAGAAGGCCCCTGTGCCTCGCCACGACCTGGAAGCCAGTTTCTCGAAAAGTTACTTAATGATCTAAAGGTTAAATCCAAATCTAACCCAAGGTTGACTATCTTTAATCAATTTAAAATCATCTCACAAAACATATAAGGTGAACAAATTCTGAGACACATAGAATGGGTGAGATGTTAAGGATAATTGAAATATACTTAAAACAATCTTCAAAATACTACTTATTTTCTCAACTATTGTACTTAATGACTCTTTAGGCCAAAGTTTAGCGCCCCCTACATCTCTTATACTTCATATATTTGACTAAGGGGGAAAGCAAACTAACCCTAAGTGTTATATTATAAACCTTTAGATTATTGGTGCAGAGGGACACACCTCGAACCAATCTATCTAACTATTGCTAGACGCATGTTTGGACTCATAGTTGATTTATCTTGATGCATGCATATACCATATTGTCTTTAAACCCCTATTTTATATAACAAACTTCATTTTTACATAATAAACCCCAACATTTATTTTGATTTATAGCAAAAGGGGGAGAAGAGCGAACGTTAAGGGGGAGTAACACAAAATTTAATTTATTTAATTTTGAATTATTCAAAACTCACCTAGGGTTAAGGGGGAGTTTTGGTTAAGGGGGAGTTTTTGAAAATGACATTCATCATTTACTATACTTGTTTTATGCTTTAATTTTCCCCAACTTTGTGTTGGTTTGCCATAGATCAAAAAGGGGGAGATTGTTCGTGCAGGGGCACTAGATAATCGAACCTGTGTTTTGATTATGGCAAAGACACAAAGGTAAGTCTACATTGTTATCTCATGAGTTAAATCAAGTGTGCAGAAAAGTGTTAAAGCTGGAGTTGAAGGCTAGCGACACCCGGAGGAAGCCGCGGTGGTCGGGCGACACTCGAGTGACTTCGGAGGGAGCCGAAGGAATCGAGTGGAAGGCCGGAAGCGAGAGCTACTATCGAGGTAAGCTCGTGTGAGTGAGGGATTGTAAGGTCGTGTCCTCTTTACGGGGATGACCGTAGGCGGCGATCCGACTAAGACTTCCTATGGAAGGTCTAGGTCGAGATCGGATGGTTAGAAACCATTGTATTTATCATTTTCCGAGCTAACCTCTTATTGCAGGGAAGTGGCCAGGTGGCGGATCGTGATGCCCATCGATCGGTGATGAGGCATCATCGATCGTGATGGCGGCGATTGACTTTGCGCTAGGTCAAAAGCGGATAACGTTGTGGCGGCCGCCAGCGATAAAATTTGGACAACTTCATGATCCGTTCGAAATAAGAGGAGACAAATTCAGAGGCCAAAGTCTATAAAGGAGGAGGATTCCATCTCCAAATCACATCAAGTTTATTCATCAAGTGCTCCTACAACGCCTAACGCTCCAACATCGTCATAACGCCGAAGCCAACGTCAAGTTTCGATCTTCTTCGTCGGCGTGAGAATCAAGTAATATTTTGATATTGTATTCTTTGTTTTCTTCAAAAGCGAGGTGAGGTAGACTTGTTGCCTCATCCTCGTATATTCGGTTTTGTGATCGTTGTCTCCTACCTCCAACGGCGAGAGGCGTTATAGTGCTTTGCCCTCCGTCTGCGGTCTAGGACCGATAGGGCCTTGGAGTAGCAATTGGGTTGTGAACCAAGTAAAATAAGCGTGTTCATTTATTTTCCATTGTGCTTACTTTGCGTATAGAATGAGCGAAAAGAAAAGATTTACGATCGCTATTCACCCCCTCTAGCGCGCTTCTCGATCCAACACTAACCACTCGCTGCGAAAGTGGCGGTGTGCAATGCGCACATTAAATGCGATCGTGATGCTCATCGATCGTGATGGGAGTCATCGATGGGTGATGGCGGCAACCAACCTTTGCGCTAGGTCAAATGGATAAGGTTTGAGCGACCACTTCGCGATAAAATTTATACAACCCGTGATCTGCTCAAATATGAGGAGACAAATTCAGAGGCCAAAATCTATAAAAGGAGGGGAGGATTCCAACTCCAAATTACATCAAGTTTATTCATCAAGTGCTCCTACAACGCCAACGCTCCAACACCGTCATAACGCCGACGCGACAACAAGTTCAGATCTTCTTCGTCAGCAGCAACATCTAGTAATATATTTTGATATTGTATTCATTGTTTTTATTCATAACGAGGTGAGGTAGGCTTGTTGCCTCATCCTCGTACATTCAGTTTTGTGATCGTTGTCTCCTACCTCCAATGAGGAGGAGACGTTATAGTGCTTTGCCCTCCGTACGCGGTCTAGGACTGATAGGGCTTTAGAGTAGCAACCGCTGGGTTGTGAACCAAGTAAAATAAACGTGTCTCTTTATTTTCTTCTGTGTTTACTCGTTTAAATGTCTACTCAAACGAAACGAAGAAAAGATTTACGATCGCTATTCACCCCCCCCTCTAGGGATGCTTCTCGATCCAACACAAATTACATCGATGTGGAATTCTTGAATCGTTTGAATTGGATTTATACGATACATGTGAATCATGCTTAAAAGGCAAGATGACTAAGTTACCTTTTACTGGAAAAGGTGAATGGGTGGAAGAGTTGCTAGGTCTAATACATATTGATGTATGTGGACCTATGTCAACTCAAGCTTTAGGAGGCTATAGCTACTTCATTATTTTCACCGATGATCACTCACGGTTTGCGTATGTGTTCTTGATGAAACACAAGTCTGAAGCCTTTGAAAGGTTCAAAGAATTCAGAAAGGAAGTAGGGAATCAACATGACAAGAGTATTAAAATACTTCGATCGGATTAAGGTGGTGAATACTTAAGTCAAGAGTTTCTAGATTATCTAAGAGATAATGGTATATTATCTCAATGGACTCCACCATATACACCGCAGCATAATGGTGTATCTGAGAGGCGTAACCGGACCTTGTTGGACATGGTCAGGTCAATGATGAATCATGCGAATCTTCCCAAGTCTTTTTGGGGCTATGCACTTCAGACAACTGTTTACTTGTTAAACAGAATGTCAACCAAGGTAGTCTCTACTACTCCATATGAGATATGGAATAGTAAGAAACCTCATGTATCTTACTTGAAGATATAGGGTTGTCGTGCTTATGCGAAGTGGACTGTATCAGACAAATTGGATGTTAAGTCTGATAAATGTCTATTTATTGGATGACCTAAGGAAACAAGGGGTTACCAATTCGATCATCCTGTGGAATAAAAGGTGTTTGTTTCAAGGCATGCTGTGTTTCTAAAGAAAGAGTTTCTCTTGCAAGAAAACAATGGGAGTCTCCTTGAGCTTGAGGAGGCTCGAGAGACTCAAATAGACATTGATGAGATACCTAGTGAAGCACCACAGCCAATAACTCATAGTGATGAGCCATCGGCTGAACCTATTGAGACACCACATCTTCGTAGATCTGGTAGAACACGCAATATTCCTGAGAGATATGGATTTCTCATAAGTGAATCGAACGACGTGTTACTCATTGATGATGAGGAGCCTACCAGTTATAAAGAAGTTCTGAAAAGTTCAGAAAGGGATAAGTAGCTTGATGCCATGAAGTCGGAAATGGATTCCATGTATGAAAACCAAGTTTGGAACTTGGTTGACCCAACTGAAGGCATAAAGCCTATAGGGTGCAAGTGGGTTTTCAAGAAGAAAACCGACTTGGATGGTAATGTGATTACCTATAAGGCTAGATTGGTGGCAAAAGGATATCGTCAACAGCAAGGTGTTGAATATGACGAAACCTATTTGCCTGTTGCTATGCTTAAATCTATTTGGATGCTCTTGGCCATAGCGGCTCTTTATGATTGTGAGATATGATAAATGGATGTGAAAACAACTTTCCTTAATGGAAACCTACTCGAGGATGTGTATATGATACAACCTGAGGGTTTCACATCGGTTAATAAAACTAAGGTATGCAAATTGCAACGATCCATATATGGACTGAAGCAAGCATCCAGGAGTTGGAATATCCGTTTTGATGAGACAATCAATAAAATTTAATTTCTCACAAAATCCGAACGAACCTTGTGTGTACAAGAAGGTTAGTGGGAGTACAGTCGTGTTCCTAGTATTGTATGTCGATGACATATTACTTATAGGAAACAATGTTTCTATCTTATAGTCAGTTAAGATTTGGTTGTCCAAGACATTCTCCATGAAAGACCTGCGAGAAGCAACCTACACCCTTGGGTTTAAGATCTATAGAGATAGATCGAAACGGTTGCATGGTCTTTCACAGTCTACATAAATAGACCGAGTGCTAAAGAGATTTAACATGTCGGAATCCAAGAAAGGTTTCCTACCCATCAATTATGGGATACACCTTTCAAAGTCTATGTGTCCGCGCAAAGAAAATGAGAGGATTTTTATGAGTAAGATTCCCTATGCATCCGCAATAGGATCTATCATGTATGTTATGCTATGTACGAGGCCCGATGTATCGTATGCTCTGAGTGTCACGAGTAGATACTAGTCTGATCCAGGAATGGATCATTGGATGGTTGTTAAGATGATCCTTAAGTACTTAAGAAGAACTAAAGATGTGTTCCTAATATATGGAGAAGGGGACATGGTGATACGTGGATATACAGATGCCAGCTTGTAGACAGACAAGGATGATTCTAGGTCTCAGTCTGAGTACATGTTCACCTTGAATGGGGGTGCAGTGAGTTGGAAAAGTTCCAAACAAGATACTGTAGTGGATTCTACCACTGAGGCAGAATACATTGCAGCTTCGGAAGCAACAAAGGAAGCGGTTTGGATCAAGAAGATCATTTATGAACTGGGTGTGGTTCCAGCCATTATTGAAGCAATACCGATTTACTGCGACAACAATGGAGCAATTATACAGGCGAAAGAGCCAAGGTCTCATCAACGATCCAAATATGTGCTTCGCCGCTATCATTTGATTAGAGATCATTAGTAGGAAGGAAATACAAATCGAGAAGATTCTCCTTTGAAAGGAACTTAGCGGATCCTTTGACTAAAGCATTACCTCAAAGTAAGTTTGAGGGTCATGTTAGAGCTTATGGTATTATATACCGTAGCGATTGGCATTAGGCCAAGTGGGAGTCTGTTAGTAATATATGAGAGATGTCCTAAGGCAATCACCTTATGTTAGAACCATTTATATGATAAATAAAGATTCACTATTTGAGTATACATGTTTTCATGTATTTGATTAGATCTTAAACTAATTTACTAAATGTCCACGATACGATTCACAGCATGAGAGAATTTGTGATTGGATCACAACTAGTGAGTATCTCTACATGTGTAATTGTGATGTATCGAAATTATCACTAGTCGATGAATTGATGGATTTGGACACCATCGATTCTGTCGAGACTAGCACGAGGTATACTCCTTGGTGTATCCAAGCAGCTGATTCTCACTGGCTGGAGACATTGTGATGTCCGGAGTTAATCGTGGATGCTAGTTATGGTAACTAGTTCATTGGAGTGACCAGCCGTAAGACTTCATATGGTTCTCTGCATATATAGATATGTCAATGAAGTTCTTACTGTGGCTTAAGTGCGATGTACCTTTGACTTGCGGTATTCAAGTCATCTTGATCATGGAGACTTATGCTTTGACATCTTAAGCAAACATCTGC